>CM021765.1:24146569-24233663 GCA_011076525.1 Nettapus auritus
TTTTTTTTTTTTTTTTTTTTTTTTTAAAAAAAAAAAAAAAAAAAGGCCAGGTTGGAAGAGGCCCTGGGTAACCTGATCTAGTGGGTGGCATCCCTGCCCATAGCAGGGGGTGGAACTGGATGATTTTTAAGATCCCTTCCAACCCAAACTGTTCTGTGATTCTATGATTCCATCTCAGAAGGTTAGGTATGATGATTACTGTGTTTGCTTTGGGACAGAAAGCACTGGAAAACAGCCATCTAGACTGTTCCCTGCTTTCTCCTAGACTGTGCCTGTGGGTGTACAAATGTAAAGGATTTAGTGAAGAAGAGTTGAACATATGTGAAATGGTCCACAATATGCCAACTTGGATTTCTCTGTTCCAAATCTCATGGGACATGTAACTCCAAAGCATGTCCTAGGTTTGGCTGCTAGCAGCCAGGTCAGGGCCTCGGCCTTGTCATGCCAGCCCCCTGAGGAGACCCTTCTGGGCTGCCGCAGGAGCCTGTCCTGTGGGGACGGGCAGCAGGACTTGTGGGGACGGGCAACAGGGCTTGGGACAGGCTGCAGGACTTGCAGGGATGCTCAGCCTCGCCGCACCTCGCCTGCCCGACCACCTGCCCCTCTCGTCCTGGGGCGCGGCCGTGGGGCGGCGCCATGCGGCCCCAGTCCGCCACCGGCAGGGGGCGGGCGCGAGGCCTCGGCGCCTTCCTCTGCCTCAGCCTCTGCGGCGTCGGCGCTCGGCTTCCTGCTCCGTCGCCGGCGGGCGGGCCGGGGCAGCCTGTGCGGCGCGGCCGCTCAGCGGGACCAGGGAGGTTGCGCGACGTGGCCGTGGCCGCCCAGCCCAGGTAGGAGCCCGCGTCCTCCGCGGGGCTGTGTGAGGCGTGGCGGCGGTCCCGGTATCTCGTCCGCTTCCCCCGTTGGTGCAACTTTCGCGGAGCCTCCCTGCCCCCTTCCCCCGTCCTCTCCGCGCTGCCTCCCCCGGGCGTCCCCTGCCGGCTCCGGGGCTCCGGGCTGCTTCCCTCCCCTCTCTCCTCCGTTTCTTCCTCCCCTCGCAGGACTGACGGACTCGGTGCTTGTCGCCGCTCTGGCAGCACCGTGTGTGTCGGTGCGGGACACGGTGACAGCGCTGGCGGCCGCCCTCAGCCCCGTAGCGGGGGCTCGGCGCCGGTACCGAGCCGTGGTGCCTGGGCTCGGCGCGGTTGTGTCTCGGCGGGGCAGCCTCCTGTGGACATAGCGCCGTGCCAAGGCGTTGCTTTTCAGCGGTCTCTTCTCCCTTCGACTGTCGGGCCGTGGACTTTGTTGGCAAGTGAGCTACAGGGCTCAGCACCCGGTGAACGTGAATCGGGACGGGCTGACCGGCTTGGCAGAGGGGAGCCTGTCAAAATAGCCTGTATTCCTTTCGTTTCTGGCTTCTGAGGTTTTAAAGTAGGAAAAGAACGTAGTTATCTCATGTATATTCGGTAGGTAAATACTGTCATACCTTCGGTCATGTTTTTGCCTGAGCCGCTGACAGGCTGAGTAACTCACCTTGCTTCTTTCTCTTCCTATATTCTCACATTTAAAAGGGTCTAAGTGATAGTGTAATAACTTGTGACTTCTGTAAAATACCCGTCTTTTAATATTACATATATTTTTATAATATTTATTTATGCATATATTAATAAATGTATAAAATAACATCAAGTATTCTTTATAGTATTTTGTGTGCCCTGTAACTCTATGCAGGCTTAGCACCCACAGTGGTTCTTTGTGGGTGAACGTAGCTGACAGATCCTTTTCTTCTAACTTTTTTTTTTTTTTTTTAATCCTAATAATAGAGTAATTTAGGAAGAAAGAACACTAGAGAAACATCTGGTTAATGTCTGTGCACAGTTGTCTCTTCTCAAAGCCTTTGAAGGTGGTCAAGGTACAAGTCAACCTCACTAGCACTCTCCCCTTCTGTGCCAGCCAGAGAGCAGTTCTGTTTAGTAGGAAGGGATCTTGATGGTTGTCTGCGTGCAAAACAAGTGTTGTAACTTGCTTTAAGCCTTATATAGACTCTGAACAAGTTAATAGCTTAGAATTGTTGTGTAATAACATCTAATCACTTAAGGATGGAGGAGGTGCCTGTTTTGTTGCAGGCCATTCTGTTTCCAACAGCCCTGACCCTGTCACCCAGTAAGAGTGCAGAATAAGTAGTGAAATAATGGAGTGGCCTCACCGTGCCCACAGGTTACTGTCTTGCCTCTCTAGGTGCAGGTGTTTTAGGGCATGCAGGCTCTACATTTAAAGATAATTTTCTCAGTGCTTTATGAAAAGAGCGACAATATAGAAAGTCTTAGAATTTAATGAAACTCTGGCAAGCTCATATTTAAAAAGTGAGCTGTTACTATCAGATAATTTGTTTGTGGTTTTATTCAGAACATTAACATAATATATGGAAGATGGATTTTTTTTTTTTTTTCGTAAGAGCGCAAAACAGATTAGTACTGTGTAAGGTTGCAAAAATACCAGTTTGCTTACAGGTTTTCTTGTACCCTAAAATTAGGTGTCTGTAAGATGAATCCCTAGTGGACAAGGAGAACTTTCTCCTTAAAATTCAAATTACTGAAGTAGAAGTTGTTATTCATATACTATATGAATAACAAGTGTAAATTCTGCTTTTTAAATGTGCAGTGCCAGTGAAGTCAGCTGACGCATGTGTGTAAGGATGCAAGTCTTACTGCTTACTTCACTGATCAGTATTTCTGTAACCTCTAATAGAGGTGATATGTATGTTCATTTTTTTCCTCAAAAATCTGTTAAGGAAGTTTAGGATTTAAGGTATAATTATTGTAAACCTGCATGTTTTCTCTGCCAGTGGCCTGCTGTAAAACCCTGTGACAATCATTTTGCTGTCAGCAGCACTGGAATTATTTTGGTTGTTTTGTGGTTTAGAAGGATTCTGTGTGATTTCTCAGGGAAGTATCATATTTATCTGAATCCAAGACTGATATATGGATACTGGGA
The DNA here is from genome assembly GCA_011076525.1 of Nettapus auritus. Classification (NCBI taxonomy): domain Eukaryota; kingdom Metazoa; phylum Chordata; class Aves; order Anseriformes; family Anatidae; genus Nettapus; species Nettapus auritus. Next base: position 24,149,540 of record CM021765.1, read on the forward strand.
AGACTTGGATTTATTTTTTCTTCAAATAAATAAATCTTGTTTTGCACAACTTGTGTTTTTAATTCTGCCATTTATTTATTTATTTATTGTATCTCCCTGAGACTTGGTGTTATCTACAAATTTAAAAAGCATATCCCTATTCAGTAGTCTAATACATTTATGATGATATTGAATATTGATTTACCTGGGTTTCTTGAAATCCAGTCACACTTCAGTTTTCACAGTGAGCTATCAATAAGTACAATTTCGGGAATTTTACTCCTAATATATAGTACCATATTTTGGTCATACAAGACTAATTTGTATCTTCATTTGCAGACAGAGCTGCAACTTATCCAGCTCTTGTTGGAGTTCAGTGCCAAGAGGGTATGGAAGAGCGAAGCAGCTTTGGAGGGCTACCAGGACTGAGGGAGCTGCTGGAGTAAACTCTCCCTTGCATTTAGTCCACAGAGCTGCTGAGTCAGTTTTAATGAGAGAAAGTTACAGAGTGTGTTTATATGTACAAAAGCACGGTAGTTCTCATGAGAATGTCATGAGAGTCCAGTTAAAATCGTAATTAACATTAAAATAGGTGACATTTACAGTTTTCCTTTCTATTTGTAAGACTTACCCTCTTGTGGCTGGTTGACTTCCTTCCTTTCTCCCACCCTCTCAACAGTTTTTTTTGTGGTTTTTTTTTTTTTTTTTTTTTGTACAATGAGAGAGAAACTATCTGCTAGTAGCAAAGGCTTTTTTCCTTTATCTGTTTGATATCATCAGATACCTGTCATAATTTCACAAACATTTAAGCTGGTGTAAGCTAGTACTACTGCCGTTAGAAAGCTTCTGACCTGCTCCCAGACACTTATTTCTGCTTTTAGATCAGTTCAATATTTTTGCAAGTGAGGTACTTTTTGAGGTAGTTCAGGGAGCTGCTGTGGCTTTTGGTTGTTTGTTGGTTGGCTGAACATCAGTGAAACCTGAATGCTTTTGAAACTGCTTTGAGTCTGTTCAGGCAGAAGTTTATTACAGGAGTTTCTGTAATAATTGGAGAACTTCTTTTATAATAGTATGTTCCAGAGAGGTTTTGAGAGAATTTCTCTTACAACACCATGTTCCAGAGGGTTATTACAGCATACAGGGATTGCATATCAACATCACTGTGTAAGCTGTGTATAGGGTCTCAGTGGTAAGCTCACAGTGAGTGGTAAGCACTGAGGCAGTCATCCTTAAACTAGTTAATGTTTATTTCACGTTATCACCTATGGGGAAATTGATGACATGCAGTAATTCGTATCCAGCATAACTTCACCTTTTCCCATATTACTCAAAACTATGATGATGCTCCTTAGATTTTAAAATCTCCAGGTGTAGATGATGACCTTGTTGCATCTGATTCAGGTGTGCACCTGTTGATAACTAAATATTAAAATACACAGTGTACATATTTATCGTATAAAAAGAGTACAGTTCCCTTAGATATTTTTTCATGAAATTTATTAATTTTGCATATGGTTTATGTGCTTGGTATTGGTAGCTGGAAGGTTGCATCCAGTCGGGATCTAGGTTGTGGACCCTTGTTCTAGTCCCTTACACTGTAATATTTCTTGCCGTCTCTTTGTATCTTGAAGAGGAAGAAGTGAGTGAGTATGGAGCTGTGAAGGAACATGCAACTGACTGACTTACTCTCATTTCTGAGCATGTTCTACCTCCTCTATCACAAGTGGTCTGTTCAGCGCTAATACGGACCGGCAGCAAGGGCTCACCTGTACCGCAGGAGTCCTGCGGCTCTGAGCGCGCCGTGCAGAGGGGTGTTGGTGGCTGTGTCACTGGCAGCAGTGAGACATCTCGCATATGAGATACCACCATGTGGGGCCCTGTAGGCCTACTGTAGCCCCTCTGCGTGTTGGACCTGCTGTGCTGCACCTTCTCCCCAGAGCCCACACGTGATGCTTTCTTTGCAGGTTGCTCCCTTCAGCCAGTGGCAAAGGGCCAAAGCCTTGTGTGGCAGGTGAGAGGATGAGAAGGGCCTCTGTGGTGGAGCAGGGGTTTATTTATCCCATAGAGGAAGAGGAGGGAGAAATAATGTCAGCACTCTGATCTGTGGGAGATACCGTGGGGAGCTTTCCTCAGACACATCCCAGTTTTCTACTGAGCAAAGGTTAAAACTTTTCCAACATCCAGCCTCAGATCATGCCGACCTTTCATTAAAGGAGCTTAAATGATTAGTAGTATCTTTTTTTTTTTTTTTTTTTTCTTCTCTTGTGTCAGCAGCATTGTGGTAGTGCCCCTTGCTGCTGTCGTTACGCTTGGTGCTGTCTGCTTCGTGAAATATTTAGGAGCTCCCTGTATGGCTCTGTCTGCAGCGTCGATGTGCAGCTCCGTGGTGAGGTCGTTGTGGTATTCTGTGCAGTATATGAATCTCGCTCATAAGATGATGATATCATTCTGGCATCTTAAAGTTACTGTCTACAATTGGTTGTGCTTGGGAGAATAATAATGTGGAGGAGCAGATAGTCATTCTGCAGTAAATTTGGACCTATAGCGGAAGTACTTGTAATGTTGCTTTTCTGTTCTGCTTTCTTGGTAGCTCTGTTCAAAACAGGCCCCAGTGTGAAGTGACGTGCTGTAACCATAGCCTCAGATGCATTTCTGTGGCGGTCTTGCGTGGCTATATCAACTCATAGTATTCATTTGTATGAGAATTTTTTTTTTCAGACCCATAACCTTTCTGAATGGAAGTTCTGTTGAGCGTCCCCCTACATGGCAGGGTGGTCTGTGCTAGTGATGCTTTATTCTGACAAAAGGCTTGATACGTTTCTTTTTTTTTCTTTAATTGAAAGGAAGATGTGAAAGCCATACATATGAAACATCTACTGTGTTATGGCAACACGTTGTCTCCAGTGAGACCTGGTGTTCTGATAGAAGCTTTGCAAAGCTTTATTTACTCATTGCCATTGTGGAAAGAGTGTATGGATTTTGTTGTCTTATGAAATCAAGGTAGTAATTTGTTTCTTAAAAAAAATGACAAAGCCAACACAACCAACAAATCAGTAGTTTTGGACTTTTGAAATGGTAATTGCAGCAGTTTTTCAGTTACAAAATAGTGCATTTGTCATTTGAGAGAAGAAAATGTTAAAACTCGCCTTCTCTCTTTTAACTCTGCTCTTAGATTTATGCACTTCTGTGATGAAGTTTGAAAGGAAGTGAGGCTCAGAAATGTGTCCTTGACAACTTTATCTGCATTTCTCTATGTGATTTTATCCAATCCTTTGAAATACAAGGGCTAAGATTCTCTTTAATGGGTACATCAGCAGCTCAGGGACAGTTGATTTCTTGTTCTTAAATAGTGTTCTAATGTTCTAAATAGTATGGTTTTTAGGGACCATAACTAAAACCGCATTAAATATATATATGTGGACCAGTACATTTTGTGTAATATTTGGGAGTAGACTTCAAAGTACAGATCAAGAATAGTAGGTTCTTAGTGCTCTGGAAGCAGATTGTTTTATGCGGTTTTTATTTTAGTCTTCCCAGGGTTCAGAATATTTTTTTCTGTTTGAGACTTGAAGTTTGTGTGTTCCCTAAGGTGGAAGTAGTGCATTCATGCCACTAGCAGAAGCTTGCATGGTCAGTAATTTGGCACCTCCTTTAGGAAGTGTTTGTTTTGCACATCGGTTATCAACACACTCCTGCAGAGTCATGTTTCTTCTCATGTATATTTCCTCTCTGAGAAGCGAAACCACACATGAGTTTGCAACATAGGTAAGTCTGCTACTCTTGTACTCTTGCATGTTCTGTTTTTAATTTTGGAGTAAGTTTTGGATTCATTTGCTAAACTTGTCTGGGTTTCATTTGCAGCTGGCAGAAGTGAAGTAAAATCTTGTTTTAACAACCAAACATTTTGGGTCTAATTCAGTGTTGTCAGAATACGAAGTTGAATCTTACATGTATATGGAAGAACACAATTAAGATGGTGTCTCTTTTTTTTTTTTTTTTTTTTTTGGGTAGGAGAAGTTAATATTTTTGTACATGACTGCACTTCGTGGTAGTTTTTGTCCCTAAGGAGAAAAAAATATATATCCACAAGTCCGTAAGGTGTTCTCTGTAGACAAAGCTTTTGCCGTTGTTTTCTGCCATAACAATGAAGAATTCCTATGAATGTAGGAGTGACTGTAGGGGAAAAAAAAACTCAGAACAGAGATTGTGTTACCAGAAGACACAAATGGTGCATGATTATACAATAAAATTGAAACTCAGTAGTTACTTATTGAAGATATAATGCTTTTCAATGTCTGCTACTCAGTGCTCTAAGTTCAGTTTCAAATTCATTTAATTTTGTAAAGGTGGCAGAAAAGCTGTTCTTATTCTAGCAGAAGGGTAAACAATCGTCTTGGTAAGGAAATGCGTCTTGTACTTAAATACAACTTAGCACACTAGAAGCTTGGATTCCTACTCTAATTTAGACTTGGAATGATTTCTACAGTCTCAGCTATTTGGTTCATGGCGTATAATTCAGATTGGCTCAACCACTGCTTTAAAACCAGAGCTCAGATAAGAATAGTTAATGCTATCCCTGAAATATCTGATTCACTGTGTAATTCACTGTGTAATTTTGGGTAGAAAACCACCACCGTTCTGAACTGCTTGAAGACAGCAGACTGAAATACCTGTTAACAGAGGCTGGATTAAACAAAATGTTTCACTGGTTGAATTTTACCAGGTATGAAAAGGTAAAATTGCTTTCTTTTATTTTTTCTGACAGAAAAGACGTGCCTCTGTTGAGCGCTGAGGAAGGCGGTGTGTGCTGCAAAAAGCAAACACTATCCTCATCTAGTTGTGGCTCAGAAACAAACACTGCTCAAGCCTTTTTTTTTTTTTTTTTCTTTAGTACTAATCAATTTTGAAAGCTTATCTAATTGTCGTTCAGTGTACTTGGTAACACTATAGATAGCATTGAGATATGCTTGGTAATGCCCTGCATATTGACAGATGTAGTAGATAAAAAGAGGGATAATGTTATTTGACCATTTTCAAAAATTTACAATCTTCTAGGTACTGTTTAGGGGAGAAAAAATCTATCTGAATATAATTCAAAGCATCTCAAGCTGATACGCATTTAGTATTACTTAAATCTGTGCACAGATTTGCATATAATCGGATAGAAATACAGGGGTAATAGTGAAGGGGACATTAACTCGCGCCTTGTGAACTACATCAGTTACGAAAGCCTTTCTCTCAGTTCTCTGGAGTTTTGTGATGATTCACAATCTTCTTTTCCTTTCTTGTTTATCCCTGTAGTTAGGACTTCTTTTTAATCATTTTGTCTACAATTAGGCAAGCAGCAGTCGGTGGATATTAAGAACACAGTCCATCTTAGCATCTATTAAAACAATTTTTAAATTTTTTTAAATTCTACCTTGGCAGTACCAAAGAGACAAGTGTGCCTGTTCAGTATTCCTCTCTTAGCTGTCATGCTTCCTTGCAAAGCAAACCTGATTCTTCTAGCCCTTTAGTTCTTTTATTTAGGTCACGTAACAGTTATCTAGACTCTTCCATTTGGGGATTATGCTTTAAGATAAATTTAGAAAAAAATACATACGGGGTCTCAACGAAAAGTCTAGATGGCATGTAGGCACAGCACAATAATTGCTTTTTGTTTTGCACACAGCAGTCCTGCTGGTACAGTTTGCAATGAACAGTTTGTTTTTTGCAGCAGTCCCACATCATTGACCCTAATATTAGCTGCGTTATTCCCTCGGATCCTTTTGTTTACTGCTGCCTGTTTAGTTGCACTTGATGTCCTTTTTGAAGTGTATTGCTTTCTGCGTTGTTAGATACCACTGCTGATTTATTTGGACCTTTTTCTAATCAACTATGCTCAGAATTCAAATTGGACTGCAAGTGACTGCAAGTGGCCAAAGCTTTAAAACACATTAAGTAGGGCAGAGGCAGTGCCCAAATGTGCCCTGTGTCATGTGCTCCACAGCACTTGTCTCTGGGCAAGAGCATTGAGCAAGGCTGATAAAGAATTGACCAGACTGAAATGAATTCATCTCAGTACAGAAATCTGGACTTCGTTCAATGTTGTGTCAGCATGCCTGTATGTGTTTGTTCATATTTTAATGACTACTGTACTCAATGCTATTTCCTCTTACACCCTGGTTCTTGGAAGAAAACAGCGTGCTTGATATGATTATTGTATCTAATACATGAACACAGAAAGGACCCAACTTGCATGTTGGAAACTATATGGGCTAATAAAGCACAATGACGATTTGTTTGGCAGGACTGTAAGCTGATGGTTTTCCTAAATGAAGTTATATTATAAGCTCCACGTATGAATTACCTGGCAGACTTTCCTCAAGAGAGGCATGTTACTTCTAAAAGCAGGTATCTACTGCTCTACTGATTGAAGCTAGCGTTATTATATAAAAGCATATATGCAGTAGCTAAGTCGATACATATTCTGAGTTCATCGGATTTGCTCTGCGTCTGTCATCCCCACACAAGTTAATCAAGCTGTGGAGCAGCAAACCAGAAATCCACTCAAGGCTGAAATCGAGTGAGTGGTAAAATAAAATGAAGTCGGGGAAGACACTTTTCTCTCTTCCTTTTTTCTGTAAGCTGCTGTTTTGTGTTTGTTTCTTCTGTTATGTTAAGCTTTGTTTAGCGTTTTTTGCTGCTGTAGAGTTTTCTCCTTAGAAAGGCTTTGGCACTGGAAATCACAACATCTGGAAATTGCCCCTGCCTTGGGTCAAAGCGCAATCCACAAGGATGGGTGGAGGAGAAAAAAGCAACCAGTAATCTCAGCTCCTAACTGTCCTTCCGCATACCCGCTCCCTAGTACTTTGCAGCCAGAATAAATAGCTCTTTTCTTCATGGATGGACATGCAGCTCCATGCAGCAAGGGGGTCAACGAAATACCGGCATTCAGAAAAGATTTATAACCTGTAACTTCTCGGCTTCTCCAGTTCAGTAAGCTGTCTATCCTCTTCCTATTCTAGAGGGGTTGGGTTAGCTGTGCGCTGCTCCGTACTGAAGGAAGAGGTTTCTAAACTCGCAAATGCGGCAGAACCAACTTCCTGCCCAGTTGCTGTTTCTCTGCTACTTTTTTTCAGTGAGCACATCATACTCTGCCAGCTCAGGGAGAAATTTTGCATCAGTTTAAATAACAAAGCATTCCCCTCTTATGTTTTGTACCATTCAATATTTCACCTTTACATGCTGGATTTTTATCCTCATAGCCATGCTGACTCTCTGTTTTTGGTTGAAGTTTAATGTCTTCTGGACCTTAGAAGAGGAAAGTCTTCAACAGATGTGGTTGTTGTGGAGAGATGATACATCTGCACTGCTAGTGCTGAGTGGGATCATAGGAAGAGGACAGCGTGTTCCTCTGGCCTCATTAGAAGTTGCACAGGATCCTTTTGGTAAAGTAGGAGTATTAGAAACTAGTGGAATATGTGAAAATGGCGATGGTGCTCATCTTCTGGATGAATGCATGTGTCATGTACAGAGATGTGACTGTGCCGTTGGTAACTAGAATTTATTCTAAAAGAACACCTGGATGGAAGATTTAAGCATGCAGTTCTTACTCCTTCTTCCAGTATGCCATCCTGGAAAATAATATCGTCCTTTCTCATGAACTAGAGAAAAAACAGGATCTGAAAGCACTGATTTTCAATTCTTCTATGAATAGCTTTTTCCTTCAGGAACCTTGGTATTGCATGACAGGGATTTGCTGGTGTCTTTCCACTATCCCAGATTTGTACCTTGCCTGTTGGACCACTGAGTTCTGCACTGAGGAAAATCTGAAGAAAAACAAATTCCATGTTTCACAGTCGTGCACTACAGTGCATCCCCAAACCCCCATTTTTGTGACTTAGAGCTGTTGATCCCTTCTGTTGCTTGTTTCACGGTGCTCCCTTGGCTCTCACGTCTGTAAAGGGATCTGCTTTACTCATCTGCCCGTGGATCTTCATGTAGGCTGCACATCCTGTGTGCTAAACGTGGTAAATAAGGGCCTTGTTGGCTGCCGAACAGAAATAAATCCTGTTAACATAGTAACAAAGTGGTTGCTTATATTATCAGACATTTGTAAGGCCATGAGGTATTTGGGTTGTAATTCTACTGTCCCTGCTTGATTGGGATGTGATGTCAAAGAGGACAAAAGTAGTGGTGGTAGTTTTTTGTTTGTTTTGGTGATGAGTTTTTTTAGCTAATTTCTAAAGCATTTGAAAGAATGTTGTTGCTACTGGTTTTGTGCATCTGAGTCTGAGCTAGTTCATTCTTGGCCTTTTTTTTAAAGTAAATTAAGCACTATGAGAAATTCTTAAATCATTTTTTTATCGTTTCTGAATTCCAATTATGAGGTCTAATACCAAAGACATGAAGTGATGGTCTATGGGCATTCATAAATGGCTAATAGACTGTTCTTTAATTTAAAAAAATGTGGTAAGATAATATTGTATTGGAAAACACCATTTAGTTCATAAGTTAACTTCTCTTGCACTTGAAAAATACTGTGCAACATATGTCTGTACTGTAGTGTTCCACTATTTATTCTGTAGATCAAAACCCATCACTTTCTGGAATAATATATGCTGTGCTGTCATTTAGGAGAAGAGCATCTATGTAACTTCTTAAATTCCTTTCAAGTTATGGCATAATCTATGAAAAATGAAAAGAGGAAGCTATATTTTCAATGCTGACTTAAAACAGTATTGTGGTTTTTCAAACTACAGATGGTGTTTAATTTTGATACATTTTCAGGGTGGGGGGGAAGAGAGAAGAGAGCTTAGGATAATTCTGTACGTGAACTTTTAAATGAGTTTGTCGTGTCAGTTGGGCCCTGATTCTGATTGTTTGCCTCATTTCTTGAAGGTGTTTCTGTAACAACAGTGTAACATCACTGCAGAAAATGGAAGCAAGATGAACGTTGTGGATTCTGCTTGTGCAGGCCTGTAGAAGTAAGGCACTGTGTATCGTATGTGAAATGCCCAGCCATGCTTCTTTATACCTTTTTATATGATAGCCTTCCACTGAAAGAAGATAGTGTCTGTAGAATATAGAATATATGTGGACATAAATGAAAAGGATATACTGCGTCCATAATATGCTATGAAATTTCTCAAATGATTTGTGAGTCCTGACTTCTGGTCTTAGTGTTTCAAATAATTTCTAAAGATAGTATTTTGGATGGTATTCAGAATCACGATATAGGAGCGCAGAGCATTAGGGCTGCTGCAGGTTTTGTGATAGGTGGATGCGGGACAGCTACTTCAATTAAAGTAATGATTTCTTACATGTTCAGCTTTAGTGTAGGTGATCCAACAACATCACTGAATGCCAATAGTTGTTTACTGTGTTAAGTGCAATCATTTATGCAGTAAAGTGCAAATTCAGAAACAGATTTTCTTTACTGTTATGGAACGTTCCTTGTCCGGATGCCCAATATATTTCTGAAAGTAACCAAGAGCTCTCCTTGCTTATGATCAAAATAACAGAGGAGATGGAGTGTGCTTGAACTGTTCTGCTTCCAACCAAAATCTCACTTTGGTTCATTAAAAAATAAATGTTTACATGCTTAAACTATCTAAATATTGTAAATTGAGTTGCAGTGTTTGTAATGGACCTGTGGTAGGTTACCATTACAGACCACAAGACCATATGGTGTTTGCCATACCTGCTTTCCTTGGATACCATGTCAGCACCGGAGGTGCCCTGTGGTCAGCTGCTTTGCTTTGTGCTTCTCAAATCAGGGGCAAGGGGAGACTTGGCACAGGTGTCCCGACTCAGTGCGGTTTGGGCCTGGTGTGGCTGAGGACAGTGTCACTGTACAGAGCCAGCAGCAGCGGTCTTGTAGGAAGAGCCCAAGGGATGCTAAGGAGGAGGAGGTGGTGGTAGCCTTTGAGGAGGGCCCGTGTTGACTGTGGCACCTTTGCCTTCATGCAGTGGCAAGCTCTTCTAGAACGAAACTTTTGAGTGCTTACATGGCTTTTGCTCCTAGGCAGTGATTTTTAGTTTACCCTGAAATAGTCAGTTCTAGCATTGTTTCTGCCACCGTTGGCCATAAGGTGAATCTCCTGGATGCTGCTATGAGTGACAGATGTGTTATTGCATTTCTGTAATACATGGATTTTGCAGTTCCATTGAATGCCTTATCCCAAAGAACAAAGCGCTTATATCTTTTTCTTTCCAAGGTACGGTTTATTACGTTAGGTTACCAAATAGCAACTTAACACCCAAAAGTCAAACAGATTTTGGAGCAATGCAGATAAATTGCTGGCTTTTAACATGCAGCTTTAAGAAACCGAGGACTGTTTAGATACAGCTCTGTTAAATACTTATGACATCTATGTCATAAGGGGGTTGAAAGTGAATGGAATTTGTAGTAGATTCGATGAAATTAAAGAAATGGTTTTAAGATGTCTCGTTTCATGGAGTAAAAAATGCAGGTGATACATCAGAGATCCATCATGAATCTTCTTTCCTATACTGGAAGTGTGAAAAGTTAACTACTTTATACAATCATCATTATTGGCTAGAAAATCCACGGTATTTTTACAGTTAACTCATCACAGAAGTGCTAATTTTACTGTAATTACAATGGTGTGCCTTTTTTCCCCCATAGGTGGCTTTTGTTTAATGCCGTAGTGTCGTTTCCTGACTGAAGATTAAAGATGAGAATAGCAGGTAAGTGCACACAGTGAAATCAGACTGTTATCATTTGTGAAACAAGCTGTAGACAGCATTAACAAATTGTGACGATAATAAAAGGTTTTAAAGTAAACATAACTGGCAGAACAAGCATTGCTATTCTATTTAACTGGAACTTGTTTTTTGGAATTTGGGATAGTCTAAGAGCAAACAGCTGGTTACAACACTTCCTTCAGCTGATCTGCAGTGACAGTTTAAGATATCATGACTTGATCCACTTTGACTGCTAACTGTAAGATGATGAAGAAACAAGGAAGTGGTCAATTGATGGCTTAAGCATTTTCTTCTCTTCCCCACACTGCAACCAGAAGTTCACGCAGTTCTAGAAGATAGTTTTTTCCTGAATGATTATGGGGAGGTTGAAAGTTATAAAAAGCCTTTTGTAGAGGTAAGTTACTTCAGTACAGTGTTTGAGAAACTGATTTGATTTGACAGAAGGTACAGTGGTTATTAAAAATAATCCTATAAGAAAATACTGTTTGAAACACTTCCTTGCAGTAGAATAGCCTCTACATTTGTGTGGCAATGGAGCAGGTTTGGTGTTCTGATATATTGCACTTTAATCAAAAGTGGTAGTGGTACTTGTGTTGCAGGAGGATCAACTTTTGGCTTTCCTAGGAGACAGTGACATCCTCTTTTCCAAGAGGGTTGCACGTTAATGTTATTGATGAATGAAACTAGTCCTGATTTTTAATGTTGTTGTTAGTCTATGTACTTATGGAATATCAGTAAGTCTAACTGTGAGCAACCTGTTAAAACAAAGCTGATAAAGAACTGGAAGAATGCTGTGATATTTAGAAGATTGCCAAATCACCTGGAAGATGGATGACTTTTCCCAACCTCTTTTTGTCTTCCAGCTAACTACTATTGTCACTAAAAGCTAGAGACAAAAAGTTATGATGGTTCATATAGAATGTTTAACCTGTAGCAAACAGGCTTGTTTTGGTTCAAATACTACACGAATATTCAAGATTTCTTACCTCCCACTTAGAGGGAGCACTTAAAATTCAGTTGAAATGGTCAGAATATAGATGGAGAGGAAGGTTAATGCTCATACTGAGTACTTGTTCATCTCGCCTACTATGTACTGAAACAACATGTTTTTCAAGTGCCACTTGCTGTGTGACTCATTCCAAAATCTGGTACCATCTTGTCTTTTTGAGCAACGTTGCTTTGAAGCCCTTTCATTCCACTTCTTAATTTATGTTCAGATCATCTGTTTCCCTTCAAATGCATTTATCTTTGGAGCTCCAGTGTAATATTTTTAAATGAAGTTTGTATCTGTGTTTTCCTACATAGTAGTATGTATACACTCACACATGTGAAACGGGAGAGGAAGTCCAAACTGCAAGCAAACAAAAAAATCTTTTTCTTCTTGTATCTTTTTTAGCCTTTGGAAGGATTGATTAACATCTTTCATCCTTCTGAAGGCTGAGTAATCTATTTATTTTAAGCTTTTCTGAACAGCCTAATCTAAGAATGCAGGAGTACCTTTTTTTTTCTGAACAGTTTATTTGGATGGCCATCTGAGAAACAAGTGTGCTGTAGTGTTGTTTCTTTCAAACAGTTTTGACATACCGAGGTGAGACAGGAAGGTGAGATTGAGCAGACGCTTCCTCACCTAACTTCTCTGACAGTCATTAATTTACAAGAATCTAAGAGCAGAATATTTTTAAAAAAGTATATTGAAAATGATGTTAGAAAAAAGCAGGGTTCCATTTCAGATTTAAATTGCTGTGGTTGTGTGCTTCCAGCTCTTTTTCTTGGAGGTGGTTTGACTGCTCAGCACTGGAGTCAGTTAAGCTTGTTAAAATTTCAAGCCATCTGAGACCATAACATATTAAAAGGGGCAGGGGTGAGGAACTGCTTTTTATTACTTTTTAAATTAGATCTTTAAAGTTTTCTAACTCTTGTCGAAGGCCTGTAATTTATTTTTTTATTATTATTTTTATGTAATGCTCAGACCTGACTTACCAAAGGAGACAAGCTACATTATATCAGCAGATCCCTAATCACTGTCTGGTTTATCTGTTAAAACTGAGGTATCTCAATCTGAGGGGGAAAAAAAAGAAAGGGTATATTCATGAACAATGAGAAACAGAAACATAGGACTAAGAACAGGGAAGTGGGATGGAGAGGGCAGGACTTTCCACTTGGACAGCAGCCACTAAAATCAGCTAAGTTCATCTTGTATAAGCTGGGTTTCCACAGAAAAGTATATGGTTTCTCCTGGCTGCTGAGGTGTTTTCGTAAACTAATGTCAGAGAAGCATGGAGCTTGGAGAAAGAACAAGGTGAGTTTTCATGGCTGAGAGCAGGGTACATCTGGTGTAGCAACCTGGTGAAGTGGCTTAGTTGCATCCTACATTGTGATGTTGTTTTTTGTGCAGATTACCGTTTGGTGAGACCGTAATTCCTCATGGTGTTTCTGAGTTCCTCTTGATATCCATACAAATTTCTTGTGTAGTTGATTTTGACAAACTTAATCTTATCGCTTACAGATTATTTTTTTTTAATTGTTTTTTTTTTTTTTTTTTTTTCTTCCACTTCGAAATAGGTGCTGCAAAGTTGGTGGTAGTTGTAGCAATATTTTTATTGACATTTTATGTCATATCTCAAGTGTTTGAAATAAAAATGGAAGCAAACTTAGGACACATATTTGGTAAGTGATAAGTCAATGTTTTTTGCAAACATCTGTTAATATTTATTTGAGCCATAATCAAGGATAGCATATTCTTTTACTGTAAGCTTGACTTAAGCTCTTATGATTTCTGTGTATTTTTAATGTCTATTTTAATATTATTTTCCATATAAAATATTTAACCTACTTTATTAATCAGTTTAATCCTCTCATCTTCCAAGTTATGCATGCATTTTTACCCTTTTTTTCGTACTGGCAACTACGGTAATAGCCTGGGTTTGTAAACGCTGTGACTTGAATGTTGTCTGGAATTCTACATTCTGCCTTTCTGTTGGTTAAGCATTTTAAAATTCTGTGCTTTGGGTGGGATTTTTTTGTTTGCATAGGTACACTGCGGTGTGCAATAATCAAAACATTTCAGATGTGCTGAGTTCTGTGCAGAAAATAATTACCATCTTAGATGATGTAAAATTCAGGGTATATGTTTTGAACCAACTTTATCTTGAAAGGAACTTTTCATTTTGGGCACCTGGATAGGGTTCATGTTGTTTAACTCAGCTTGCTGCAGTGTGGGCGTACATCTGAACCAGTCACCAGTGGCATCATTAATAATTAATGAAGAGAGGTGTCATTACAGATGGATTGTAGATATGTGTGATGTCACTTGTTCTTTCCCATCCTGAGAAAGGGAGTAATGAATGATAGGGCTCAAATACACCTAAACTGCAGAGTTCCAGGGCTGAATGAAAGGAATCACATCCTTGTGAAGGTTCTTATTTGTAACGCTTATTTTTGACTGGCTCAAATTCTGTTGTAAGACAGGAATTAATTTCACTTCAGCACTCACACCTCCACAGATCCCTGGTTGTTTTGACTTTTTATCTCCATTTTTTTAATTTTAATTAGCGAACCATAAATTAAGATAGTTCTCCTAAATGTGTTCCCAGACTATTTTCATTTTTCTACCATGTAAAGATTAATGTTATTTACATTGTAGCATAGTGTTCATATGTATTTGATCTTTCATTTCAACCAATCTATTTTTATAGAAGCATTTAAAGGTTTTAAATTTATAGGATATTTTATAGCAGATGACATTTTAATAGTAACATCTTGTAAAACTTTCTTTTGCATTTCAGCTAGATCAGCACTGGATGCAGCTGCACGCTGTGAGTATTCATATGCATGTGTTACTGCTGTGACTTGCTTGCACTAATAGTAGAAAGAATGTTGAATTTTCATAATTTGGAAAGTCTTAATTACACTTTAAATGCAATCAGAAAGTAATTTTCCTCTTTCCCTGATTTTCCTAAATGCCTGGTTTTCTCTAAAATCCTGTTTTATTTCCTTTTGAAAGCCACAAAACCTCCAAGATACAAATGTGGGATCTCTAAAGCTTGTCCTGAAAAGCATTTTGCATTCAAAATGGCAAGCGGAGCAGCAAATGTAGTTGGACCTAAAATTTGCGTGGAAGATAATGTGTAAGTATTTTTACCTGTTGTCTTAAAAAATCTCTTTCAACTGTTGTCTTGAATCACTTAGTACACAAAATACTGATTCAAATGAATCTTTGTAGATTTTACTTTGCCTACAGTATGACCACATGAAAAATTATACTTGTTATAATCTCTGATGAAACACGCTTAATGCTCTGCAGTAAATGTTGAAAAGTATGCAATTTTAATATGTGCAAGATAGCTTACAGTTTATTTTAGGTTTAGAGACTTATGGAATAGTGAAACGTCATACAGTCAGATACAGTTTTGCCTCCAAGTAACTTGTTCTTGTGCCTGTACATGTAATTCAGTGCACAACTCTCTTTTTAAGTAATTACTCTTGATACTTCTAATTGAATGTAATCAGCTAAAACTGCTGTGGATTGTCTTTTGCAAGTTATTTTTTTTTTAAAGTATGTTTATATTGTACCAGTGACAGAACATATTTTCAACTTTTCTTTAACATGTTTCTTCAAAAGGAAAAAATATTTTAAAGATTCGTAGTTAGTTAAAATTGATCTGTGAAGTGAATGGGAATCACTTACAATCTTGAATGTCTTTTTCAACCTCAAATCCAACCATCAACCTGAAAAACCAAGCCCATCACTAAACCATGTACCACATTCACATTTCTCTTAAGTACCTCCAGGGATCGGAAGCCTACCACTTCTCTGGACATCCCATTCTAATGCCCTTTCCCTGAAGAAATTCTAATGTCTAATCTAAACCTCCTCTGGTGCAACTTCTGACTGTTTTCCTTGTATCCTATTGCTTGTCACTTGAAAAAAAGACCGATGTCCTCCTCACTGCAACCTCTTTTCAAGTAGTTGCAGGGAGTGATGAGGTCTCCCCTTGGCCTCCCCTTCTCCAGACTAAAGTACTTCAATTCCCTCAGCCCACTCCTCATAAGTCTTTTTCTACTCCCTTCACCAGCTTCATTGTTCTTCTCTGCACACACTTAAACAACTCAATATCCTTCTTGTAGTGAGTGGCCCAATGCTGAACATAGTACTCAAGATGCAATCTCACCAGAGCTAAGTACAAAGGGACAGTCACTTCCCTGGTCCTGCTGGCATTTCTGATGCGGGCCAGGATGCTGTTGGCCTTCTTGACCACCTGGGCACACTGCTGGCCCATGTTCAGCTGGCTGTTGAGCAGCACCCTCGGCTCCTGCTCTGCCAGGCAACTTTCCAGCCCCTCTTCCCCAAGCCTGTTCCACTGCATGGGCTTGTTGTGCCCCAGGTGCAGGACCTGGCACTTAGCCTTTTTGAAGAAAGGAACTGCTTGAAAAATTATTCAAGCCCTGTATTTCTAATAACAGTATTTTTAACACAGTATTGCTAACAATATTATGTCTAAAGTATTTAACTGAATAACTTTCAGTAATCCTCATAACTAGAATATTAATATTTATTTTTAGACTGTTTCTTTGCTCTTAGGTTGCTACTGCTCATTGTCACCCACAGCATGCCATTTTGTATGATATAATCTATCCACTCAAATTTGAATGTCATGTGGCAGAAAAGACATGCTGCTAGCATAGTCAGAAGTAATAGATACATTTTTTTAATAATCAGCCTTTGCCTTCCATCTACATTTAAACTACCCTAGTTTAGCTGTTTCTCAGCCAGTGCTATGTACAGATAGCACATGCAGCAGTCAGTACTAATTCTAGAGCAAATGGCAACATTTCTGTGAACAGCAAAACTCATAAATAGGATAAGCGATCAATTAGTGTTTAGGTCTGTAAGATCTGTAAGTGAATTATATTTTCCATCACTTTATTCTCTAATTAAAATAAAATCTAAAAAATATTTTTTATGGAATCTAAAAAGCTATTTCTAGCTGCTCGGTTCTCTTCATTCATAGCATTTATTCCCTTTACAGCCTTGGAAAATCTTATCCAATCTCCCTGCAGAGAGGTTTTTTGTTCATGTTCCAAAATTTACCAGCATCTCAGCCTGGTTGCTAGGAAGCTTAATATCTGCAAAGATTTAGGGTGATTCACTGATGAAAAGTTATGAGACTGCAAGTAGTATTTTAACATCAGGACTGTAGGCTTTTTAAGTGTCTTGCTTACTGGTTAACTAAGGAGAGATTGTTGTTCATGTCCCCCCAGAAATACGAATATTTCATTGAAGCAAGTGATGAAAAGTAGTGACTGTCAAGAATAGGGGATTTCTTCTAATATTAGTGCATAACTTAGTGCACAAATATTGGGGTCTTAAGTTCTATTTCATTTGGCAAAAAGCTTTGCTAATTCCTTCTGAGGAGGATTTTTAATGTTTATTGAAGTGTCCATCAGCAAAATTGATTAATTTTATGTGATCTCCTCCTTTGTTCGTAATACATTTGATTTCTATTTCAAAAGCTGACATCATTTCTTGATTGTGAGTTTTCGGGAGAATTCTAGAAGTGGTAAACTACTGCCCTCCTGTGAGAAAGCATTCACATTACACCCACTAGTATTTATGACAGCACACAAGCTGTCTCGGGTGTGTATAGTGTCTCAGAACTGTGAAGGGACTTACTTTTAATAGCTATTTTTGTAGTGATATTTTTTGACAATCCTGCAAAACGCGTTTTTCTGGTTAAGTCAGGATTGCTGAATTTTTCTTGTTATTCTTCTTTGTACTTCCAAGACAAGGAAGCAAGAACAAGGTTTCATAAACTGTTCATAATGTTTACAGTGTAGGTTTTTGCTCTGTATTAAACAAGGATGTCATTTAGTTTGAGAGTCCTGAAACTGCTGGTATAGTTTGGAGTGCATTTAAGTGCTCGGTGTTTCCTTTTAAATTGTATAGATATTTTGGACTGTGGTGGGAACTCTGCTCTGTATAAGTTCAGTTATGGTCTTGCTTTTGTGTATTGGAAAGGCATAATTCAAACTAGAAAACAATGTACTGTAGTCATTGACAAAATATTAAATATTGTGGTTGGTACATGATGGGGTTAGAAGGAGCAGTAGAGTTACACCTCTGTACTAGCAATTTCTACATACAATTTTTCTTCTGTAAAGAAGCCAGTTCCATGTTTGTGCTGCACTAACCTTAAAGCAGGATGTTAAAGCATCCATATTTAATAATTATGTTACTTCTGGTATTCATATTTGCAGAATTTTGTTATCTGAAGTCCATTATAGCTGTTAGGTGTGTGTATGGTTTTTCAGTGCCTAATTAACCCAGTATTGGAAGTTTTTCGATTTGTGTTTATTTACAGAGAATTGTAGTTAAAAATGAAATGAAGTTCGTAATCTTTTTGGTAAATTAAAGTCCGCTAAATCTTCTGTGACCAAAGGAATGCATTCAGAACTTCATTGGTTTTGTTTTTGTTATTTGTTTTCAGCCTATTTGCCATATGTTTCTGTTGCTTAGAATTGATGCTTAGACATTATGTGAAAACGAGGTGATCACAGAATTAATGGTCTTCCAGTGGCTAGAATGCTTCTGGAACTCCCTACTGACCAAAACTGAATTATGTATTTTAGAAGAAAATTACAAGTCCTCTTCTAATCACAAGATGTGTTTTAATACACACATACTTTGAACATTCAACCATCTGTTTTTTTTTCAAGCAAAGTGGATACAATTAGGGACATTTGATCTGTTGTTCTCAATTCAGTGGTTCCATAAGGGCACATAGGAGATTTTGCTTCATTTAAATACTCATGTGCACGTGGTCTGCAAGTATCTGTATCTTACAATTTGAATGTTCTTATTTGCAGTTGAAATACCGCATGTCAGAAGATTGTCCTATTACAAATTAAATTGTTTATTTCATTTCAGGTTAATGAGTGGAGTTAAAAATAATGTTGGCAGAGGAATAAATGTGGCCTTGGTCAATGGTAAGTGATGTTCTAAGTGACCAGTGTCTTCATTTTCGAATTCTTTCTGAAATTTAAGGTCTATTAAGGGATGGTGAAAGGTGAAGAGGAAGTATTCAGCATATTTATGCTGAGATAATGTCAAATTTTGGCACTTACACGTTTTTGTTAGTGTACAGTTTGAAAGTAGAAAAACTCAGTGCATTTTTGTTTCTAAAAATGTGTAATAATGTGGAGTTCTACTGTCGTCATTTCAGTGATACATCAGGTAACTTCCTAACACACACATAGAATGAAAAAATGTCTGTCTCTCTTGATTTTGTATTGCCACCACTAATAAAATTCTGTACACCAAATTCTTTTCTAACTGTTTTCAGTGAAACCTGTTTAACAGTGTTACTACATGAAAAAGACAGTTCTTTATTTCCTAGTTTAACATCAGTATATTCTATTAGTCCATATATAGAGATCTTGTCCCCAAATACATCGATGTTAAGTATTCAGGATTCTTAACTTCCATTAAAAGTTAACAAATTTATCTATGTGTCAGCTTGAAAGCTGAACTGAACATCAGTACTGACAGATTTATCCTTAGTGTATAGGAAGCAATAGCTTGTAGCACAGAGATAATACTTTGTCATTTCATAGCAATATATATTCATACTATTTTTGGATTGTACTCAGGTTTACGTTATCTAAAGCATGATTTGCCCTCCTAAGTTGTCTCAGCCAGTTCAAAAACAAACCTCTCAGTTCTGTATTATATAGCTGCCAGTCTTTCTCGTCTTACAGATTTTGTATGATGTATCTATTAAAAACAAAACTCTACCTTCCATCAAATACTGATGTGGACAGCACACTAAAATGATGAACATATAATACCCACTTTCTTCTCTATTTGTTCTAGAAGTTAAATCAGCTAAGAATTTCCAGTCTGTAGCAGCACATGCGGTGTAATTTTGATCTTTCTTGCTTCTTGTGTGGTACTAAAAGCTAACTATAACTGCAAAAAGAGCCTTTAAAAAAAAAAAAACGCTAAGTGCATTTTCTTTATTGCTCTTTTTTGAGGGTGTTTTGTGTTTTTTGTTTGTTTGTTTGTTTTTATGTTCCACTTGAAGTAAAATCATAAGTTTGCATCTTCTATCTTTTTCCCCCCTCTTCACAAATGTCTGTAGTGTTTATGGAGAAATCTTCATGAAAGGTGGAAGTACTTGATTTATATGGTGTCTTCTTCAGCACTTTTTCTGACAGTCATTAAGAGGAATTGGGCATGTGAAGTACCTTTGGTTATTTCATTAGACCACATATTTCTTTTTCTTCAGGTAAAACAGGAGAACCATTAGACACTAAATTCTTTGACATGTGGGGAGGAGGTAAGTGCAGTTATCCTAGCTGGTTAAAGAGAAACAACCTGACTGTGTTCATGTGTGTGCACTTGTGTGTGCCCCTTCTAGGCTACATTTACTGTAGTGGTTTAAGC
Source organism: Nettapus auritus (assembly GCA_011076525.1). Classification (NCBI taxonomy): domain Eukaryota; kingdom Metazoa; phylum Chordata; class Aves; order Anseriformes; family Anatidae; genus Nettapus; species Nettapus auritus. The sequence continues at coordinate 24,169,677 of CM021765.1, forward strand.
TTGACCTCAACCTTTATAACTGTGAGGAGAGTGCAACTTCAGAGAAACACAGACAGTTGGGGATGGGGGAGAGAAGAGGAGAATGGTGCATTTAATCACACCTGCTCGTTCTCCTGAGAAGTTCCCACTGGCAAGTATGTCTTTACACAGTATAGATGAAACCCTTTCTATAAAATGAGAGTTCTTCCTTGTGCATTTTATCTTCCTCGTGTTTACAATCTTTTTATAAATGTATGAGTACAATTATTAATAATTATTAATTTAGCAATGTCTGAATTAAATAGATGTTGCAGGTTATTTTATATATCTAATGATTGCTGCTTATATGAGTTTTTTGTGTTCTTTTTCCAGATGTGGCACCATTTATTGAATTTCTTAAGGCCATCCAGGATGGAACCATAGTGTTAATGGGAACATATGATGATGGTGCAACCAAGTATGTCATTGATTTATACAATTAATATTGCTTAACATTTTAAATGCTGTTTTGTACCTGGAAAAAAAAAAAAAAAAAAAAAAAAAAGGAAAGAAAAAAGCATTCTTTATCACACAACCACTTCTGATAAAGCTTTGTTCTTGCAAGATAAGGGATTGGAAACTACACTTTCAGCTGATTAATTTAATGATGCAGCTGTGATTTATATAGATTTAGTTCTATGCTTTCATGATCCCTAACAACAGAGAAACAATAAAAATATATATTAAATTAGACAAATTAGCAGAAATATCCCAAGTGTTTTCTGCAAATCATAAATGCTGATTTTTAACCCCTCAGAGAAAAGGTGTTGATGCAACAAGAAGACAGTGTAGGGCAAATGTGACATGGCTGTGAGAACACACCCTCTGATGGAAATTGGTCTGTTTCATTCAGCACTTTTCTCAGAACTCCAAGACAGAATTTGGTAGTTAAAAATGTGCATAGACCATTCCTACTAAGTCTTACATGTACCCTTCCTTTTTTGAGGTCTGAGATGTTCCAAGTGTGAGCTTCATGCTTGTTGGCCTCAAGTTTTGGAACTGTTCCACTATCAAGCTTTTCAATTTATTAATATAGACATATCATAAGAGGTTTTAGTACTCTTTCAACAGTGTCTTCCAACCTTCTCAACTTTGATCATCTTTAATACATAGTAAAATTACTGTAGAAATTTGTATTGGGGTTACAATACAAATCTAAAGAATAGATTTATTCCATACTTAAGTCATACTGTCAAAAGGATTACTTTTTGTAGTGAAAAATAAGGATTTTTTTATTTTCCTCTTGTTTTAAACTTATTTAACTTTTTAATGCGTTCCGTACGTTTTTTTTTTTTTTTTCCTCTTTTGATGCAATTTGTTATCCACAATGTATTTCTGATGTAGGAGTAGCTTTCCTGTGACAAAATCCTGACTTCAAAATGTGCGGTGTTTGCAGTAAATGGTTGAAAGGGTCTGTACATTCGCTACTTCGGGGAGAAGAAAGTAATTTAGTGTTTCTTTATCACAAGGCTGGATCTCGCAGCTGTTGTTGTTCTTTAATATTTAGATAAGTACACTTAGTTTGTTTCAATAATCATGTCTCAGCTAGTGTTTTTTTCAAAGCTAAACAGGAAGGCCCATTCTTTCTGATAGCCAGGAAGTACTCATTAGTAATATTGCAAAAATAGCCCAAACCGTAGCACTGAAACTGGATATTAATCATAAAATCCAGTGCTTGGAAGCAACTATAAATGTGAAGAACTATCGTGTTTAAAAGATTAAAAAATATATATATTGTGAGGTTGTGGGTTTTATTTAAATATAAGCTGCACTAATGCTGTGGAAACTTAAAGTGTGGGTGGTACAAATAACCTCCAAAGTAAATTAAGTAATCTTTTTTTTTTTTTATCATTTTTGTTAAGGTGAGTCACACAACTGTATCTCAGTAAGTAGTAATAATCAGAGGTGGTGTGTGATGTTTAGTAATCGGGCAAATATAGTAACTGGTAGCAAGAAATAAAGAGCTGCTGTTTGGAGGTTTTGTCTCCTACAGAATAATTTTCCCTTGCATATTATCCTACATAGACTTAGAGGCACTGAACCATGCTGTGGGGTAGCATTCTGAATTCTAAATTAATTGATTTGAGCAAACAAGAACTTCTTTTGTGTATTTAGGTCATTCTTTTAACCTAAGAGAGCTTGTATTTTATCTAGGCTTCAACTTGAGTCTGCAAACAGTGTTTACTTTAAAGGTTGACTTTTTTTAGCTGCCAGGAGAATTGCTAAAATTCCTTGAGTTGTATGTATAAATTCTCATAAGATAGGGTTCTTGGCTTTTGTTGGTGTACTGATAAGTTTGTCTGCTGGTTGCTTGAGATAATAATATCAAAGAGCAGAGCTCATAAGATCAGCTTATTTCAGAACTATCGTTATCACATTTTGAAAGATAGATCTTTCCCAATATTGGCTTACTTAAACTATGTTTAATCAGATTGAAGCTGAATGGTGCATTGAATAGTAAAAGCTCTGAGAATGTGTATTTTTATTTACATATTGAATTTCTCTGTTTTGTTCAAGGCTTAATGAGGAAGCACGGAAGCTGATTGCTGAATTGGGAAGCACATCCATCACTAACCTTGGCTTTAGAGACAACTGGGTCTTCTGTGGTGGAAAAGGAATTAAGACTAAAAGTCCATTTGAACAGGTCTGTTATTCTATAACTTACTGGAATTCAACAGCTTACGTTAATAAAGGGTTAGCGTGTTTTATAAATGCCTTGAGTTTGTTCAGAATGGATATTGCAGTAGTGGCACATAGTGTTATTTTCAAATTTGTTCCTTGATTAGTCTCCCTTTTTAAATGTACAAAATGATTCCATCAGGATTCACAAATAAGAAAAAAAAAATCATATGTGGATGGGTTTTAGTATCCCAATAACTAGATTAATTCTTTTTAATGGATTCAATTAAACTGATAATTCAAAATTTACTGCATAACACTCATTTTTAGACCTGCTAACTTCTGATAGATGAGTGGTAGTTAAGGTGTTCATGTTCCCAGCTGTTCACTTTGCTCTTCTGTCAGAAATTACTGCTGCCATAGGAAAACTTGTGAAATTAAACATATCCACATACTTTAATAGCTGCAATTCAACATGTGTCATTGCTGCCTGTAATTACCAGTAAAGGTAGTTCTGTACTTGGAGAGCAAGCCTGTTTTCTTTTTGCTACCTTTTAAGGGAGTAGGAACTAGTGTAGGAGCAATGGTAAACTCTTGGAGGCAGTAATGTCTTACCTGACAGCAGATGGTTGCTTCTTGGAAAAATAAACCCCTTATTAAAAAAAAAAAAACATTCAGCCTTATGTAGTTTTCATAAAATCTGACTATTTATTTTCAGTGCCCTGTAAATTTAGTGTCCGTATTTAAACTTACACCTAGTGGTTTATGTTCTCTTGGCAGTTAATCTTTTCCTTGCTTGTTTCTCTTCCTGAATAAACATCCATGATAAATTTTTAAAATGTTTTCACTAGTCAGATTCACCTGTTTTTAGCGTATACTTGTCTGAACAAGCTACTCTAGATGGTGAGTACTGAGAGGCTGTTATATTTGATTATACTTAAAATGCCCAAGAGGCTAATACTAACATCTTCTCTTTGTCTGTTTCCTGAAAATAATTACATAGAAGTGTCTTTTAAACCTATGCTTAAAGCAGTGGGGTAAGTGACTTCACGTTAACAGTAGATTCATATTTTCTATTTACAGCATATAAAGAACAACAAGGATACAAACAAATATGAAGGCTGGCCAGAAGTTGTTGAGATGGAAGGCTGTATCCCTCAGAAGCAAGACTAAATCAAACAAAGGAAAGAAGAATGAAAATGGAAGAAAATGCACTTTCTGCTGTTATTAGAGAGAGGGCTATGAAGGAGACTGTACTGTAAATAATATTTTTAAGCATGCAACCATCTTGTCGGTGTGTGCATGAGCACTGACATTTTGAATATCGGGATTATTTATTGCTAACAAGTAAAAATTCTTTTTGTAAATATGTTCAAAATAAACATCAAATCATTTCTAAACAGGTTTCTTAAAAGCACAGTATTTAGTTTGCCTATGGTAAATAATATCTCGTAGGTCAACTGGCTAATAAATTGCATATGCCAATGATAAATAGATCCTGACAAATATACTGTCTTCTAATATTGCCGTGAGTATATAACCTTTGTGGAATATGTAGATTTTAGTGATAAGTTAATAAAAAGCTTTAATTTTTTTATCCTCTGCCTTTTTAGTGGCAGTATCACTTTTTATTGAAGCAAATTGGTTATTCTAATAACAAGTGCTCCAGACATTTATTTTGTAGTTCCCTACCAAAACCAAATAATTAACAAAGGAAGAAAACATGATACTGAAATGCAGATATGCCACAAAAAGCACAATATGAATTATTTTTACTAGGAGATAAACAAAAGTAAATGTATCCATAGTGTACGTGATACTTAAAAGCAGCTGAAAGGATTTGTACTCAACTTGAAAATAGTGTTTACTGTGTAGAAGAGACTTGGCATGTTAAGCAACAGTACTTATGGCAACTTGTGCAGTTTTTATTAGAATTTTTGTACCGCTGTTTAACCATTTAGTCTACCTATGGCTGTTCAGCCATACTGGTTAGTCACTTGTTAAATGTGAAAAGTGGAATGCCTTCCTGCTTGAGTTTTAACACCAGGAATAAATTTTCAATTGCAAAGAACCTATTAAAAAGCAGTCTGCCTTCTAGCAGCAGTTTTCAGGGTACAACATGAGGAACCTTTACTGCCTATGGTACATCTAATGTGAACTGAGGTAATTTGTGCTTACAGTGAGGTATTAGCAAAAGCATCGTATCTAAGGTTATGCAATGTATAACATTTAAACTAAACTGACAATTTTCTTTCTTTTTTTTTTTTTTTTTCAAAGCAAAAAAATGGACCAAGTTGAAGTGGCCTTATTCTTTAGCTCGTATCTGAGCTGTCAGAAAACAGCTTTTGTTGGAAACTTCAGTTTCTTTTAAGTATGGCCAGCTCCATCTTTCACTGAAACCAAGTTAGCATGGTGTAACTGAAAGTGTTGGTATTCAAGAAATAGGGGATGTCACAGAATTTATTATAATCTCTTGGCGTTTCATGCGATGAGTTCTGGTACAACCTTCAACAACTTCTGGCTAGTACCATGGGACAAAAGCCACAAAGGATTTTTCAGGAGCCTACAGTGTAAGTTGAAAACAGCAGCGATTGAATACTGTTACCATTGATGTCTTCTGAGATGGATGTGTGCACTAAAAATTTCAAGCAATATTGGGAATTGCTTTGCAAGTCAAATAACCTGTGATATCAGAGCAAGTCTGGACTCCGAGTTGTTCTGTATGTTTAACTAGCTTGTTAAATAATGTGGTTTTCCCTCAAGTTTAATGTAGAACAGCAATAAAAGCACCTTATTATGGTGAAATTGTTAAATCTTTCAGATTTTATTGTTTAGGAGGATGTGTCAAAATCGTGTATATCTCTGTCATCAAATAAAGTAAAACCCTTCATTTCTATCAATTGGAAAATAAATTTTATTTCATACTATTCGGGTATTGTGGAAAACGGGTTTCCTAAATCCTGGGATTTTCACATAAATACATTTTTATTGTTGAATAAGCCATTATTGGTTGTGCTGCTGTCCAAAATAATAATAGAAAAATTTTGAAGGTACTTGGCAGGGGCTTAAGAGGGAAAGAAAAAAAAAGTCTGTATTAATAGTTTCCTTACACTATTGTTCTTCAAATTTCCTCTACAAAATGAAATGGAGAAGAAATACAACTGAATTCAGACCTCTCCAAGCCCTTGTCTTTAAATTTGTGCCTTTTTTTCCCCAGCAATCTGAAGGAAATAAATATATTCTGATAGTTTAACCTGCTAAAGGTGGACTTGCCACAAAACATTTAAAAACAGTTTTTAAAGCAATAAACAGGTAGGGTTATTTTTTATAATTTTTCCTTAAATCATTTGATTTTTGTGATTTTGATGGAAATCCTCCTTCCCATTCTCTAATAGCTGTATCCTATCATAGAATCATTACATTTAAGACTTGAAGTATGTGGAGTGGGCCACTGGAGTGGCCATGCAAATGTGGTCTCCTTGCTGTTGTCCATTGTCCTGGTCTGTTTACTGTCTCTTGTTCTCATGCTATCTCTTGTTTTCTGCCTTGAAGGTGCTAGTTTTAGTATTCTCTCCTGTTGAAGCAATCTGACACTTACTCTCAAGAAATGAGGCTTTGGTAATCGATGCATGTTTCAATTAACTGACCAAGCAAGATTACTTCTCTGGTCTGTCTTGTGTCTTCTAGTTTGTGGGAGGATGTGAGAATGAAGGCATTTTGTACAAATAGCTTCATGCAAAAATATCTGCATGACAAAGCTTCAGGATACATATTTTCCTACAGAAGATGGTGGGAACATCTGCAGCGTGTTGAAGACAGCAGTGAGGGAAGGAAAGAAAGATGTGGAGCATGTCTGCCTCAAAAAATGCAGCTGTGAGAGGAGGGGGAGGACATAAGAAGACTGACTTCATTTTGCCCCAGGAGCACAGCTAGGGTCTAAGCCACCTGAAGTCTTCATTGCAAGCCACAGCTCTCAACTGCTGTACTGTCATTGCTTTATGTGGATGAGATGAGGCTTAAAAAAGAAAGAAAAGATCTATGCCTTGACCTGCTCTCTGCATCTTTCCTAGCATCTTTCATGATCATTGTTTTATTGAAAGAGCAGAGGGTTTAACAACCTTAGTTTCCCAAGTGCTGGTTCAGAAAAGGCTTCTCTTTGTTTGTCATGTTTTACTTTCCAGATGTCTCTATGTGGCACTTGGTTCCCTCAGATGTTGATGAGACTCATAAACACTTGATGTGTAGATAATGTCTCCTAAACTGTTTGGATTATCTGCAGTTTAGAAGCCAGGTGGATAAATCAGGAGGGGAAATAAAGTAATGCTACCAACATGTGTGTTGACTGGCTTTCCTGTGTGCAGATGGGAAGAACTACAGCCCCTCCAGAAACTGTCTGGGGTGGAGCCCAGGCTGGAAGTTGCTGGGAAGATTTCCCAGCTATCAGACCATTGCAGACGGAAGCATCCCAGCTAGTTCAGTCTCAGACCTGTTACCACAAGATGGCAGTTGCTTCCGATGCTGTACTACTGAAGGTATGAGGCACCCTGCTTCTCCCCCTCTGAGCAATGTACCACAAAGGAGCAAACGTTTGGGCTCAAACATCTCGTACTGCTGCCTCTGTGGAGGAAGAACTGCATGTCTGCTTCGACAAAATATGAAGAATGGTGAGAGAGAATATGCTTTACTTGAGATGTTTCATTAAATTTCTGATGACCTTATCTCTGGCCTCAGAATCAGGCTGGCTTAAAACCACTTTTGGTTTCCCCCGTCTTTTCCTGTAGTAGACCCTTTCATCCTTACAACCAAGATCTAACACATCCTTCATAGTCTCAGGCTAAATCAGGTTCCTCAGGCATATCTTCCTTTGTTTATGTAGCAAAGTAGTACATCTAGGTGTATTTGGATCATTATAAAATCTTTGCTGAAAATTAATGATTATTTCTTAGCAAATTAAAAATTGATCATTATCCTCCTAGGTAGTAAATCATCTTTTTATTTTCTTCCAGGCCCTACCATTTCCTTACTAGGACATACAACTCAGTCCCTTTAATCTTGCATTTATCATTTAAAATCTCATTCTTGTAATATTTCATTCCCACAGAAATGTCTGTTCCTTTCTTAGGGTGTTGCTCATAGCAGGACACAACATTGTTGACATGAAAAAAGCACTCCCAGCTTAGACAGGATCGTGTCTCCTCTTTGAGCTTGATGGATGGTGGTGGGAGTGCCATCTTTTGTGGAGCATAGCCTGCATTTTTTTTTTTTTCCTGTGATACAGCAATCCCTTCTGGCTAATTATCTTCTAATTATATTTCAACATTTTCTTTATCAGTACAGCCTCATAGTCCCAGATCTTGGAAGCTGAATCATCCTTTCCAAGTGGAAAACTTAGTGGGCAATGTCTTGATTTCTCGCTTTTATATCTGCACTCTCATATTTTCTCTAAAGCACCTAACACCCATGTGGAACAACACAGATAATCTGTTTACTATCCTTTGGGGTATGTAGAAAATAAAACTTTGTTTCGGGGCTTTATTACATATATATGGAGAGGGGTAGGGATCAGTATAGAGCACTGTAATAGTCCAGGCACATTGTGTACTACGTAAAATGCACATAAATCACTTCATCCTCTCCATTAAATTTCTGATCCCAAGAGACAGCCCAAAGCAGATGGTTAACCATTCCTCTTGCATTACAATGCAAGATGCTTAGATTGGTTTCTTAGCATTGTAACTGTGGGACTTTGGCAGCTCATTCAGCTCAAGGAGTTACTGCTCCTGGTCTCCTCCCCAAGTCCTTATCGGTGTGTTGTTGCTGGAGTTTGCTGCTTCAGACTCAGCTCTTGTTTGTGGCGTGTTTCTGTGAAACATATTAAACTGATCCATGGGCCTGGGGCAGCACAGGGCTAGGGAGGGCGAGAACATGCTCAGCCAACCTGGCCGGCAAACCAGCTGTGAAACCACAGTCAATTCTCCAAAATCAGCAAGTATAAAAGTTAACAACTTCGTTCTCTAAGTTTCAGGCAGTGTTTGTATTTGCTCCCATTGGTATAATCAGCAATAACTAGCCAGAATAGTTTTTTTGTTTGTTTGTTTGTTTGTTTGTTTGTTTTTAATCACATTTGTGCATTTTAAACTAACATTGATGTGTACTTTGATGTCCTGTTCCTCTGCATGTTGGTTCTCCTAATGACATATAGATTCTCTAAAAACTCCGTGTATTTAATGTCAAAATATTTTTCAGTACACACATACAACAGAGTGTCAAGTTAATTTCTTAGTTTATGGGGCAGATTGGTCTTTATAAAAGGTGTTTTTAGCCATCAGCTGGTTTTGTGCTACTAGCATAAGGCAAAATGCACCTTTCATCACAGATAGTAAATGATCAGCCATATAAATAATGTCTTTTTTTTTATATATATATAAATGAAGTCTTTTTTTTAACCCCTTACATGGTATCAAGCTTTTGCTCTAGAAAAATGCTTATGAAATGTGTAATTCTGCTCCGCAACCAAATATATATGTATTTTTTAATTTAGTTTTTTTCAGGACTTTGGAGAAATTGATAATAGAAGTCTTATCTAGTCAGAAGTTTCAGCATTTTAATTGGGATATCCTGGTGCACACAAAACGTGATATTTAAAAATAAAAATATAAAGTAAGTGCTGAAAAGCTTATGATTTTTGAAGAATTAACAAAGGAAATGTGCAGCTCATTTAAAATTACACTTCATAGTCACAAAAATAGCAAGGCTGAGAGGAAAATAATAGGGCCAAACCCTGAGATAGGCTCTGACCATTTAGCTGAGATGAGGATGCACACGTTTGCTGTCTTGGAGTCAGCAAGGCATTTCAGAAGGTATGTGGCACCCTTGTAATGAATCTCTGTATCTTTTTCCAGTTCAATTAATGCATCTAGACTCCACGTGTGTGTCCATCTTAGCTAACTTATCTCTATTTATTACACCACTTTGCTGCACAAACAAGGTGGCAGCTGCCTTCCACAGAAATCGGCCCTGGCATCCCAGTTCCAGTCTGCGCCGGAGGCTTCACCAGGCAGTGTTATCTGGCGGCAGAAATGAATCGCAGCATCACGGTACTGTCTGCCACCACACTTTCAGCCCTGCAGTGCTGACAGAGTGGCCGGAGAGGATTAATTGTCATTTCATTCTCTGCTGAGTAAACCATCCATTAGTTAACAGAGCTGTCTGTGGGATTACATAGTTGTCAGTTTAGTGTGACAGTGGAACATGGGACAGGCATTAAGTGCTTAGTGTTATGTATTTTAGCATTAGTATTTCATATTAATTAGTATCTCTAGCAATCATTTAACATGGAATTCACAAACATCATTCCCTTCAGGATGAATTTGTCATTTGTGAAGGGAAAAAGCATATTCACCTTCCACAAATAGAAATGACAGGAGTCCATATTTAGGAAACACAACTTTATCCAACTGATTATTGTAGTCTTTGCCTGTCCTTGAACACTGTAGTGAGCTCTACAGCACCACTGGCCCAGCAACCACTACTGGGATGGTTTCTGTGTAGTCCTGGCTGGCAAACCACAGATTTTTCAAACTGCATGAGTTGAGAAGCAAATGTTTCCAGATAGCTGGAGTACTATGTTCATTCATAATCAGGAGACCTTATTTAAAAAGGAAAAAAAACAGGTCGGTCACTGCTTTTTCATGTGACTGTGAATAAGTCCTTTGCCGACAAATTCCCATTTATAGTCAGAAAACCGCTACTACTTCCCCTCCTTGGACATGCTCATTGGAGGCAGAAGTGTGAAGCCTTGCTTCTCAGCTAGGTGTTAGCTATCACCTGAGCCATGCACTACACTGTGCTGGTTCACCAAAAGTGAAAAAATGTGAGGTTATTTAAAATCCTCAACATTGCATTGCAAATCCATGTGTAAATAGTATTACTGGACTGGGGTACTCCGATCACCCAGCAGGATACAGTCAGGAAAGGAATCAAAATTAGCATCTTAGGCAGGTTATCTAGAAAAAAATAATAATAACATTTATTCCACCCTGCTAGTTCAAAATGACTTTGACTTTATAACTGGGAGAACAAGTGATGTCTACAATAAGTTACAGGGTCAGACAAAGACTACCTCATTTGGAATGATGTCTGCCACAGAGGTATGATCCTTTTACGTGTTTGTTTGTTTGTTTAATAAACTTTAGCCAGAAGAGTGAGTTGGTACCACTTCAGCACTTTACATGATGTAACCATGACAGTTTTGCTCTATGAGAAACTGCACTAAAATTGTTTGCTACCTCCCATGAAATCAAACATATCAGCTCCCCTAGAAATCCCAGCCAAAGTGCATGACCTGTTAGCATCAGATCCTCTGAATGACCAAGGTGAATTGTTGCTATTTACCTTGCACACGTTTCATGTATCTGTCATTTACTAGCACTGGGAAAAAAAAAAAAAAAAAAAAAAAAAAAAGTTGGAAAACACACTATCAAACTGAGCAAATGAAGTGCATCTCAGTGGCATATGTCCCCGAAACTGGCTGAACCACGTATGTCCTATGTAGACCCCTGTTCGAAAGCTCGGGAGGCTTGCTGGCTTACATATAGTTCTTCCTCTTGCTCTCACCCAGGGAGACTCTTTTCAGAGTGTGGAAGGAGTGAAGGCAGATTTATGGAATAAATACTGCAGTGGATGTCAGCTAATTTATTTGTCCCTGGTGCTACTACAGAGCAGTCCAGTACTACAGAGCAACATATCCTGGTCAGGTCCAGAACTACTTTTACAGGTGCTGCCCACACAGAACTGGTTTTATGGATGTAACATAGGTAAGTTACAGTAGAGCTTAACTTAAACACCAGTTTAAACTGCTATAGGCAGAGCTCATGCTTCTGATGCACTCAGCCCTGCTTCTGGTCCTCCACCCTGCCTTCAAGCACACGACACGGGTGCAGCTGAGGGCTGAGCAGGGACCCCTCTGACTGCACCCACTTGCTTTCACCAACATGCTGCCTTCCACGCAGAAAGGGTAACACCGTCCACCACAAAACAGCTCCCTTTGACTTCCCCAGGGGCAAACTGGCTCCTTCTGCTGCCCCTGAAGCTTCAAATCGTTCACATATATTTGTCCAGACATAGTAGCCTTCATAACTATGTACAGTTTTATAAACCACTTTGTTGCTTTTTCTCACACTTAGAAACAAAAAATTAACTTCCTCCCCTCAAACCAGAAAAAAAATCTTTTATTAATAACATTTATTATTATTTTTAATCCAGATGACTGCTCTGCAGCCTCAAATAGGAACTATCCAAGCAGGTGAGAGACACCCTGAATGCGCTGACCCTGTTGTGGCTGCCCAACTCCTCAGTGCAATGCCGAGGTGAGAGCCGTTCCCATTCTGATCCACAAAAACAGCCTGTTGAGATTTGTTCTGCTGGGCGAATCCCTGAAGGTGACCTCATGCCCAGGAGTCCGGGGCCATTTTCTCCCCCTGCCAGAAGTTAAGGCCTACTAAGTAGTACATCAGTGATTTTCCCTACTTCAGAGATCAGGCATGGAAGAAACTTTAGGTCAGGTTTTAAAACTGAGCTAAAAAAGCTAAGGTAATTTTGAGGCACAGATCAGTGCTGCTTCCAGAGAAGATCTCGATCTCCATGCTGAAGTCCCAGCAGCTGGTTCCTCCTGGAGGCCTGTACAAGACAATGTTGATCTCTGTACTGATCTCCATCAAGGCACGGTTATGAGCAGTCTCACAGAAGACAGAGAGGCACCTGTGTCTGCCAGCAGCTCAATGTAAGACATCTACACCTTCATATCTATAGTGACCAGCAGCACGTCCATGTGGTTCACAGACTTGTTGTGGCATTGCCTGTAGTGACTGTGGGGTTATTTTCTGGAAGACAGCAACAAACCAAGGGCTCACAACTCCTCTTCAGGGTCTTCCACCAGAATGTGTTCTCCCCATCCAAGCTTTCACAGGGAGGGGAGATTGTTGAATCCTCATGTGACAGCAACAGGCATGCTGAGCACCCTTCTCATAAACTGGATCTGGGGACTTTACGATAATTATCTGGCTAGGTCAATGAAGAGAGATTGGGCCAGAAGTGGAGGGATGGTCCCCAAAGAACCAGTAGGTAAAGGGCTTTTTCTATTCCTGATACTCCACATAAGACAGCAAAGTACCAGAGCACAGATTTTATTTGCTCACTCCTGACCAAACACCCAATTAAGAGTTGACAGGGAATCTTTTGAAAAAAAATGACTTCTAAAACCTCAACCAAAACCTCTAAGCTGATATATTTCTAAAAACTGCCGCCAGTGTGGAACAAGTTAAGGGACTGCAACCGCCAGCCAGTTCCCTTGATGTCAGTGGGAGTACTGCCATTTACCACTGAAGTCAGAATTTCACTGTATGCAAAATGGATTTAAAAGAACAGAAAAAACTATACAGAATAGTAAACAAAGGATCATTTAAAATGCCATATAAGTGCTTCTCTTCAGTGTGTCACTTCTCTTCAGTATTAACTGAAGTAGTTATAACCATCCTGATGGTAAGAAAAAGAACATTTCTGTAATCCTCTGAATAAGTTCCCCCTGCACATGCAAATAAAAATCAATTAAAAACTATTACAATAGAAACAAATATCTAATCGGCAAGTGTCAAATGCTGTAATCGTATCACATTTGTTTTGGAAACCTTTTACATAACTTGCATAATTTAAATATTTACAAAATATAAACTTTGTCTTATCAAAAATAGGTTTTTAAACATTTAAACAACAGAAATCCTTTCACATGATGTTTTTTTAAACCAGGAATTATATCATTGCATAAAAATAAACAACCTTTCACAGATGTAAAATAAAATTAAGCCAACATATGGAAGGGCAGAAGATGTTATCAATAACAGTAAATATTTTAGTGGTGTGAGCTAATCCTTAAATTACATTGTGCATTGAACTTACTTAGGACATTAATGAAAAGTTCTAGCACTTGTAAGAGAAGGCAATGTTCTTAAAATCTTTCATTTTCTGACAGATTTCTTTGGGCTGAATCTTGTAAGGTTAATTGTGAAAATGGTGGTGAACCACCAGCAAGATGGTTGAACATGGCAGGTTAATACATGCAGTCCAGCAGTGGGGTGATGACTGGTTGACTCCCAAATTGTGCATTCAGGTACTGAGAAAATACCTGTGAGGGGTTGTATTTCTTTCAGATATCAAGCTGTATTTCAGTCTCTCCTCAGACCTGTCCTTTGTGCATTTGAAAGAAAACTTATACAAAATCCTGAGGCTGCTATTTGGCACACCATTCATGTTCACCAAACTGTGTTCTAGCCCCTCTGCTCCAGACAGAGCCTGTTTCAGGCCAAGGGACCCTCCTCTGCCATCCCACCAGTGCCCACCTCTGCAGGCACAAGTTTCTGGGTACCAGATGCTTTTCTGCATATGATGGAAACAGCTTTTTGAACAGTCACAAACGAAATGCTTCATGGTGAACAGCTGAACATTTCCTGTAACCTGTTAACTGTGGTTTTGGCTCTTTTTTTTGTAAGGCCTGCAGAAATGAATTGTCCAGTGGATCCATCTAATGTGTCTTACAAGCTTCTTAGCCCTGTATTCTCCATCTAACAGCCTTGAGTTTTCTCCATGTACCTATGAACCACATTGATCTTCATGTTGTAGCTTTTCAAGATTTAGAAAGATTTTAACTCTAGTGTGGAGTTCAAATGTGCCATCAGGAGTCCTTTCTTGCTCTTTTAGCTGTCCCTTTGTGCAGACTGCTCTTCACTCAGTTGCTCTTTCATACACTAAACGTTCAGACTGCCTCTGGTTTGGCAATGCCCATTCCCCCTGAGGCTGATCCCCTGTAATCCCACATGGTAAGAGCAATTGCTGCTTGAGCGGCAGTTCTGCGTACAACTCAGTGCGTAGTGATCCGGCTCTGTTTTCTGTGCATAACCTTATTTGCAGGTATGTACATCGGTCATGGTCTCACACCGCCGGCAGCGCACATAGCAGCACCATATGAACTTGCAGTCGCACCTTTCCACATGCCTGACCACATGGGTGTTGTACCCGCGCCCACAGCACAGGAGGTTGCAGCCATCAGGTCCCTCTGATGTGCGGTTGCATTCCCTCCCCTGAGTCCCAGGGATTCCCAGCTTTTGATCTTCTACACAGTAATTGGGCGATTTGTTCACATACAGCAGGTCTTCCTTCTGGATCGGTATTTTTCGCTCGCTTTTCTCTTTCCTGCGTAACTTTTTTTTCAGTCTGTCTGATATCTGTATGCTGTTTTCATACTTATCCTTTAAATAACGGCCAATCTTCTCAAAGGAGGACATGGTTTTCCAGCACGTCTTCACAGCACAGGACCCAGAAACACCGTGACAGCGGCAGTCCACTGACATCAGCTTTGCTACAGCCTGAAAGCAAACGGATAAAAACATTTGATGTGGTCTTTCTCTCATTTGGAATACCGATTGACATCAGTAACCCAGATGCTTCTAAGTATTTAATACTACTGCTGCCATTGCCATTGCACTGATTGGGAAGCCAGGCCATGGAAAGCTATGTTTTCCACCTCTGGACCCCCAGTATGAGAAGCCTGATCACAGATGGCTGAGGCTGGCAGGGACCTCTGGAGGCCACCTGGTCCAACCCGCTGCTCAACCAGGGACACTGGGAGCAGCTTGCCCAGGATTGTGTCCAAGTAGCTTCTGAAGATCTTCAAGGAGGGAGACTCCACAGCCTCTCTGAGCAACCTGTCAGAACATCTCCAGAAGTGCTCTGCATTTGCACTATGCCATTTGCCATAACCGAGCAATAGGTAATCACAATTAGGAAAGCTTCTATTTCTGGGTAGGTTTTCTTTCTGAAGTATCCTAAATACCCAAAACAACATATTCTTTTTCACAATGTCCACTGAATAATGGGAGTGGAAGCAGGGAAAGGATGGGTAACAGCACTGTTCCTAAGATGGAAGGGAAGTACTGAGCTTATCCGTGACATCTTTTAAGGGCACCTTGGGGCTAACACCTCTAAATAGTCCCAACACAGTCTGTAGCTGAGGCGACAGGAATGGCTTGAGGTTGCTCAGGAGTGCTTGTGTGACCAGTGTGGCTCAGCAGCCAAAGCCACTGACTCTGGAGGTGCCTGGCAATAGACCCATGCTGGGAGAGCAGGTAAATGCCCACATCTCTGAGCTGCATGGAGAGGCCATGGAAGGAGCCATTATAGCTCTGCGGAGGTAGATTCATCTCACCTCTGCAGCTGAATCACCTCAGTGCTTCTTACAGTCTCAGTCCCTGTTCCTGTAATTTAGGCACACTAGTACTGTCATGGGTTTCCATTGTTTAAATGCCCTTAAATAGGCTACACGATTATGCCCTGATGGATGCAAGTATTGGACTGTGCAATGAATGTCCAGCTAACAGTGGGAATCTGCAGCCAGCATTAAGCTTTTGCAACACACAATAATTTTGCCACAGTTTATATGAAAGCAAATCTCAAAGAACTGAAATCTGTAAACCACCAGTAGTTTCCTTTATCTGGGGCTACAATCATAGAATCAGAATATCCTGAGCTGGAAAGGACCCACAAAGGCCACTGGGCCCAGATCCTGGCTCCACAAAGGACCACCCAAAAATCAGACTATGTGATACAGTATATAACATAATAGTTCAATCAGTCAGCAGACAATCAATATAATACCCCCTTCTGGAATAGCTAATAGTCATAATATTAAATTATACAATTAGATTTGTGACACATTCCACATTACAGTTAGGAAAAAAAAATAATGACATGCAAGATATAGCAAAGGAGAAGGTATCATGATTTTGTTTTGTTTTGTTTTACCTTTCCATGAACTGTATGTACTCTTTGTAGCCATCCATGGACTCATATGGGCCGTTGGTTAATGTTGTGTGGAGCCCATGTCACAGTATGCTGTTTTATTAACCTTCTACCCCACATTTCATTTCCAGAATAAAGGCAATTGGGAAATTTAACAGAAGGAGTGAATTTTAGTTTTTCTTGAAACTTTTCATGCAGCAAAGCCAATGCATATTCAAATTACTCCTCTGTGAAAGAACCAGTATTTCCCACAGAGGGGAGAAAATAATAAAACTTTTGATGCTGTTTATTAAAATTCATCCTAAGTGTTCACTTCCTCCACAGCCCCCACAGATTTTAACCATTGTCAATCTGCCTTCATCAAATTGTTTTAGGAAAGAGGAAAAAAAATCTAAAACCCTCCTCTAGTGTTCCTAGAGAAAGAAGTTTAATTAGTGCCTGTTCTTTGAGTCCCAATCCTGCAGTAAGAACAGAGCCCTGGAAGTCTACAGAGGCCTCCTGACCCTCTGCTGTTACCCATGACCAGAAATAAACTCAAGGCTCAGCTGGCTTTTTTGTAGCTCAGGCAGCACATCCAAGTTTCGGAGCAAGTCAAGACATGGAGCAGATCAAACAATCTATTTCTACACCATATGTTAAAATGAGATTTTTTTTTATCAAGGTAAATATGGTCACTGAAGTTTCGGACTAGTCCAACATGGTTAAGTCCATGGATTTCAGTGTGAATTGAGGCCTCCCTGAGCGTTCTGCCAAGAGATACTGACACAACCCCATGTAGGTATTTGCATGTAACTCTACAAACATTATTAAAAATACACATGACAAAAGTGTTTGCTTGGCTTCACATCTTTGGTGAATGAATAGGACTTATTGGTAGAGGTTACTATGAAAGCCAAACAAGCGAAGCATTCAAAGAACCATTAGCAAGAAACAGCAGGTGTATACCCTGACCTAAAACAGCCATTAGCTCTTGCAAAGAAATCTGGTGAAGTAATGCACCAATGCAGAAGATATTTCCAGGTGCTGTGGATTGTTTTTGAGACTGGAGACTTTTCCCTACCCTGCGAAAAGGAAGACCAGTGCAACAAGCAGATCCTCAACCCAAAGCACACACAGACTCTTTCAGTGGCAAATCAACTAGCAGCAATTTTTGCAGATATGTATCTGCTCTCCTTCACAGGCTAGTTTCTGTTTAAGAGACAGACCTGACTTTGTGCTCATATCTTCAGAATCTATCAATAAGGAAATCACTGGGTAGTCAGAATATGCATCATTAAGGCATAACAGCGACTGAGGAAGATGAGAATTTGACATCCAAAGACAGAAAACCTTTGTTAGAATATATATAACCTAAAAAGTATCAAGGAAAAGAGAAACACAAAACTGAAACACAAATATTGCACACAATTTACAAACAGAAGGGATTTAATATTATTTTCCATTTTCTAATTATTATTTATTTGTAACACAGCAAGTTATTAGAGTCTCAAAGTAATTTGAAACCATGTTGTGCTATAAGCCTTATAAAGTTTCAGATACAACCCTTGCCTTCACTGTGGTATGACAAGCTGCTAAGTAGAGAAGAAACAACAGGGGAAAAATGCATAGTTTCATTGATGGAAAAAAAAAAAAAAAGTACTTCCAGGTCTGATAGAATAAGACACAGTAAAACCTGGATGAGGCAGAATGATCCAGAAATTGTCTGGGGAAGCACTGGACATGTCTGCTAGGTGCTATGAGTTACTTCCATGTGGGCAAGTAGCCCAGCAGGTGACACACAGAAGTCTTTTTCTGAGGATAAAATAATGAAAACTAGAAGGAAGTAGCTTCTAAATAGGAGTGGAAAATGATGTTGGAATCTCAGGTTAATGTCAAATCATAAAAATACAGAAGAGTAGTAGTGTATGGAAGATTGGACCAGTGCAAGTACTACAAATGTGGTCGCAGTTTGGAGTCACTGGGAGCATCCATAGCAGTTGCAAACTGCATTCCCGTTTTGTGTGTCTCTGGCTCCTTGCATGAAGTTTTAATGCAATCTACTCTAAAACAATTGATGGTGTCATCACAGATGTGCATGATGCCAGGCTATTACTTTCCAGCTGCAAGGGCGAGCAAATTTTCTAGTTGGACATATGTGGGTCATCTCTGCTGACAGCACTGGGAGCTGAAATCTTGCTTTGGCTGATCACAGAACAGAGCCCTAGATCTCAGTCTGTCCCGTGAACTTTAATGAACAAACTCCCAAGTTGAACATCTGGCAAAATTTAGGGACCAGGAATCTTCTCTTGCTGTGTTCTTAGAAACAAACCTAGGACAGTGCCTACAGAGCCAGCACAGCCTTCTGCTGGGAAGTGGTTGCAACACATACTGATGCCTCAGTGGTGCACAGAGACACTGGGTGCATGACTTCCAAACTGGCTCCCCAGCAAGTGCTTGGTTTCACACCTTTAGATTCACATGGTGAATCTTTTCAGTTATTCATGAGACGCTGTGACAGGAGTTTCCCTAAACAACAAAACTTCACAGAGAAGTTAGGAGAAACATTGCTAATCACACACAGTGAACAGATGTGTCTGTCAGTGCAGGCCGGGACAGTTTTCCAGTTTTCTTAAGCTTGTCATGAAAGTAAAATGACTTTTGGTTGTGATAATGGTCAGTGTTGAACTGAACCAGGTCTGCAAGTGTCAGGTTCAGCCATGAGCCCACCAGTGGCAGTTCCTCTTTCCCTGGTTACCACTCACTGCCCCTGGCTGTGATGGTGCTGGAACAAGAGTGTATGGTTAAGCGATGAACTGGACACAGTGGTCAACACTGATCTGTGTTAAAAACTAACCTGAAAGAAATACCATTTTTAACGGACTTTCTTTCACTGATCTGATATAATTAACAGGGGGAGTGGTGTGGGTTGGGAAGGTGCAGCTACAACAGGCAGATGGGAAGAAAGCAGAGATTTGTCTTCAGCTCATGTTAGCGGAATTGTAGTCTGTATACCCTGTAATGCCAATCCCTGCTGAAAAACTCCAAATGAAGTTCCCAGTTTGCAGGCACTGCTCTGCTGAGACAAGGGCTGCCACTACCTGTTTTGCAGTGGAAACCGGCACTTGTCATCAAACAGACTAATTTAAGCCATTGGTAGAAGAGAGCAGGACCTTTCAAGGAGATAAGCACGTCCTAATGGAGGTACAACATTTAAGAACAGTTGCAGACTGTTAGTGGGTGTGGTGACAAACCACAAGTACCTATAAAAATAAACCTTCTGATGTGGGAATACAAGTGCTGAAGATCAAATACATTTCCACTAATGTGTAGCTGAACAGAAACCCTTCCAAGAGTGGAAGGGTACTACTAGAATAAAACTCAACCCGTAGTGCCTGACTCATCTGTTCTTTTATATAAGGCGGCTCACATATCCACATCTAAGAACCCTGAACATTACAATGCCAAAAGATGATGATCATTCATGTTGTGGCAGAATAAGGAATGAAATCTGGATCTTCTGAACTTCAGGTTAGTACCATAAACAGTGCACAACTCAGTCAAAGCATCGGTACTCAGTCAGAATTAGTATATCTTAGAGTTAACTATGAGATGTAGAAGTGTAAAATAGCATTTGGTATGGAAATAGGAATGGAACAAGCGAATTCTCCGCATACCAGTTTCCATGAGTTACTCCAAACAAATAAAGAAGTATCGTCCCTGGAAGACTGCTCTTGCAAGACACAGAACCAGGAACATGATAATATTTATTACAGAAGGTCATAACGTACCAAAATATATTGCAAAACATCCTTCCTGTAAGCCCCAAAACATGAAGGTCAACATTTTACAATATCTCATAGTCAAAGATTTTGAAACTACAAAATCTTGTTAAGTCCTGTTAAGTTCTGCTAAACTTTACTTCAGTGATATCGCTGTTGGAAATCCCAAGTACCAGCAATAAACATTCTCTTTCACTCTGTAAGATGGTCACAATATTTGCTTTATCCTACAGTTTGTTTTTATGTTACAAAATACTCATGCACAGAAGCTGACTAAATACTCTGCATATTTTCATCCAAGATAATGAACAGTAAATACACCATTGCTAGAAAATGTCTGCAGATCCTTCAGACTTGCAATGGGTGTTTAAATAAATAAATAAATAAGGAAAGTGTCATGGAAAAGGAATGAGCATATGCATCGTGTGCACCAACTGAGCCCACAACAGCGCACTTTGAGAGCTTTGTTGCAGAGCTCAGTATTGTGAAAAGCCTGAAATCCTAGAGGGTCCTCTGGACCTGAAGGACCCTGTTGGGCTACAGTGGAGGAAACCAGGGAGCTGATCCAACTTTAAAGTAATCAATCCCAAAAGAGAAGTTTCTTTTCTAGGCTAGGGGGATGGAGGTGTCCTGTTTATTAAAGATGAACAGTTCCTTGGTAGGTTTCACAGAGCATCACCTCAGGCAGCCGGGCTGGCACACCTGCGGAAGGCAGCTGTAGCCCAGCCCGTGTAGGAATGAGTCCTGAGCACAAGATGGTGCAGGAGAACAGAAGCAAATGTTGTCACTGAAGGCAAGAGGACAGCAAATTGCTGCTGCTATCTTAAAACAAGAGGCAGAAGAGAGAACAGGGTTC
Organism: Nettapus auritus; assembly: GCA_011076525.1. NCBI lineage: Eukaryota > Metazoa > Chordata > Aves > Anseriformes > Anatidae > Nettapus > Nettapus auritus. The sequence continues at coordinate 24,190,776 of CM021765.1, forward strand.
AAGAAGACCTGTGTCACTGCCACCTAAACTCAGAAATAATGTCTCCTTTTCTCTGAAGGTGCTTCACACTGCTTCCCCACGTCTCCATTGTCACACTATTTGAAGAAGATTGCACAGTCTCATAGTTTAGTTTGACTTATTTCCAGGAATTCAGTGTTTTTCATCAGTCTCTGGACTGAGTGATATGAATGAAGTCTCAGTGCATGTGAAATCCAGATTGGCAGGACTGGGCTGAAATGTCATTGTGCCTTGTCATCCACTTTCTAATGACAAAAATGACTATTAAAATAAAAATGCATCATATGTTAAAAAAAAAATCATGAACTTGAAGAGAGATTATTTTATGGACATTATTCTCTCCTCCCTTAGCTACCTCTTCTCTACAAATGTGATTAATATCTCTTTGCTCTTTCCATAAGGAAATAAACACTTAATCTCCTGTTCCTATTATTAACATCCCCTAATACACAATACCAACCACTGTTCCTTAGAGATGATTTAGCTGACAGGCATCTAGTTAAACCCAAAGTAACTGTTCTCAGCATATACTCAGTTTTAAAGTTTATTTCATAGAGTCACAGAATGGTTTGGGTTGGAAGGGACCTTAAAGGTCACCCAGTTCCAATCCCCCTCCCATGGACAGGGACACCTTCCACCAGACCAGACTGTCCAAAGCCCCATCCAGCCTGGCCTTGAACACCTCCAGGGATGGGGCATCTACAGCTTTTCTGGGCAGCCTGCGCTAGTGCCTCACCACCCTGTGAGTAAAGAATTTCTTCCTAATATCCAGTCTAAATCTACCCTCTTTTAGTTTAAAACCATTACTCCTTGTCCTGTCACTACACTCCGTGACAAATAGTCCCTCCCCAGCTTTCCTGCAGGCCCCCTTTAGGTACTGGAAGGCTGCTGTAAGGTCTCCCTGGAGCCTTCTCTTCTCCAGGCTGAACAACCCCAACTCCATCAGCCTGTCTTCATAGAAGGCCTTCAGGCCTGAAAAGGGCTGATCTCTTAATGACCTTGTCTTCCTATCAATATAACTTAATTAAATAAAATATATTACCTCATAAAATGTAAAAGCAGGTTTACTTTAAAACAGATTGCAATGGTATCACCATGGCTCTCTTTGAATATGGATATGGTGGCTTACTGTGGCTGTTCCCAGACTACGGCTGATAGAAGAATGTTTTCAGTAAAAACCACCCATGCTTTTTTTTTTTTTTTTTTTTTTTTGAAATTACATTTACAGAGGAGTCCAGCAAGTACGATCAAGATATGTGGCCAAAAACAGAGAGTCATCATTTCTTTTCTTCGCTTTTATCTCTGTCACTGAGCTGAACAGTTTTAAAGAACTACGGGGTCAGAGAGAGCCATTAAACACATACAATGTTAAAAACTCAAAGGTAAAGCAGAGAAACTAATTTTAGAAGAAGAACCAGAACCCAAGTCTCTGCCATTGCAGATGTAAGCCTCAGCCACCAAATTACACACTCACATCCCCTATGTTGGCTCTTTCTGCACCATTTATTCCTCTGCAGACCAGCACAGGAGGACCCAGCATCACACACACATGCCCAGTGTTTGATGGCAGGAGTGTTCTCTCTGTAGCTAAGGCTTTTAAGTCTCTTGGGCAGAAGAAAAGCTGTCTGAAGCCTGCCTCCTCTCACTTCTAAGACAAGTGCCCTAACCAGCGGGCTACTTTAACCTGGGAGTGTCATTTCCATTCCATCTTTTAAAAGAAAAGGTTAAATCTTGATTTCCTCTTTGAATGATTCTAGACTTCTGCTCTCAGATGAGGACCCAAACTGTGGATCCCAACTGGGTGCTGATGCCAGGTATCCAGCATGTCTGCTCATTCACCATTAGAGAGAATGAAAAATGCAGGTTTTGATAATCACAGGATATTACAGAGAATAAGGGAAAAAATTCTTCAAGTATTATTCTGAGAACAAGACTCATTACAGGTGACTTGGAATATCAACCACCTATTTGCAATTACCCTGATCAGCACTCCGGATCTAACTCGGATTTTGTGACTTTTATTTTAACCTGTGGAGTTCAGTTACTCAGTCAAAACCAGCTTTGATTCTGGGTTTGTATGTGTCTGCTTTGGAGGTGTCAGTACGGTTCTTGCCACTAGTGCCTGTGATCAAGGACTGCCCATGTTCGGCCAACGCCATTTTGTGGGCAACACCAAGCAAGTAATGGCTCCCGCGCCTGTGTGGCGACACGTACCTGCCTCCCAGCCTCGTTGTTGTGCCGGTTCATTGCTGCCAGCCCGCTCCCGCTCTTGCCCGTTATGTTCCTCACAGGCACGTCCAGGAACCTCCTGCTGAATGACATCCCGTAGTGGATGTCATCTGAGCACCCGCCCCAGTGCCAGCCCTCACTGGCCGAGCCGCCGCTCTGCAGGCTGGTGTCGCAGGAGCACTCAGTCACGTTGCCCGCGCTGCAGGACCGCGTCACGGCGTGCACCAGGCCCGCCGCCGTCACTGCGTGTATGAACGCAGTCTCCTTCGTGCCTGCAAAGCAACGCAGGGACATGTTGCCTCACAGCCCCCTCAAATCACCTTCCTGGCTGAGCTGGAGAAAAGAATTTTACTAGCCAGAGCATTATTAAAAGGGAACAATTATGAATTTAAAGTTGTCATGGCTTGGTCTGCATCGTTAACTTGTTTAAAGCTGCAGATATTCACATCTGAAAAAAGGACTTCAGGGACTATTCATGTGACCATGCTATTAATTTCGCTGTTTCTGGCTGCCAGTACTATGCAATTTCTGGTAACTGCTTTTCTAAATCTAGTTGGGAACTTTATTTGACATAGAAACTTTTGAGCCAATTAAGTTTTAATCAAATAAAATCAAAACAAAATAAATAAAAACCTACCCAAATCTAGAACCCTTTACTCTCCACTCTGCTTTTGACTGTTCATATTAATTTGATGAAGAATAAGAAGTTAGTTCAGATCTTGGAGAAAGATCTTGAAGCCACCATGATCCTGGGGTACTTTGGTACAGGGCCAAAACATACTTGATGTTAATTTTAGAAAAAAAAAAAAAAAAATGAGGTCGTAGTAATTCACAATGTTGCAAACAGCCCACAGATTCTTCAACCAGGCAGAAATCAGGATGGCACAAGAATATTTTGGCCATGTGCTTTGCCTATGATAATCTGGCCATGACAAAGCTTATAGTATACAAAACCTTCATCTGTTCCTGTTAAATCTCAAAGAATCATGGATGTACCTGTCTGGGCCTCTTAAGCCTCTCTGCAACTTCTGGCATAGTGTGGCACACAGCACAGCACACTTTCTAAGGAAACCTAAAATCAATGCCTCACCATTAACTGCACCTAAAGTTTCACTAATTTTCACTGTTGTAAAAACAGCCTGTCATTTCCAGTCTCCAAAGCTCCTGCTCATTGACAAGAAAGTTCTTGTTCGTTTCTCCTGTTCGTGTCAGTCTGTCGTATTGGTACCATCATAACATCTTTCCCCAGGACACTCCAGTGAGGCTCTGCGGCATAGCAGTGTCACTCAGCTATGGGTCTTTAGGAACAATTCTTCCCAGTGGCTAGAAGTATTAAGGCACTGTGTGTATGGCTACATATAGATAGGTAAAAAACTTTTTTTTTTTTTTTTTTTTTTTTGAATATGCCTCATTTTTTGTAGCTTATTTTATGTTTATATGTGTTTTTTTTTTTGTTGTTGTTGTTGTTTTTCCACCTGCTGTAGTATAAAGTGGAGATTGCACAAAACCCAAATGGGACACTGCAATACTTGAAGTTCACATCAATGGCTATGCTGAAATTACCGAGCAGAGCACTAGAAACTTGCAGGACCACAGCCTCTGATCCTGCTGCTTGATACAAACAGAACAACCCCCTTTCTGCATGAATCTCAGCATTTTCCTTATCAGCTCACGCAACAAAAGCAGCTTTGGGCTCGTGGTGTCAAGCAGTGCCGTCTGCCAGAGTGCACGTGGTATGATTTAAAGTAACTCCTGGTACTTCTGGTGCCGCCAGCAGATTTTTACCTGCAACCAAGCGACCTTTTCGAAACGCCGTGTGTGTGTGTCACTACCATATAGCAACCGTGACGCACGCTGGGCACAACCCCAGCCGTCAGTCCAAGAAGAACGGCATTTCAACAGTTAGGCGGATCTACCCAAAGGCACCGTCACCCCCGGGGAGCGGTGGGCAAAAACCAATCGCGACAGGTCGCGACACCTTGGGACAGACAACAGCAGGTCGAGTCCCGCGTGGGTGGCTCCGAGGTGGGACGGGGTCGCCTTGCGAGATGCAAGAGGGACACGGGGGGGAACACGGGGGCCACTCACCGCTGCTCAGCTGCTGCCCGAAGGCTGCGGGCGGGGGCCGGCAGTCCCAGCGCTCGTGTCGGAACTGGCTGCGGCACTCGCGGAGGCCGAGGCTCGCTCCCTCCCGGATGGCTGGTACCAGCTCCGGCTTCTCCCTGCACAGGTCCTGCTGCCGGGGGCTCAGCGGCGGGCTGGGGCACCCCGCTTTCTCCGGACCGCCGGCGGCGGCGATGCCCAGCCACCTGCGGGATCAGCCCCACGAACCCCCCGGTCAGCCACGGGGCCCCGCGGAAACACGTGGCCGCGGAGCCCCCTCCCGAGCCCCGCTACTCACGTCCAGGTGCCGCCGGCGGCGCCGGGGCAGAGGGCGAGCAGCAGTGCCGCCCGCAGCAGGCACCGTCCGAGGGGGACCCCGCGCCCCATGGCCGGAGCATCGAGCCAGCCCCTCTCCGCCCCTCTCCGCTTCTCTCCGCTCCGGGCTGCAGGGACCGAGGGGACGGCGACGAGTGGCAGCCCCTTACTCGGCTCTGCCACCCGCAGGGGGAGCCCCGGCCGTCGGAGGGCGCTCCCGCGGCGGACGGGTGGGCAGCTGGGGAAGCATGGGCAGAGCTTTATTCCCGGCAAGGTGAGAAAGTTGCCTTTGGTGGTTTCTTTCCTCCCCCAGGGCCGGCCCCGGCTCGGCCTACCCCGGCCGCGCATTGGCCGCCTGGGGGGGCCGGGGCGGGCCGGGGCGGGCCGGGAGAGCGGGGACTGCGCTGCGCCCCGCAAACGCCCCGCAAGTGGTCTGCATCGAGGTCTGGCCGGGGGGTGCTGCCCGGAGCCCCCCGACGGCGATGTTTCTTCCTCTGGGCTATGAAGCTTCTGCTAGGGCTGCCGGCGGGGGTCCAGGCGCGGCAGAGGAAGCTCGGGGTCTGCAGGGATGTCACCCCAGAAAGCAAAGTGGGCAGAGATTCCTGATGCTCATAAACCCTAACTTGTCCCACAGGTTTTATTTATGCCACCCCATGCTTCAGCAGCATTAGCCAGCCGGCCCTAGATCCAGCATCGCTATTCATTAGAGCAGCGTGAGTCCACTCCTCTTAACTTCAGTGCGAGTCTCATCAGCTCCTAATTCAGTAATTGCTACTTACTGGCGTAGACTGTCACATTAAAAGCCAGTGAGGTGGCTTGCACCAGCAGCCTGGTGCAGGGCTGCCGCTGGCACTCCAGCCTTTCAAGCCCTCTTTGATCACGGTGTATTGCTGCTTCCCTCAGAGTGAAACACCTGCACTGCAAATAAACTGGGTGAAATTGGCAGCTCTGTACAGGCTTGGATTGGACACAGTTGTAAATTAGTGGAATAGCTCTTGTTGACTGACAAGAGCTCTAAGTGAAGAGCAAAATCAATCATCTTGACTGGCAGATGTGTATGATTTTAAGAGTACAACATGTAGAGAAATAATCACACAAATGTGTTCCCTCTGTCTTTTTCCCCATGGATCTGCTGAGATATTTTAAGAGTCTTGGCTGAGGTACATTCAGATCTATAAAACTTCACCTCCGTCCCACTTTGCATTCAATTGCCTGCTCTTAAAGTGTCTCCGTAGCATCGCCAGCTCTGGGCATGTTCCATATGACCCCATGAGCTATTTAAACATTTTGATGAAGCTTGTTTCTCTGTTCTGAATTTCAGTCTGGAGAACATCTGTTTGTGGTTGCACAGAAACTTAGTCCAGAGTGAGGGAGAGGGATGGAGAACCATGCTGCAACACAGGGACCAGCCATGAAACAGGCCTGAACCAGCCAAAACTGTGTGGGTTGTGTCAGAGAATTATATAATTATTCCAGGACACATGGTTCATTTTATCCTCGTTGCTGCTTCCTGGCTCCACCTACTCAAGTTAATTCAAAGCCCTGATCTAACAGCAGTGTATTTCTTATTGCCTTCTTGATCTACTTTGTACATTTATCATCGATTCTGTTTTTGTTTGTTTGTTTGTTTTTGTTTTTGTTTTTGTTTTGTGTTTTCTTGCAAGTTCTTTTAACTGGGCTCTCCTCTGTATTTCTCTTTTGTTAATTAGTCTGAATCCTTTGATCCTAAATTCTTACATGTGAGTTTTTGTCTAGAAGCTGCAGAATCTTATATTCTAATAACAATTTACATAAGATTTAAATTTTAAAAAAGTATTGATTTCAAAAATTCCAATCCTGTTTGGGTCATATTTTATATAAGATATCATAAATAAATTCTCTGTTGGGATCCCATATGCTGGTATCTGATTTTGTCTACATTTCTTGCCATAATACCCATGAAGTAGTTAAGAAAACCTTTTGATCATACATACTGGTGTAAAGTGACACAGTTGCAGTCTGGATGCTAAATACAAATTGTGAGCCACCTCTTGAGATCATCCAGTTCAACCTCTCTCAGATGCTGGCAGCAAACCTCATTTTTCCACAAACATCTGATTTAAAGAAATTTGGATTACTGTGTGGGTTTGCCCTAATCCCCCACCTGCCTCTCTTGCCATGTTTCCTTTTCAGGCACTCTCCCATTGCCCACAGCTCCTGCACCTCCTCTCTGGCTGTTGCAGCCTGGCCTCCCACCAGGACCCCCAGCCTCTTCCCTCCTGCTGCCCCCATCTCCCTCTGCTATTTGCAACACCTCTCTCCTTTGTTCCCTCCAGCAAAACCCTCCTCTCTGGGCAGGAGCAGCATACACAGCAGTTGTGGTGCTTCAGAGCCCTCTGTTCTGGAAGGCCATTCCCTCCATCACAGGCAGTGACGTGATTGGTACAGAGACAAGAAGCCAAAGTCCAATGCAAGGTCAAAGTGCCAAGCCTGGGTGATCAAAATTTGCTACAAATCAGGGAAGATAAATTTGGTTTACTGCTTATCTTGCATTCATTGTCCAAGGTGGGGCTGTCTTTGCCTATTCATAAAAGAGCACCTATATTTTTCTATTTTAAAGAGAAGACAATAAACTGTTGTTAAAAGGAAAAAAAAAAAAAAAAAAAAGGAGAGAAGGAAATATGCCTCATCTGAGTGGTGTTTCCTGACTGGACATTTACTAATCTACTTTTTAATTATGATGAATGTGATCTTGACAGAGTCAATTACTGATAAGCTTTTTTTTTTTTTTTTTTTTTTTTTTTTATTCACTCCTAGATAAAGAAGAATAGTCTGTTGTGCAGACTTTGTGTGAATAAGCAGATCACTCAACAGATAATGTGCTTGGAAGATGGACCAAATATATCTTTAAAAGCTAGTGGCCAGTGTTGTCATCATAAATCAAGGTCTGTTGGCCTGTTTACTGGACACAAGTACCTCCAAAGTTAAACACCCTTGGTTCAAATTATTTTCCTTCTCCTGAAACTACTGATGCCCAGCATAGGCACCAAAAAATTACTACAATATAGCATACTGCATTATCCCACCTATATGTACAGGTCCTATCAAGCAACGGGGGCCTTATGCCCTTATCTTAATGAAATTAGAACAAATAACCCCATCTTCCAAACAGAAAAATCTCTCATAATCACTAAATCAGATAATTCCTTCAGCTGTAAAATTTATTGTGTCTGGTGGTACAAATTATGCCTCTAATTCATCAAACGTGCTTTCAGTCCATCTCAGTACTTGGCTGCATGATGACATCCATCAGCACCGGGAGCCAGGAAGGTGCTGAGCCTGTGCACAGAAGAAGCTGGCACCATTTCAGCATGAGGTGCTTTCATCATGGTGTGTGTATGTTGGCTGCAGCAAGCTCCTCTGAAGGAAGCTCCCAGGCTGCTTCCAGGTATCTTGTACCAGCAGAGCCTTGAAGCCCGTGTAACCGGTCACGGGTACTGTTCAGTCATAGATAATTCCACGTTGGAAGAGGCCCACAAGGACCACCGAGTCAGTAGTTGTGACCTGCTGTGCATGCTCTTACCAGTGCTGGGCAATACCCCGATGGTGACTCAGGTCCCATCTCCCAGCTCTGCATGCTGCTGGGATCAGGGGGCATTGATATCGCAGCATCTACAGAACCTGGAGGCCTGGCTCACCCCAGCCTGCCTGTGCCCTCTGCACTGCCTCCAGCCCTTCCTCTTTGGCTGGCAGGAGGAACAGAGATTTGCAGGGAGACACAAGACAAGGGCAGGGCTCCTTGCTCTCCTGGTGCACTGTGCCCTTATACTGTAGCATCTCCCTGTGAGGTGATGTCTCAGCAGACAAGTCTTAGGCCTTCCATAAGGCCTGGCTGGCAGTAGATGGGCAGTTAGAGAGGAAAAGAGGTGTCCCTTCTCCCACACAATGCCCCCCAGATCCCACCTGCCTCTTGTCCAGAGGGTTAATATTAATGCTGTTCTCACTGTTTTGTTTACTTATTTATTTATTTGTATGTGTAGCCTGAAAGTGTTCAAGTCCATGGCTAATGTAGACCTAGTGTGCTGAGCTCACAAATGACTGGGACAGCAATTAAAATGCACCCACTGCGTGGTGGCAGATAGAGACCTCACAAGTACATGTAATGATTTCAAAGTCACCCCTTAATATCACCTCTGTAATAGCTGCACGACACAGTGTGCAGAACCATATTTTCTATGTGATTGGACATGAAAAAAAAAAAAAAAAAAGGTAGAAGCAGGACTGGGAAGGCCAGGAAAGAGCAGACCTCTCACAGTCTGTTCAATTTCCTATTAGAGATCCAGAATAAAGTTTAAGTCTCCAGGAAAGTTTCCTGGAGCCAATAACTTGGATGACAGTTGCTACAGGAGTTACAGAGCAGATCTCCTGGCAATCTGCTTCTACCAGTGATGTGCTGCCAGAGAGCAGGGGCTGGGGAAGAGGAGGCTCAGGTTGGCTTTGACTTCTGCTGCTCCCCGTGGTTAAAATCTGGAGACTGCACTTACCAATACCCACACCAGCTCTTCAGATCTGCTCACATGCTGGGGGATCCTGGAAGCAGATCCAGGTTTCTTCTGCAGTGCTGCTGACAAATTCTGTTCTCTGACATGGACAGTGTAAATGTTGGTATTATCTAGAGTTACTCCAGTTATAATTTTTTTTGGCATAAAAATATCAATTAAAATGTGCCACAAGAATGCTGATAAGGCTTCAAAGCATAACTAAGAGGGGTGTGAAGAATGTGGAAAAGAAATACAGGTTTTAATTCAGACTTCACCCACATCCCACTTACTACTAAAAATTAAAATTAGTCATAAAATTGCACTTGGTAACAGTGCATCTTTATGCCCTCCGTAAGTTTATCCAGTTGTTTTGAGGAGGATGAGAGAAGCCCTAGAAGTTGTGAGGATTAAGAAGAATGAAATTTTTTAGTGATAGAAAATTTGCCTGTTTTCTTTGTACTTAAAACAGCAATATTTAAACTTTATTTTTTATTTTTTAATATTTGTTGGTTTTGTTTTTATTTATTTTACATCAAGTGTATGAGACCAGAAGGGGATGAGTGCCGTTGGCTAGTGTTGCAGCTCTTCTAGGAGGTAATGATGCATTTTGGTGAAAAAAATAGCCCAAGTGAAGAAGAATGCAAGTGAAGAACTAGCTCAAGGACCTGAGTGACATCAGTGGGGAAGAGAAGTCCTCCTTATGTAGTTATTAAATCAGAGTCAGCCTCCCCTGAGAGTGTAACACAGCTGTTTGGTTGCTGTATGTGGAAGCCTGCTTTATACATAGGTTTCTGAGATAAGCAGGATAATATACCATGTATGTGTGCACATGCGTATGTGTAATGCTGTATTTTAGGTACAGAGCAGATAAAGGAGCTTCTCCCCACGGAGCAATGCTGTCCAGAACTCAGCCCATATTCCTGTTCCAACTACTAATTTGTGTTAACTCTTTCTACACAACACTTTAATTTTATAGCAATAATTTGGTTATGTTTCATAACAGTGACATGAGTGGCATGCACAGAACTATTTCCATCCTGCGATGAGAGGACTGATATTCAGAGAGAGATTTAACTTGCAGGTGTCAGATGTTACATCATCAAAAATACAATTAGAACCTCAGTTTTTCATTGCTAATTCCATGTCTGTTGAGTTACTTACCTTTTGAGTGAGGATAATGATTGACTCAGAAGAAGGTACTCTGTTGCTCTTACAATAAAAACCAGACACTCAATTAATTATACTTTCATTCATCTAGGTAGTGATATGCACCTGATCTGTGAAGCATTTGGTCCAGTCATCAGCCTCCTTGAACCTTAGGTGTGAATTTAACTATGAGCTCAGTTTCAGAAGGAGGAAACGTAGGAAGAAGCAGGAGAGAATGATGTTGTGCTGACAACAACAGGAATGGTTGTGATCACTTGCTAACTATAACATGGTGGTGGTATGAAGGAAAGAATGAATACCCTAATTTTTCAAGTTCACGGTCTTTCAAGTTACACGATAACAGTTAACATATCCCAAGCATGGGATTCACATCATTCATTACTCAATCTTTCTCCCAGTTTCAGTGATCTTACCTGTTACAGTGTATTAATTTCATCTCTTCTGCCTCAGCATTTCTCCTTTTTTTTAATCAATAATCCTTGGCCTGTTCCCACTTTCCACCTTTTGATCAGCAAAAATACAATTATAAAAATTCATACGACTATGGACTGAGTAACCCAAGGCTCATGTAAAATTGTGCCTCTTCACTGATGGTGAGCATACCAGGTGTTAAAAATGAAAGTGCCAGAAGCTCCCCAGTGAGAAGATAATCTGTACATTCATACAGGTTCATTTTAATGTCAAATGGTTACAGGTCATTTCAAAGTAGCAGGTTTTATGTCACTTCCAAAATTTTTATTTTGGTTAGCTGTGGAAAGTCTGAACATTTTTATTATCTGTATAAACATCAGCTCTTTCCTTGAATTTTATTAAGTATTTAGTGTTAGTTATGTCTTGGAAAATGTAACTTGTGAATAAAAAAGAGCTTTTGTGTGTGTGTGAGAGAAAAAAACTTACTTTTCTGAGGTTTTGAACTTCCTATTTTATCATTTTCATCCTTGGAAATACGTGCACACCCATGAGGCGCAGGATCTTGGGTATGTCTTCTGTGCCACCTCCTGGTTATGTTTTCTCTTCTCTGTGGACATGTCTGGGAACCCCTGTGATATTGCATGCCTTTCTTTTGTCCATTCCTCTTTATGTTTGTCACGTCTTCTTCTAGCCATCACACAGCACACCCTGTTCAGACACAAAACTATTTTATAAAACATCACAACAGCACACTAAGGCACTGGTTTTGCATCTCAGAATAATATAAAATCCTTGTGCATTCCAAGTGTCCTTCTCTAAAACACATCACTGATACCAAATTTCATCTACTAACATGTTACCTGTTTCCTGAACCACTTTCTTACTTCATCTCATCAGTGATCCACTCCATTTCTCTTTCTAACATGCTTTTTTTGGCTGGACTCAGCACTGGAGTATTTGAACCCCCTTAAACCTTTTAGCAGCATTGTCACAGAGGGTCTTTCAGCTTTGGAAATCCTACTCTTGCTTTATCGCTACAGCTGTGGTGTTTATACACTGTTGCATAAGGCATGGTGGTTGCAGTTTAAAGTATGTGTAGCCACAGGCAAAATGCCAAAGTTTTTTACAGGGTTTAGGCTGTCCCCAACTTATTGAGCTTGGCTAAACTGGCGAGTTATCAAAGTAGCTGAGGTTTTACATCTCAGCAACCTTGTAATAGCATAGGCCTAAGCCGTGTAAAAGTTAGGGCTGGTGGGGAAAAAGGTTTAGTTGTTTGGGGATTTGTGTGTGTGTGTTTTTCATGCTCTTCATGCAGGTAGTTTATTATCTTGCTAATAATTATTTATTTGAAAATTTACTATAAATCTCATCTTTTGAGATTCAACAGCTACAAGAATCTTTGGTAACCACCACTGAAAACGGGGTCAGTGCATTATCTGTGGACACGTACTTTTCCCTACCCATGCAAGTGGAGGGGCAATCCCTTAGCACGGTGTGGGCAGTAGCAGATATGCCAGGGGATTCATCCTGGAGCTAGGGCAAGGCACCATCTGCCCAGTCCCATTCAGGAGTGGGAAAATCAGTGACTTTCCTTGCTGGGACAGCACGAGGTGTGACCCCATGCTGCCCTGCATACCCAGGTGCCCCCAGGTCTCCACAAACACCAGGAGCTCTGAAGGGAGACCCTCAGCCCCTGCACTGTGAGGTGGCAGGTCCTGACCCCTGGCAGGGAAGTCGGGCAGTTTTCCTCTCCCTCTGCCTTTCCTTGCCCATCCTGCAGGCAGGGTTGCGGCCTGGAGGGCAGGGAACTGCTGCTGGCTGCCGTGGCTGCGGTATGCAAAGGATTCCCCAGATGAAGCATAAAGGAACTCGCAAACACCACTGTAAAACTAAGTGCTGCAGCATCATAAGTATCTGTTTATAATCCTGCACACAGTATTGAGTCTCTCTCTTGAATGAACAATTTATTTACAACCTTGACACCAAGTTAATGACTTCTGCCTAGAAATTAGGCTATTTTTATAGTTCCAATATGCTGAAGGCAAGTGCTTTCAACCCTCATTACTGCTCAAAAAATTCAATTATCTTGTAATTCAGAACTTTCCTGCCCTTTAGCTAGTAAAGGACAACAGGCATGACCATCAAGTCCTTTAATTTCTATTTGTGTAAATATTAATCTACTTTATTTCCTAAGTATCCTTACCAGTTGCATTAAAATTTACTGTTTCAATCTGCCCCAGCTGTGCTTGGTACTTTTGTGTGTGATAGTCTAACAACAGGTGCTTCATTACAGTTCCTTTTTTTTTTTTTTTTTTTTTGTATCTGCAGCTGTATCTATAGAAGTGATTAGGAACTACTTTTGGGTAATGAAATTTGAATGTAAACTATGTATAATTACTCAGAATTGCTTCCTAATGTCAGACTTCTCATTATCTGCGGTTTAATGGATCATAAACCTTCTGCAGATGAACCACAAAACCTGCTGCAGCATGCATGGTGTCATCTGCAAGGGTGACAAAAGACTCTGATCATTCATGTACAAATATCATGATGAGATGCAACAGGCCTGGCCCAACAAACTAATAAATAAATAAATAAATAAATTGATAAGGAAAATGAGACGGTTTTCTAGAAATGACCTTGAAATCACTGTCTTCGCCTCATCTTGTGTTTTCTAATGCTTTCTACACTTCTTTTACGTATGTTGATGTAAAGAAGAGGAAGGGAATATGCATTTCTCTATCTAACCATCAGTCTGTCCAGGATATCACAGTATGCCAGGCAATAATATAGCTGATTCAACTGGAAAAATTTGCAGAGCAACTCAGTATGTGTTTTGAAGTACAATTTAATGGATATGTAATTAAAAGCTTTCATATACATATAGGAGATTGACCGTGTGATTCAGATGCAAAAATATATGAAAGAGAACTCAGTATATTTTGGTTTATTATAGCTGTCACTAATTTTATGTCATTATCATGGTTTTGGAGTACTGAAGCATTATTTTTATTTTTATATTTGAGTCTGAAAATAGTATCATTAGCATTGATAGTACTGCTTCTATTACTGCTCTCCTGGTGAATGCAGAAATTTAGAGGAAAAAAATATACAGACAAATCCAAACCAAAAATATAACCTTAATTTAAAGGACAGAAAGTAAATAATTTGCAGATAGTTTTACTAATAAAGATGGCATGTACATTTACAGAAACTGGCAATGCCAAACACTGGAGTGGCATATTTAGATGGGATATCTAAATACAGAGAGTTAGGTGAATCATATGTGTTCATAACGGAGAGGAACATATTCTCAGGTCTGGTTATAAAAAGTCCAGAGCTTGCAAAAATTCCTAATGGTCTCTATTTGATATCTGTGACTATTTTTAAGGAAATAAATGGCAGCACTCTCTGTATAGTACAAATAAAGCAGAAAAATAAGTGTCTGCTGAATAAAACTATATCAGATTATATTTGCATCATATAAAGTTAACAGAAAAGTTTCTATTAGATCAGACCTCTGCAACAGTTTTGAAGGACAAAGTTTCATTGTATTATTTCTGGCTTTAGAGGTGCTGTATATTAACTTTAAACTTACCTGCCTTACAAAAATAAGCAAACTGTTTAAAAAAGGAAAAAAAAAAAAAAAAAAAAAAAAATCAGATGTAGAACTACTCCCTAGCTGCAGAATTTGTGAGTTTCAGAAAGTGGCCAGGAGCTATGGAAAATATTTTTTTTTTTTATAGAAGTAAGCTTTAAGACACGTAAAGCTGTATGCCGAGGTGTTACAAGGGAGACTGCTTTACTGTAAGGCTCCTGAGACCACTTACACATGTGTGAGTGTGAGACTTGGTGCAATTTATGCACCAAAATCCAGAATCTGCTCTATTACAGGAATACAACTCTGCCTATTTAAATTGGGGGGTCTTCACCTCACCAACACCCCACCCCACCCCCCTTAATACACCGTCACCTTATTATGACCAGCTGAAAAGGAGGACGTGACTCTGTAAATGCACCATGTAATTCCACCTATACAGGCACAAGGAATGTTAAAAAGGTAGGTGAGACACATTTTAGCCTTTTTAATTTCCTCAGCCTTTGTTTTTTTGATGCCAGCAAGCCATTCTTCTTTTAAAAAGCATGTACACAACAGAGATTTGATGAAATTCATGCACTGGTGACCAAAACAAGGGAGGTGAAGGATGAAATGGCTCTTAACAGAGCATGAACTGAAACTCATTCCTGCATCACTTTAGTGTTCATCTTCTCACAACTTTTCCTGCTAACAGATTTTGGTTACATGGTGGACCTCAGCTGTAAACATCCTCATGTCTTAGTTCAGGAGGGGCATGCTGAGTCCAGAGGCTTGCTGAGATGTGGAGGAGTCTATTGCTGTATGTAGGCTGCACAGCTCCCTCTGACTTTCTGCAGACACAGATCATGCATCCTACCCACCCTCTTCACAGGCAAGAGAGTCTGTGATCCCTATGCATGTAGCTGAGGTACAGAGGTACCTTGGCCCTCTCATAAAGTCTTTACTGCTTGTCCACCAAAATAAAACTGATGGAGACCACAATGTCACCAGCTGAGATCTGAATATCAGTTGGCCTGTGAAGGTGGTGTGTGGAGGCTAGAAAAATTAGTTTGTTTTACTGTGCAGCAACAGGGGTGAGGGGGAAATGGAAAGCGTGGGGACCAAAAGAAGATGGAAATGGAAAAGAAACTCTGAAAGATCTTCAAAATGGATACTAAATGGAAGGCAGAAAGAGGTATGAGTAGAAAAGAAAAAAGGCTTAGAATACTTTCGTAATAGAAAGGGAATTGTTTGTTTGCAGGAGTGGTCAGGATGAGCCAAGAGAACCCATGAATTGCTTGCGTGCATTCATCTTCATGAAGAGTAATGCGAGCATCTAAGTAAAGCATGAGGAAATCTGAAGAACTTTGTACTTCAGAGATTTGTCATTTTCTGGCCATCTGGAAGCCCTTCTGGGGAGAATCCTTTCTAAAAAAAAATAAAAAAAATAGGAGATGTTGAAGGAAGGAATCTAGACATGAGGAAAAGGACCCAGGTAGCGGGTCCACATGTTGGACATATGTGTAAGTCATTGATACCAAACAACATTATCTGCATTCTGGACTAGATGGCTATAAAATGTTTATGGATCCAGGAAACAGGTCAATTAATAGTTGAATGTGTGGCCGTGATGGGGTACTTGTTCAGATGCTTCCATAGTAGTGGTCTCTAAATCTAAGGTGTCAAAAATAATCTGTAACGGTACTCAGCACTTATGCTGAGTGTCTTTGCTTCCTTCAAAAGTAATAAGACATCATGCATGAGCAAGGGAGGAGCTTAGATTTCTGTCTGTTCAGCACAGCTTGCACTGTCATTAATATTGTTGTGCAGTGAGCAAAGGCCTGCAAATATGCCATGGTCTGTAAGTGGAAAAAATGAGGCTAGGTCCACCTATACTGTTTGGTGAAAGGTTCTGAATAACAAATAGGCGAAGTTGTACCCATGTTTTGTCATAACGTTTTTACCAGAGCCCTTGCAAATCAAGTCTTGGCTTTTCTTTCAGCTTATATTGAAGTGACCAACCACTAGGACATTAGCCATGTTTTTCACTTTAGTGACTTGTCTGTGGCTGAATTACTGTTAAAACCTTAAATGTGCCACAGGATTTTTCTCTCCCTCCGTTCTCCTTACCCAGATCTTCTATGCTCTGCATAGAAAGCCTTTGCCCGGTAGAGGCAACAACATCATTTTGGTTTCCTAGAATCAGGCAACAAATAGTCAGCAAGCTTTTTGCAATTACACATCCCAGAAAATGTGTGGTAAGGATGCAGGAAAAGGGCAAGATCATCCCCAAGCCCCAGAAGGTGGCAGAGACCTAAAAAAAAAAAAAAGGTCAAAAAGGTCTTGCTGGAAAGGCCTTGCTGGTTGTGTAAGTGCCATCCTTGGCTGGCATACAGTCCTCAGTCACTTTGCTTCAGCAGCATTGGAATGTGCTGCCTTATTGACTCTCTCCTATCAGATATAGAACCTCTTCGGTGTTATGATGGTGGTTCTGTTATTTGGGTGCTGGTACCTTATAAACAGGTCAGTGCACCTGAACAGAACCAGAAGGCAATGGTATCAGTGTGTGCTCAGAGGAACAGGAGCTATTCGTCCCTTATAGATCAAGTTTTACATGCCCCTGTCGCTGCCCCTGTGAGCGAGGCCTAGACAAGCACTATCATTGCTGAATTCACTGTTCTACAGCCAGATTACAACTTTTTCTAGAGGATATCAGCCCAAACTAGAAACAGCTGTGAACCTAGGGGACAAATAGTGACTAAATTCTTGATATTCTGCCCCTCAGAAAACCTGGAGGTTCTGCCCAGGGAGGAGTGGAACTAAGGATGGTGTATCCTATAGGTGTCGTGGTAACTGCCTTGCACAAGCTGTGCTGCCTTGTTGCGACAGCCTCCACTCCAGACTGGCTCCTGTGGAGCCACAGATCACTCATTAAAATGACATGCATCTCCGCTGAATCTTAATTAAGAAAAGTGGAGCAGGTGTTAACTTGTTTTATAGACTAATTATAGTCCCTAGGGACTCCCTAGGCACAGCTAGATAGAGTTACAGAACATTAAGAAGTTCCTGATTTTGACCTTTTTTTTTTTTTTTTTTTCTCATTTATGGTCTTGTATTTGTAGCTGGTATTTATTCGTATTAATTTAAGGATATTCCTTTGAGGCCAGGCATTCTAATCCCATGAGGTGCAGGACAAGACCATGAACAGTACTTTATTGGGACAAGGTGCTGTTTCTGTCTGCAACTAACCTGAGAGATTGACAGCTCCATCCTGCCTCCAGCTCATCACTTGCCTTTCCTCTTTGTGCTTTCAGGGATGCTTCTTTCTATTCACCTACTTGCATAGCTCCTATGTAATAGCTTCCCAGTCCAAATCATCTGAAATTGCTCAGGTTAGTTTACACACTTTAATTTGTACAGCTCAGTTCTAGCTTTCTTAACAGGCAGTAATGTCTGGGGTGTAATGGTGTGTGTAAGACATGGAGAAATGCAAAGAGCAGTAAACTTTTCATGGAATCAAAATAGGATACATGACCAAAGTGTTTGGTTCAGGCTTTTAGCACCTGTTAGATGGTTTTATGGCACAGTAAAGTCAGCAGCCCCTAAATTATTTAGGCTCTCCATAGATTTCCAGGACAAGAATAAATGCTGGAAGATGAAAACCAGGTAATTACCTCTGACTTGGTGTCTAAAGCTGAAAAATAATTTGTTTGTTGTTGTTGTTGAGGTAAGCACTGTCAGCTTGGCTTGTCTCACAGAAAGAGAGACATCCATCCTGCACTGCTGTAAAGCCATAGACAGAGATTTGTTCTTCATTTTTGAAAATGAAGGGTCTTGACCTTGCATATCCCATATTACCATTGAATATTCTGGGTTACCTGCAGGGCTGGTTTCCTCCTGATACAGTACACAGTTAAACCATCGACCAGCTGCAGGAGCAGATGTTGAAAATGTACCAGCATGTCCTGCTGGTGGTGGTGGTGGGTTTGTGACCAAGTTCTGGATCTGAATGAGCAGAGTGGGAATGTGAAAGCTTCATCTGTCTGCTCAACGAATCCCACAACCACTCCTCTGCTGAGCTTACATTTATTTCTCAGAACTTCAGGTCTCCATCAAAGGTTTCTAAGTGTTGCTTTTGGTTCTCTGTACAATAAGCAATACTGTAGAAGTAATAGATACTGCTAGAGAATAATTCAAGTCTTGATCTTTCTGTGATAAGTACAAAGTATGAGCACATCATAATTAAAATGCCTCAGTTAAATATCTGTAGTCAAGTGGGAGGAATCCGGGTTCTGGTGCCTGAAAATAGATGGATAGTCTGTTCAAGTTGTTATCCTTGACTTCCAAGCTGAACCTGTTTCGAGGGTCAACATGTTTTGAGTACATATTCAGGCTTTGCTCTAATACCTGAAGGTGTGCTATTTTTAAAGCTCCTCTAGGGCTTCAGTCCTGAGCTGTTCTATAGACTGAAGAACCACACAGACAGGCAGCAGCATGGGATCACTCGACCCTATCTCCTTGTTACTGCGGAGACATAATGCAAGACAGAATTCTGGGGCCAATATTGGGTGGAGCATTAAGACCTGTTATGATTTAACCTTTTAACATCAGCAGTAAATTCCCTTGTATGCATGTATTTGATTATAGCTAGGAAAGACACAGTGCACAAAGCATGTTGAAATATGATTTTACACTAGCTGATAGATACCATTTGCTGTAAAGAGAGCTCATCAAAGGCCATGATATATGTATATATATATATATATATTAAATAAAAGCATATCAGTCCATACAAATTATGTTCAAATTGTAATCACTCCACTAAAAACTTCAGAAGGAGACAACATCATGTTATTATATATGAAGATGTGACTCTGATTCTTTATTTTTAAAGGAAGTCAGTTTGGGGCTAGATCATGCTGGGTGGTGCATTGCCTAATGACTTGCAAGGTCAGGATTTCGGGCTTTAAAGCATTTTCCATCCTATTAAAATAAATAGGGATCAGCAGGTTTCTTCAAATACATTTGAGGCACTAAAACATTATAACTAAAACCATAGATGATTATCTGTAAGTATATAGAATCTTTGGAGCTGGCATGTGGAAGTAAAGGAAAGAAGCCTGGCAGAAATAATGAAACTTCTCTGATCTAGTAACTATAAAATGGTGTGGCTGTTATCTGGGGAGGCTGTACAGTCATTATCAGACAGAGAAGAAATATTACTCTAAGCTCCTTAATCCCAATGAATCATAAAGAAAATATGGAAGTTGATAATGGTGAGTACAAAAGAAAAGATAAAATACATTTTCAGAATATGCCAAGTGAGAAACTGCCTAATAGAGATCTGGTCTTCAAACTCAGGCAATATCCCACAGAAGTTACTGACTTTAAGGGGCTCCTGAGGACCTTCATTTCATCTACTTGACCTGTAGTGTGCACTTCGTAACTGTCCTGGCTTT
Organism: Nettapus auritus; assembly: GCA_011076525.1. Classification (NCBI taxonomy): domain Eukaryota; kingdom Metazoa; phylum Chordata; class Aves; order Anseriformes; family Anatidae; genus Nettapus; species Nettapus auritus. The sequence continues at coordinate 24,210,575 of CM021765.1, forward strand.
GCCAGAAGGCATCTGAGGCATTTTGTCTCTTCACTCAATGTTTTTAGTTCTCCAGTCTCGTCCTCACCTAGCATCTCCTTAATATCCTGAGAGAAGCACTGAGGAACTGTCGGCTTTAACTGCATTGCCCATCATTGCTCAAAACAGATTGAAAAACCACAATGTTGAAAACACCATCTGCTATGGGTGTTTTGTCCCCATAATGAAGCATGAGGGAAAGGCCTTCCACAGTGACTGTGTGCAAATGCAGATCATCTCACGCTGTTAGGAAGAAGTGTGAAGAGAAGATTCCTCCCTTTCTTCATGCAGAAAAGCAATGGGAAAAATGATTGTCAAAAGCTGAGAAAAGACACTGTTGGCTGAGACTGAGATGAAGGGGATGGAATTCGTCTCCTTTTAAGAGCACCTCACCTCTGGAGGAAATCAAGGAGAAGCTGAGCAGGTGCTGTGTTTCACAAAGACCTCAGTTCAAATTTCATTTAAACATACACTTTATCTTCAGTCCAGGGCTACTTAACATGGTGTACCTTGCCAAGGCTGTTGAATATGGTTTAGAGATTGCAGGAAAGGCTGCCCACAGCTGCCTGGGCACCAGCCAAGCAGACAGATGAGTGAACCTAGAAAAGGGACAAGTCCTTTGCAGTAGCAACTGATCACAGAATCACAGAAAAGTCTAGGTTGGAAGAGAACTACAAGATCACCAAGTCCAACCTCTGACCTAACACTAACAAATCTTCCACTAAACCATATCCCTAAGCTCTACATCTAAATGTCTTTTAAAGACCTCCAGGGATGGTGACTCAACCACTTCCCTGGGCAGCCTATTCCAGTGACTAACAACTCGTTCAGTAAATAAGTTTTTCCTAATATCCAACCTAAACCTCCCCTGGCGCAACTTTAGCCCATTCCCCCTCGTCCTGTCACCAGGCACGTGGGAGAAAAGACCAACCGCCACCTCGCTATAGCCTCCTTTAAGGTAACTGATGCTGCAGGAGACGCTTTTGTGACCCTGTGGGCTCATCCTGACCATTCAAGCTAATGACTTGACCACTTTTCTAGGACACTGTGCTCTAGGTATTGACCCAGACTGACACATGTAACATTACCTTTACTACCACTGAACCACATACAAGTAAGGCTAAAATGTAGAGTTTCATTGCACTTTGTAGTCAGGCTTTTCTGCTCAATGGATGATGTGAAGGTACCTGTAAATACTACAGGATTAGTATCAGCACCAATACATAGGTGTGCCTGCATTATAAATCAGCTGTTCTAGTCTCTTGAAGACCTGTCCTTCCACAGGTTAAGATGGCAGTGGAATATGGCTTGATAAAGGCAAGCTCTGTGAAGAGCTAAGTGCTAGTGCACCCTATTTAAGTACTTACCATAACACAACTGTTTTAAATTCATCAGGGAAAATCACTGTCCTAGAGGAGAGGCATGCTTCACCCAGTTGCACTCAGTAGATCTTTTGCTGTTGGAATTGACAAAAACATTAAGATAATAACATTGACATTTTGAAGATTCACCACATATATATGCAATAATCATCTCTGAATTTTCCCAAATCTGAGATTCCTAAGGTGAAAGAGAAACTTTGGTCATCTGAAAGAAAGTTCAATGTGAAGTAGAGCAGGTACTTGTAGTCATACTAGCGAGGTAAAACAAGCCAGATGCAATGCTAGCAGGCAACCTATATTTTTTCATCTGACACTACAGGGGCTTGTTTAGCAGCTTGATTCTAAGCCAAATAGCTCACTGCACCTCTAAAAAATTTGCTTTACTCTAAAAAAGTAATCTGAAAGATCCCTGGATTGCAGTCAACTTAATATCATACATATCTGCTTCTTCAAAGCATTCTCTTTGGCTCAGCATAGCAACAGAAGCATAACTATTAGTGGTTATTTCAACCTCGAGGTAATCGGATGCCCTGCTATCCCACCCACTAAGTAAATAAATAGACTTTGATGTCCCTTTAATATGTCACAGAAGAGAAAAATAAAGTAGAAAACCTATATTTAGTGTTGTGGAAAAAAAAAATTATTCTAAAGAATAACATTTCCAAATGAATGCTAAGTGTAGAAATAGTAATAGTAGATTATTCTTTCAGCTCCTTGTCAAGTAAAGATAGTTGAAATACAGCATCTCCAACGACAGAGCTGACTTGCCAAGGTATTTTCTTATAAATACAAAAATCTTTTTTAATTACAGACAATAATTCCAAAGATATTCATTGGGATGGACTTGATCATGGTGGCTGTCTACTCTACAAGGCTAAAATCCAAATCACTGTGCAAAGTTTGTGGAGTTATATGAAAGACAGTGAGTAACTAATTGAACAGTGGTACATCATTCTGCAGCTTCAGCTAAAGTTAAAGGGATGAAGTAATAGCTGGGATTACTGCTCTGAATTTCAGGGTCTTTATTTTTCACAGCACAGTTTCAGTCACCTTACCTGTAGTTTAAAGTATACATTGGTTCCACTCTAAATTCCACATGCTGCTGGGCAGAAATTGAGCAGAAAACACCACTTCTCAGTGTACTCATTCCCTAGCCTGATTATGTCAATCCTTCCACCAATTCTAGGGTCATTCATGTCTGTACCAGGAGGTGGAACTCACCTTGACAATGAGGTCCTTTGCTATTTTCACGGTGCGTAATGTGACTAAGGTAAATATATGGGAGAAAAAAAAATCAACTATATTATGAGTCATTCTTAATATAGTAGGAACACTCTAATGCTTATTCAGACAAAACGTCATAGCAGATGTGATAATTCAACAGTAAAAGGTACTCACTGGAATTCAGATATAGTAATTATTTATTGTCTTAATCTGTAGATGTTGATGTGTATAAGCAAGCAGTGCTTCCATGTCAATCTCAATTTTCTTCTTTTATGTACCTATAGATGATAGATATATCTTAAAGTGAAATAGTGAAAAATGTACATTGGCACCTGTTTTAGTCTCCATTCCCTTCATTTATTCATACGATTACATGGATCATATATAGTGCTGGGAAAAAAATATTCAAAGAACTAATTTAAATAAGGATCTGTTTACAATTTGTATCAATACCTTTGTATACCTGTAGATATGGACAAAGGCAAAAAATAGCAAACATACAGAAAAATTTCAACTTGCTACATTTGAAAAAATATTAAGATTTGGAAAACATTAAGACATCTGGGTGTACAGCACATGTAAACAATTTTGTGGTGAAACTGGAAGTGATGAATTGTACATTCACCAGTATCAGCTACAGTATAACAAAGTCAGCTTTTTTCATCATTATAGATGATGCTTCAGCAATTGGCTTTGATTAACAAACAACTAACAAAACATACAAACTCAGTTCGTGCCTTAAAAACATTTGTGTACATAAAAATAACAGCAACAGCATGTGGATTTAAAAGAGCAAAGAAAATCTTAACAGAATAACGTAATAACGTAACTGTAATACTTCTATTATTGATCATCTCAATGCCAGTGACTTCTGGCTGTGTTTTGCATCTGGTGATATTAATGGCATGATATGAAATCAAATTTAAGGTTGTGATGACTTGGAGTTCCAGACCCAAGTTTATATATTATTTCATTTTATACAACTATATTCCTTAGATTATCACATTGCTCAAAACCAAATGCTGACATTTTCAGTATTTATGCACAGTTCCTGACCCTTCTTTTCATGTAAAGCTCCATGTCAGGGAAAACTTTATGTAGAAATTCAGGGACATTTACTGTAAGCACAGCAGCAGCATATTATAAACACATATATATTCACATTGTCACACCAAATGTAGGGTTATTGCCTAATTTAGGAGCTTTGTTAATGTAGTGGGAAGTCTCCTAAATTAGGTAGGCCAGATCCTCTTTCTGAGAATCCTCTGACCATTGAGAGAAGTTGGGCTCCAAACTGCTGTCTTCGCCTATCTTACCTGAAGTAGCAAGAATCCACAATACTGCATTAGTAGCTGAGGAAACTGACTGTGTTGAGTTTATGGATCTTTGGTAAATCTTAAATGGGGTGTCATGAATTTCTATTCCTACTTCTACATAGGGCAGCCTTTCTGTGTGCTACCAAGGCCAATAAGATGGTGGTTAGTTCTGCGCTGTAATTTATCTTCACTGACATTACTTGTGGCTTCCTTTCCCAGACAGTGGAAGCAAGTGAAGGATTATATATAAAACTGTGAGGGGGAAGCAAGTCCCAGAGCTCAGCGGACCCTTCATTAGACTCATACATGCCTGGTTCTGACTCCCCTCTCTAGTGTGTGGTATGAGAGCCATGCCCTGATTGCTAGCTCCATGACAATCCATAACTGGATTTTTGCTTTTGAAATGCTGTTTTATTATTAGTAGTAGTAGTAGTACTATTTAAATTTCAAGTGTTCTTGGTGCATTTTAGTCATACAAAAACAATACTGTTTCATCTTAGGTCATTTGTTGTTGTCACAAAACATATCAGGACCTAGTTTGGTCAGATGCTTTAAAAAGTATCTGTTTATGGTCATCTCCTCAAAGTTAACTACAGGCAAAGTGATGTAGTGTTGAGGACTGTGCAGCCTTTCTCCATCATAATGGGCCCACACTCTGCAATGGGAAGTGCCAAAGAGGCTGGTACATTGAGCATATAAATAATTTGTAGGGTGAATAGCTTCAAGAGGCTTTGTTCTCTGTCCCCATTAACACATCACCCAGCTGCTAAGATTGGACCACATTTGGTTTCCCATCAGGGTACCACATCTGTGAATTTGTTGCCAATGTTGCAGATTCTTCCTATGATGATAAACCCTCTCCCTTGGCTTTCATTCAGAGCAGGTCTGCAAAAATGGGTGATGAAATGGCCTACAGTATGAAACTGGAGTCCAGAGAAGGTTTATCCCCCACAAAGCAAGAGATATAGGCAGTATATTCTGCCCTCAGGACATCACATAGTGTTCGTGATAGATTAAAAACAGACAAACAAACAAACAAGCAAAGACATCTTGAAGTTCTTATGTGTGCTTGCAAAGGGGACTTTTCTCCTGTTTGTGGTACTGGCTTTACACATTGGCAATTCTTAAAAAAATCATAAAAGAAAGGGCACTTCCATGCAAGGAGCACACTTTCTTGGCTTAAAGGCCAGGGCAGTTACTGAAGCAAATGTCTAAGCAGTCTTCCTGCATATGGCCTCTCTCCTAAACTGGGACTTTAAATAAGTCTATGTCAACATATTCACTATATTTACATGCTACATTGAGACAGTTACAACCAGTCTCAAGTCTAAGTAATCTATTTCTGTATTAGCTTTAGAACATGCAAAAAATAGAGTAGACATCTGTTCCATCTATGATACAAAGAAGGGGTGCATTTTCAGGAAAAACACTAGAGTTCTAATGTAAAAAATTAATAAACATTTTCAAATCTAAAAAACAAGTGCCTAAATATAAAAGGTTTGATGTTGAAGAGGAACCAATCCATGTACAATAAAAATCTTTAAAATGGAATGTAACCAGTTTCTAAATACATTCAAATATTACAGTGTCTCTATAAATAGAAAACTAGATAGTGCTGAAGAGCTAAAGCAGTCCTTTCCAAATCATTCAAGTGTATACATTTCTCTCTCTTTACTATCATTAATGAACAGTTCCTTGAGCTACAGCTGTTCTAGCTTTTGGCAACAGTTCAAGTAACTGCCCCTCTTCTCTCTCTTTGCATCTTTTCATCTTCCATTCTGAAACCACAAAACTGCCAGGGCATATCTCCATTTCATAAAGATTTAGGAAAAATATCACGTGTCCAACTCTGTTGGTACATGTGCAGTCAATAGAGGAAGCACATCATAAATTCACCATGGTCTTTCAACTGTTGCTCAGGTGGCAGCACATCTTTAGTCCCAGTGTGACATCCAAGAGAGGCTATGTGCTGACAAGCTCCCTCTTACTTGCACAGAGCCTGCTCATAAGGATTTCAGAATAAACTTGGTTTATTGGACCTCGGACATGATATGGGGACTGAGAATTTGTTGCATAGTCCTGAAGTTGTGATAGCCTGCTTTGACTGCTGAAATATTTCCCCAGTGTATAGTGCCTTGATAACGTCATTGTTATGTGTGGACTTTCTTCAGAAGGATTGGATTTCACCACCTGCAAAAGAAGTGACATATGTGAATGCTTTCTGCATGCACCTAGCGGGATACACAGCTGTGTCTACACAAATGTTGAGACAGCTCTCCTCAAAGCAGGTCCTGATACTCTTACCTTGAACTGCAAGTTGCTTACAAATACAATTTTAGTGAGCCAAATTGTTAGATTCCGTGCTGTTTAACATGCAAGATCCTACTCAGTTAAGCCTTGAAATCTAAATGCATAGCCCCACTACAGTCACTTGGCTGATTCTGTAATGTCTCCAGTGTATTAGGCTCTGTGTTCTCTTCATTAGGGACAATTTGATCTCAACTACCAAATTCATACTTCACAGCTTGCCTGTACATCTACCATGGGAAAAAATAAATAAACTCAGGACAGCCCTGACTTATAGAAAGGTATAAATAAAAACATGCTCTGATTCCAAGTAATTGAGGAACCTATGCTCTTTCTCATCTGCAATCCCTTCTAGAATGTTCTTGCTCTCAGGTTTTGATGCAAGAGCAGCCCAGCTCCATGGTGGGCTGAGAAGTGGACTATGACTCATTTCTCCAAGAAGGGAGTTCCAGTGCATTTCAACAGCCCTATATCAGCTTGGATGTTTTTGGGTAGCATACTGACAAAACCACAGTGTGGTTCAGTAACTTCTCCTTGGACCTCCAAGTATGCATAAATCTCTGGGACTATCATGTTCAATACATGTGGAATAATTTAATGTCTATGGGACTAGTGAGAAAGTAAAAGGTCCTCAGAAGCTTGATGGCTAAAAGGGTCTCCTATGAGATGCTGAAGGCCTGGTCTCAGTAAACACCCTGTCACTGATGAATAATGAAGCAACTTGATGAGACAAGAGTACTCAGAACCTTGCACAGATGCAGGGCAGATCACCCTGACCCAGCCAGTGGGAAATACAGTGACAGCAAAGAGGAGCCAGGCACTAAACTTATTTCTGATAGCTCTGATGGTTTTCAGTTTTTCTTCTGTATCAATCGTGGCACAAATATATTAAAACAAACAAACAAACAAAAAACAAAACAACAAAAAAAAACAAACACAACAAGACTTCATTTATTAATGTATAAATTTATGCAGGAGCATATTAACTTGTAAAAAGGTTATGTCTTTTTACTGTCATTGAACAATGAGAAACAATGTTCATATGTAGTGAAGTTCATAGTAAATGTATTGAAACAACCCACACAAAATTAAATGTGAATGAAGGAAAAACATGTGCAAAGGCTTGAAAGACTGGGCAGAAAGGCCATGACAGAGCTGGCTGGACTAAAAAAAGACCAGAAATTATCCATGTAGAAAATTAATATATCCTCTGATCAATTTGATACAGCTAAGCCAAGGGCTGTTATTTGTTTTCAGGCAATTACTGTAGGTTCATTTTTCTAAATTAATGCCTTAGATCTTACAGCTATTCCAAAGTGATGCCACCTTGAACCAATCATCCAAACTGCATTCCTGTTAGGCATAATCTCCAAGGAATGCAATCTAATGTTCACCCAGCAGCCAGGCACTGATTAAGATACTGAAATACCAAGGTTGCTAGTTTCTGTGTTGTGCCCATTTCATTGCTATTAAATTAGGAAATAAATCTGAATAAAAAATAGACCTTTATAACTGCTGGCCAACCTACTTCTCCATAAGCATTTGTGATGAATGAGGTAATTAAGAAATCATGTTTTCATGTGTGCACAGAACTATGTTTGGGCAGAAAGTGCCAGAGGTATGCAAGATTTTTTGTCTCAGATCAGTATAACCCACCCATTAGACTAGACCATTTGGCAATCAGAGCAAAGACTGTAGGGTCTACAGAGCTGCAGATTTCTGTGCTGTCAGGGTGACTCAAGGCCCTGTTAAGTGTGTCAGTGTGAACCCAAATAATTTATCAGGACAAACAGAGGAAATATTTGACCAGCTAGTGAGAACTAAATGAGATCTGATGAATGTATTTTAGGTCTTGTTATCTGCACAGAATGGATGGCCCTCCACTGCCACATGGCTGTGCTTTACTTCAGATGGTGTTTACAGAGGGGTGCTCCCTTCTGGGAGTTTAGGAAGTCAATTTTAAAGAGAAAGAAAGTGAAAGTACAAAGCAGTAGGTTTAATCCACCTCATCTGGTTTCATAAAACATGAAAAGTTTTGGACTTTCACATAGTGTTCTTGGCTCCATCCTCAAGGCAAAATGCCATTTTCCTAGCAGAAACTGTTTCAGCACCTGATGAAACTCCATTTGCCAAGATTCAGAAATAGACTGATGACAGAACTGTTAAAACTAATGAAGTATCAAAAGCGTTCAAGGACTTTATTTTTGCTTTTGTCAAGGATCAGTTCTGGTTTTTGGTGTCTGATAGATTCTCCTGGGCACATCCATGCCTCTTTCAGCACACTGGTCTCTCAAGCCTCATTAACAGCTCCATGATCCAAATTCTTCCCTGATCTTCCCCAGAAACACATACTCTCTGCTGAGATCCTCAGGCAGAAAAGCAAGGCCAAATCTGCACATGAGCTCATAAAAAATGAAGGAAGAGTACATGAAAAATGCTGATGACTGATCATGCCAGGCTGTTTTCCACCTACAAAAATCTGAAATATTTTCCTTTGAAGTTCTCCATTTCACTCAAAAGCTCTGTGGAAATGGCAAACAACAGCAATGACCCACAAAGTATACCTACATCTTGGTCCTAGACACAAAGGGGGGTCAATATCACTGTATGGGTGAAAAGGAGGGAGCCATGTACTCCACAAAACTATTTATTCATTGCGGACGTATCTGCTCTGTGGCTTCCCTCCTTCCCAGCTCCATTTGGACTGAGCTATATTCACCCCTTTTAATGCATTGCACAGAGGATATTAAAGGATCAGTTAACTAACCACATCCATTACGTTTGGTCCCAGAGCAGGACAGAGGCCCCAGCAGTGGTCTAAAAACATATGAGCTGCTGAGGAGCCTGAGGTAGAAACCAGCTGTGAGGTTCACATTCAGCACACGAGCTCTAACTGGTCTGAAAACACTCCCAGTGCTGTGCTCTGCCCCAGTCAGCCTCATACTAGATCTGAGTCGTGGCCAGTTGCAACCAATTGTTTCTCTCTTTTGGGAACACATTTATTGTCCCATGGACTGTTCTGTCCCTCACCTTGTTATCTTAGTCTGGGATGTTTAAGCAGAAAAATCAAAGCCATTTATTTATTATTTTTTTATTATGTTTTAAGTGTGCTGCGGCTGAGATAATTAAATATAATCCACAGGCTACAAAAAAAATGGTCATGCTGGCTGTGCTAGGGCTTGGCTGGCAGAAGTCACAAGGACACTCTGGAATATATGCCTGGATTTACTATTATCTCTACTGAATTTTGGTTTGTTTGGTTTAAACTAGTAGATTTAATTAGCCAGAGTGTATTTTGTTTTCCAGTATATACTGCGGTTGTCTGATAAAGGAAACCTTATTATCAGATCTTTGCATCTTGAGTATCTTTAAGAAAAATATATCATAGCTGTGCTGACATTTCTTCATGGCAAAAATTAGTACTTCTACCTTGTTCCAGGTGTTGTGGCAGAATTCTGTAGCCATGAAGGTCTACAGAGATTCTGCGCTAACCCTGTGCACGTCCAGATCCCAGAAACAGGTTTGGCCATGAGTAAGTCTTACAGAAAAATAGGCGTGACTTGGCAAAATAAGGAAAGGGGTTTTTATCCTGCTCTTGAGAAATTCAGAAAAAATTTGGTAGTCTTTCTCATTTGAAGTAGCTTGCTTTGACAGAAAACAAATTCTTCAAATCATGCTGGAAAAATGCTATAATTTTCACTTGTGTGGTTAATAGTCTTTTAATTTTTTTATATATTTTTTATTGTTCTAATAAAAAAAAATCTAGGATTTTCTGCATAAGAAACTATGGAGTTCTGTCTCTTAAGCAGTACTTCAGATTGCTGGTGTCATTATTATAGTCACTAAGCAAACTCCTGAAATTTCTTCCAACTAGTAGTTTGTTACTGATTCAAAGCCCCTAGCTGACTGAAATATGAATCTCAATGAATCTCTTCGTTCATTTTTGGTTCTCTAATGAAACGCTTGGTTTCAAGGAGATATCCTTTGTTGCATCCTTTTTTTTTCTTCTAGTTTTAACCTTTCAGTCACAATTTCTTTTCATTCTATATTTTTATTCTATTCTGTAGAAAAGCTTTTGTAGGCATGTACCTGCCATGCCTCTTTTGAACATGCAGAGGAAATGTATTCTCCTTGAAAAACATGACAGTTCAAGTTTTATGGTCCCAAACAGATTTTAATAGAATAACTTGTGATAGTTTTCTAGAGTTTTGGTAAACAGACAACCTGGATTCAATTCATAAGGATCCTTGTGTTATCACACAAATTTCTTACTGTGCTAGACATGATTTTGTCTGTAGAAATTCCAGAAGGTTTATCTGTGCTTAGATCCAGCAATGAACTGAAGCAAGGTGTTACTGATGATTTCTGAGTGCATGACTCCAGTTCTCACTGAAGGGTTATTTTTTACCAGAAATAAATATATTTTTTAAATAAGAACCTAGAAAGGTATGTCCTCTTTATTCCTCAAAGCTTTTCCTGGTTCACAGAGAGTGTAATGTAATATTCTTCAGAGTAATACATGAAATGCTCAGATTCTCAACAGACTGACTGGTCTCTCACAACAGAAAACTGGGAACTGGCCTTTTAAAGCAACTACTTGGTGCCATGGGTACTAGGAAGGTCTTGGCTGAAAGCCACAGGAATATTCTGATGACCTTGCTGACACTTCATAACTACAGAATATACATAACATACAGAATTACTGTTGTTGGCCCTACAGCAGAAGATACCTGCTTACTCGACTAATCAGAAATTATACTCTCCGTTTTCATTCAGTGATGCCAGAGATGCAGTGTCTCATTTGTTATATGTAAGGTATGAGAAGTCCAAAACCAAAACCTACCCCTCCTTGCCTGACAGAGAAGAGCATTCTCTCTAGGAGACACACCACATACTCAAAAGACATCTCAAAGGAAAACAGAAAAACTTTAAATATCGTGGTTTTCAAACTTTAGTTTCACCGATTTGGCAGCCTCTAGGCTGATTTTGTGCCTAGATATAATAATATGTTTGCTTATTCATTTCTGATCTAAACCATGGACTCCTGTCATTTGTAATAAGTTGTGAAGACTCCTATCCAGAACTTGAGACAAACAGAATAAGAATACATTTTCAATAGCCATATATATATATTACCACGTTCCTGTTTTGATTACTCCAGTAGTTATAAAATGGAAGACAATCTTGACAGATATCAGACAAAAAAGAAATCAGAACTACATGTGTGAATGACAACATGTAATTTACCACTTCTGCTCGTCTGTCACTATAGTCTGTATAGTCTGTCACTATATGTATTTTCTGTATAGTCTGTATATGTATAGTCTGTCACTATAATTATACAAGATAACTCTTTCTTGGACACATGAGAATACAGAAATAAGACTGGTCTTTCAATTTTAAGATCCATTTTAAATATATCTATGCTTTGATGGGAGTCTGCCAACCAGTTCAGTTAGGAAGGCGTAGAACAAAAACCTGTGAGACAGACCTATTTTAAAAGGACAGACTGAGTACATGCAGAAGCTTTAGGGATATATAATGGATATCAAATCATGTAAGAACCTGGCAAGTGTAAAATATCTGTTTACACAAGTTACCTTTCCAGAAGAGCACACTTGTTTTTATTTCAAGGAGATGCCGTTACACCAGCTTAGCCTGTCCTTGGGCAGTGAGGTACAGGTGCCACCATACACGTATAGCAGCCTCCACAACTTTTGTTAAGGCTTATCTTTGAGTCATGATTGTGAACCTACCTGGTTTTGCTTCTAAGCACCTGGCAGTTAAAATCTCTTTTAAATACTTGAAAAAGATACAAAAAACTTACCTCATGGAAATGGCAGCCACACTTCCCCCGCAGGAATTCTTTGTAACGTCCCATTGTGATGACAAAGGTGTCAACAACTTCATAGCCATAATTTTTTGCTGTATCCAGGATAACCAAGTTTTCATTCCACAAATTTTGCACTTCTGCCTGTGTTCCAGATAAAATATTGCAATGTTTTGTCAAAAGCACTGTTTAAAGGTTATTTTATTCTGCCATTGGAATGAATAGCAAAACTTAATTTTAAATAGGATAATTGTGTTATATTCCAGATGTGTATTACTACAAACACACTCTTGAAAAACACCTACTATTCCAAGACTTCCATAGATTTTTACAGAAATTATTTAGAACAGGTTTTGCAGAACATAAAAATTCAAAAGAAAACCTATAAATTTTTTTCCTAATTACACAACAAATCAGATTGATTTCAAGATTATCTAAACTAAAAATCAAATCAACAGTAATTGTTATTATTTTTCAGTAGTTGCACAGCTTCCTCAATGGGAATATTTCAGTGCTGTTTAAAATACACTTACTGGAAAACTTTTTAATATATACAGTTAATATAAGGTATAATTCAAGAAAAAAAGATCCTATTATAAAGATGTCTGTGTTAAAAAATAGCTAAATTTTTCCTTTAAAGGGCAAATTTGGCTTCAAATTAAAGCCACTGAGACTATTCCTTAAAAAGGAGTATAAGGCCATGGGTGTCTTAGACACAGTCATAGTGAATAAGAGATTATTTCTCAAGATATTGCAGGAAGGCCTAAAATAGAAAAAAGGTTAGCCATAAATTTGTTAAGGCAGCAAATTTAGCACTGCAGACAGAAGGGCTTTGAGGTTAGATGGTGTAATCCAGAAGTCCATAGCACCCAAATTGCAAGTGTAATTTGGTTTATGGTTCAGATATGAAAAGGAAAAGAATTAGAGTTGCATATTGTAGTTGATTTCTAGAGTTTTAAGGAATTTACTGGATGAGGAACAGATAAAAGTAAACCTGAGAAGCCTTTTATATTCTTTTATCATTGCTTCACCTACCTGAGATCAAATCTCTACTTCCTCCTAGGACTGAACTGTGCTGAAATACATGGCAGGTGCTATGACCACTTTTCTTCCTATTGATTCCAACCACTTCCTCAATGTACCCTAACTTGGTCATGTGTATAAACAAATAAAATGTTTGGAATCAATAAGAGGAATTTGAATAAACACTGCTGGCAGATATTGCTAATCTAGAAAGAGGGAATGGGCAAAATCTGGCAAGGCAGTCTCTATAGCAAAAATCACACACTGAATAAAGCAATCTGTTATCGCTGCAAGAGGTGAATGCCAGTCCTTAGTGTGATAGGAAGCAATGAAAGCTTAGAAAGAATGTTGTGCAATGCTGGTAGGCACCATTACTCTTTTCCACCCTCCAGTGCTTCCCAGGCTTGTCTCTTCCACACATTTTATATGAGTTCTCTCTCCTATCAACCAAGTTGTAAATAAAAATACTGAATTCAATGAGTTACACAGGATATTGAAATGAGCCCATCTGCTACTCTGAGAGGTCTTGGACATGATTTGAATTCACTGTATCACCCACTTAACATACAAGTAACAGGCTAGATTCACTGATGTGTTACAGCTGCTGTGTAGTGTTCTGGCTTCCTAAATTGGTTAAGACATTTATGGAGAACAAAAACACTGAGTCTGATCCATCAGTGATCATAGAAGAAGCTTGGGGAGTGCCTGTGCTTGACGTGGTAGAAAGAGCTATCTGCCTAGCCCTAACTCAATTTCTCAAATTTGGCAGCAGACTTAATGGAGGTTGTTCTAGTTCTTGGGACAGCTGACTGAGCAAAGTGTCTCAGATGACTCTGATTGCAGTGGAATCCATGAAATAAGGCTAATTGGTTTGAATCCACATCAGCAAGCCATACTAGCAAATGCAAACATTCTTTCTTTGATCCACATAAAGCTTGCTCAGCAGAGGAGGTAACATTTTTGACCAGACAGAAAAAAAAAATGTTTGCTGAAATGACAAGTCTTCTGTGAAAATGCACTCTAAATATACTTAGCTTACCTGTGATAAAGAATGTACTCCATCCACTGGGAGGTGAAATCCCATCCCTATAGATTTGATGATTACCAGGATATTTGATAGATTTTCCCTGTTAGGCAAATTAAATGAATAAAAAAAAACAGGACACACATTTTATTTAAAAGACACATCAAAAGACATTTTTTCTTTCTTTTTTTTTTTTTTTTTTTTTTTTTTTCAAAGTCACACCCATGAGAAAACAAATGACATGTTTGCATTTAAAATTTCTGGTCATTTCCCATAACTTATCTTATCAAGAATTGACTTGGAATAACACAAAGCACATAATATTACCTGTTCAACACCTTTTGGATAATTTGCAGGTGATTGGAATTAAGCCACTGAACGCCACCTACAATTAATACAGTCTGGTCTGTGTTCTCTAGGGGACGTGATCTGAAATCCAGAATGAAAAAACAACACATGTTGCCTTAAAACAGATGGCAAACATTTTAACTGCATTGCATTGCATTTCAGTGAACTGTATCTGGCACCCTGATCAGAGGCCTGATGTCATTTTCTACTATTTTTCAACCACAGAATACGGTCTGCACACATTGTGTTTAATTGTTTGGTTATTTAATTGCAAGATCTGTTAAACACATTTGTGAATAGAATAAAAAACAAGCAAGCCAGCAATGGAGTTCATACAGTACCTCTGTAGCAGTTGTTCTAATGCTTTTTCAAAAGTCGGTCTCTGTTTTGCAGTCATCCAAAACTGGGGATAGTAGGAGTAACTTATAAATGTTTTCCCCTCATTGATATTATGATAACATTTAACATCATGAGTCTTTTGCCATTCCTGAAGAGTCTCATTCACTCTTTCTATAAGATAGTACATCATCCCTCTGTTAGTTGAGTCACCTATAAAAAGAATCTTCAAATAGAAAAAAAAAGATATGACTCAGAAATTATACACTCAAAAAAAAAATAATAATAAATAAAAGAAATGAAAGAATACGGTTAGGCTGTATTTCCCTTTTCACAGCAGTTGAGATATCTCTCTGTGAGCTGCCAGTTCTGCAGGCATGACAGCTCAGTACTAAAATTCTCCTTTAGAAAAATATTAGTGATCTGATTAACAAAAAGATTTTCAAAGACAAAATCTGTCTCAAAGACAAAAAGTGCAAGTTATAGATGGCTATAGTTACACAGTTACTGCTATTTTCTTTAGCTTAAGCTTATATTTATTTCCAATTGCTAGTATAGTGCCTCTCTTGACTGCTTGCAGTTTCCTGCTTTAGTTCCTCCAGTTTTTCATGTGGTTTGCTCCAACAGAGCACGTCTTGCTAAACTTCTGTCTTCCATAAATGTGATTCATTTGAATTTACACCAAAGTAACACACATCAATGAATGCAGCTGCTGCCTTATTTGTAAAGAGATGGTTTTTTTATGTCATTTCAGAAAGAATAAAAAAGGGGGTTATTGTGGTGACAAAGAATCTGAATACAGTACTGGGATGTATGTGACATGACCATCAGGAAGCATTGTGTCCTGAAGAGAGTTGGAAGAGACTTCAGGTTGAGTGACGTGTCAGCAGTCTGACTCTGAGCTTGCAACTGAATAAAGAAGTCAGATTTAGTTAGGGTTGCTTCTACTCATTCTGTTGAATCCCCTGACAAATCAAGCATCTCTGTATGTGGAAACCACAGAATTTAAGGCGCTTCCCTTCCCCCCCCCCCCCCCTTTTTTTTATTTAATGTAATTACCCCATTTTTAGTGGATAGGACTAACTTTTCCTCCTGCTGAAGAGAATGTGTAAGCAAAGGCAAATGTTGAAAGGTGAAAAGGAATGTGTAAGCAAAGATAAATGTCCAAAGGCGAAAAGAACTCAGGTTCAGTGCAGTTTTCTGATGAAACTGTATGTGTAATCTGTCGATACCACAGTCACATCAAACATAAATGCACACAGAAAAGCATAAATGTAAAATGGGGAGTCAGAAACCCTACAGAGCATGACACAGTAACAACCCTGCTTTATGTGCAGCAGGATGCCTCCTATCCTACCTCCTCTGGCACTAATTATCATCCTGTAAGTTGGGGTTTTGTTATTTGTTTTTTAAACTTGATTTGTTTTTTGATGTTTTACAATTTCCACCTTAACTATTTGGTTATGCAAATAAAATTCAGACTGCACAATATTACATGTTTAAGAACATATTTGCAAAGCTTGTCTTGGAGACTTTACGTGGTAGAAGCATCATGGACTTCTCTCATCTAATACATCTCTATTTACCTATTCTCTTCAGGAATGTCACAGTTTTAGTGACTGGCTCCAGTTTCCACTATGAGCCTATTGTGAGTAAAAATGAGCCACAGCAGTGTACCAAAGTTCCCTTAGTAGAAAAGCTATTTCAGATGAACCCTGGTCTGTTGGCAGGGTCAGCAATGCACATGGCAATGACCTGACCATCCCATGCCCTCTCCATTTTGGGCAGCAGAGAGTCATTACATGTGATAGCAAATACATTGAAACAAGCACTGAACACAGGGGCTCTTTAACCTCCTGTTCTAGACCTCTCAAAGCTGCTTCACAGCACACATTTTTAAACAGCTGCTGTTCGTGCTTGGACAGCACAAGCTTCTCTCACATGCAAGGGGATTTCCAACTCTTTTCATATTGTGCCACAAGAAACCTCTTTAAACCAAGCATAACATGACTCAGAAGTCAAGGATCCTTGGTAATGGAAGGCTTTGTTGGATGCTCTCTCTCTTTCTCTCTCTGACAAACACAAACATGCACACCATTATTTACAATTTGGAAGACAGTCTGCACTCATGATATGACCTAATTCTAAAGTAGGCTAACCTGAGGTTTTAAACAAGAATTCTTTTAACTTGCAAAACTTCTTAATCTCTTCAATCTGTCTATATCCACGTCTCTATAATCTCCATTTCATGAGTCCATCACCAGAGTATATAGATGTATATCTACTTAAAAAGTAGTTCTCATATTAGTAGAGAAGGTTATCATTAACTTTCCGTGTGGGTGAGAACATTTCTATAAAGACACAGAACATCATTAGCAGAATAACAAACAAACTCTACCAGGTTACACACTGTAGTTGGTAGAACATGTTAGACTGTTTCTCTTCTGCTATTCTATGTACCATGATACTGTTTTGGAATCTCTAATTGCAAAGGAGCACATTCAGCTATAAATTACACTGATTTGAAAAATGCGTCTTTTTGCTTACTCTTCATTGTACTCTGACTAAGATGCTGATAGATATTTTTCCTTCTATCTGTATTATATTATATATTTTATATATAATCTCATCTACCATTGAATTCAAACAGCAGAACAATTCCTCCCCTCCCTGCCCCCTCCACCCCCAACAAAAGAGAGAAGAACCATAGCCAAAGCCAATATTCTCTAATAATACGCTCTAATAAAAATGTCATTCTAAATATTTTCAAAGTCTCAAACATTGCAGACCATCAAAGACAGAGATTCATTGGACTCTCCTATTTTTTTTCTTATGTCAAAAACAGAGCAAGAGACTTGCCCTCACACACACTCCATTTACTCTATTAAATATTTTAGCATTGTAGAGCTTTTCAAATTCTACACCTACACATACAAGCAGCTGGTACATGAGTGAATTTTCAAGTTTGCTCTGGGGTGCTCAGCTGGTGAATTCTGCAGGAGGAAGGGCACTTTGAGTAGTTATTTTGAAAATCAGTATCAGGAAAGACAAGCGAGTTAAGATCAGTTCTCATAGTGAGAGTTCTAGCAGACTTTTAGTCAGAAGTCAGAACTGGGCACTCTGTCCTGTTAGTACCCTGATGTACTTCTTCAAACATTAACATGAGACTCATTAAAATGTACAAAGCCCTCCCCTGAAGGAGCAAGTTTTGAGTCTTAAAACATCTCCATTCTCACTATTAAGTGAGCTTGTGAGGAGGTAAGCAGGTCAGGAAATGGATTCAATCAGACAGATAATCCTATTGAGTGTGTGGGTGTCCATGTGGGAATGTGTATTTATTCCTAGGAGAAGGTGTGGCTGAACAGGAAGTCAGAAATGAGAGAGATGGCAACATCACATTGGTGAGGAATATAGGTTACTCTGGGGAAATTAACCTAAATACTCAGAAATAGCTCTGCTAAGAGAATAGTTAAGACTTGATGTAAGAGGAGAAGGGAGAAATTAGTCAATGCAGACCTACGCTTGTACAGAAAGACAGATAAAAAGTGTAGGTTTTCCTCCAATACATCAATCAATTATAACAACCATATTAGATTTCACTCAAGAAACCTTTGACTAGTCAAGTAGGTACAAGCCATACCAGGACAGTATCACTGGAATCATTCAAGTCTGTCTAACTCCAGCCACTTCTTTCAAAGTGAAATCATGGCATTGCTGAAAAACATATAATTAAAATTGTTACTGCAGTATGTGAAATCTATGGTCCCTGCCCTCCAGCCTCAACAGAGAGCTCTGAAGTCTGTCTGTAATCTTCACTGGACATATCAGCAGTCACATTCTGGAGACTGTGTGTACTGGAATTTTGAAGGGGATGCTCTTCCATAAATGCAGCAGAGAAGATCTCATATAGAATGATAGGTGTGCATTCCTTGTAATCCAATGCATTCCAGGCTGCTGGATGCCTAGAATATCATCAGCAAATCTGTGTGCACTGAGCATCCATTCATTAAGGCCTTCTCTGTATCCAGCAATCTGGTTCTAACAGTTTTTCCAACAATCTGTAAATCCTGGAAAAAAACACTCATTCTCTTCTGCCTAAAAAAAAAATCAATGGGGAGGAACAAGGCATTTGTAGGTTATCCTATCTGCAAAACCACTTTTCAAACTGCCCTTGTGCAGAATGGACAAGAGCGCATTTTGTCATGGTATGCAGACCATCAGAAAGCATCTTTCAAAGCATCTACCCTTTGCAGATCAGCTTCACTATCAGCAAATGCTTGTCCAACCCAGAGGCTAAAGTCAGTGGTGTATAGCCCCTGGAATAAAACTTACGTCTTTCAAATAACCCAAGAGGTTTAATGAATTAGAATAATCATTAAATGTAATTGAATGTGTGGTAGCTATGGCAACAGTTGATTCTTTATAGTTGCATGAGCTTACTATAACTGTGTATGCCATGTACTATTTGAACCAGGGGCTCTGTGGATATTTAGCTCCATGACAATAATTAGCCAAAGGATGGTTCAGGTGTGCAGAATATGCTGTAACTCATTTACATCACAGTCTGGCACAAGGCTCAGTCATGCACTGTTCGGGTCAATGGGTGATTTGTCTGCAGGATGACTAAAGGATCAGGCATACATAAGGCTATAATTTTACCAGGCGGAGAACAATACTTTCACACAGACAGATGTTTTCAGTGTCTTCTGTTGCAAATGTTTTTTTTTTTTAAAAAAAAAAAAAAAAAAAAAAAAATCCATTATAGTTTACAGGCCTTAAAAGATTGTGTAAGCATAGTGGAATCCATTTCTTAACCAGACCTATCATTATAAATTAACCACACTTAGGAAATTCAAACACCTGTAAGTCCAAAACAGTACTTAACTCCAAAATATTATTAAGAAATTATAAGCTAAAATTCTTGTTTTAACAGCTGAATTCTAAGTACTTCAGCAAATATTACCTTTTCATATTTCCTGTTCTTAATTACACATGCTTCAATGGTACTTTGTTATAGGACTAAACTCTGAGCAATATTTCTCAATGATAAACAAAATACATATCCCTCCCTGTTGCTGAGGGCAGCTTTCTATGTGCTGCTAATTGGATAAATAATTACCTGTCAGAACCCCTTTTCCTTTACCTATTTATAAAAGTTCTTGTACAAAAATCAAAGCTTCAAGTCTTCACAGGATTGCATAAATCTTACAGCAAAAGCTTGTTAACCACACTTACCGAGGATTTTGTTGAGCCAATATAATACAGATATTTTTATTATGATTGCCTATTTCTTTCATTCAGTTAGAGCATACATGTGGAGTTCCCTATGAACAACATAACCTGCATCTCACTACCCTTACTAAGAGTTTAAAATGGTGACCAAGGACTACAGATACCAAGAGTGGACTGAATGAAAATCTACTCAGTCAGAACCACTTTAGATTCAACACTTCAGAATTTTCCTGTTTACTGTGTCTGAAATGTAAACATGACTGACTAGTCTTGCTAACACATCATAAAGAAAAATAAGGCTTCTTACAAACTGTTTTTGTGAATGTGTATCCTTTCTCATGTCTCCACCAATCTGAGTGTTATTGTTTCACTACAGGTGGTCTTGGGTTTTACGAAAAAGAAACAACTTAGCTCAAGCACAGTTTTATATACACACAAATTAAAATAGTAATTAACAATGATGAGAAACCAATTTGAAGTCATAGCCAAGGTAAATGAATTTCTGTTACAGAGAAAGGAGATGATAATTTTAGAGTTAAGCTCTGAAGTACAAATCAATTTTAATATAAGACGTGAAAGCAGCTTGAAGTTAGAAAACAAAATTATGAAACATGTTTTGGTAGGTTTATGTATGAAGAAAATAGGAAAGAAGTGCTTTTGTATGTCCATAAATATCTTTTGGAAACATTTACAAATGCATAAATAAACTAAATAGTATACATATATCTGTAATAGGGACATATATCACTGCATTCTACCGTTGTTCTATGAAACATGGGATAAAAAGAATAATTGCACTTAAATATACAGTTGATCTTACATGTGCTGCATCCACAAAGAGACCATTAGCATTCACTTCTTTCCTTGTTATTTTACCAGTTAATGCACATCCAGACCAGAGACAAAACACAGTAGTGGTAAACATATTGCATTCTTCCTCTCCCATGCATTAGAGCTGAAGAGCAACATACTTTTTTTTTTTTTTTTTTTTTTTTTCCTTTTTGCATGTTTTTTCTTTTCAGCTACAAGTTACAGCTACATAGGAAAACAACTGGCTGTTGTCGTAGTTGGAATTTGACAACAGCATAGAGATTAACACCTCTTTTTTAAAGAAAAGACATAATCACAGACACTTATGCTATCTATCATGCCTTATTGTGACATTTTTGCCATAAGAAGCAAAGCCTACCAGGTCAGAATCTTGAAAACAAACTGTGTATTTTTTTTCAGGACAAAAGTCAGAGACTTCCGCCTACTGAGTCACAAATGTCAGTAATTGCTTTACCTTCAATTCCTGATCAAAGCTTGCATGAGTCTGAACTGTATATGAAGGGTATTCAAGAAACAAATTCAGTCACAGAGGCATGTAAGTTTTTATGGAAGTCATGACATCATTTAACCCAATGATGTTACTGACATATGTCTCTCTGCTTTCCTAATGAAGATTTGGTAATTATGTGGACTGTATGGAAACTTTATTGCCTTAATTTGGAATAAACTTTGAGCAAGAACTGAGATATTGTGTGGTTTGAGCTTAAGAAAATAGGGCTGGGTTGGGAGAACTCACAGTTACTTCCAGTTCTGATGGAGCAATTTTACCTCTGGTATAGCAAAATGTAGATTTTGCAGAGACCAATGTTACACAAGCTGAATACTTCAGGTATGATGGCATACTACAAAACCCCAGAATACAGGGTTACAAAAGTTAGCTGAGCACATTTTGAGAAGTGGACACATGAATGAATTATTCTCACCTAGCTTCAGCAAAGGAGAAGTATAAATCAAACAAACACTCTAAATCATCTCAGTATCCTCACCTAAGTTGGTAATTTTGTGCTTATGTTTGGCCCTTATAATCTTGCTTACTGTCTGTTCATTTCGTGTTGAACACTTCTGCTTATATTACTAAGGAAATCATATCATTAGTCTGGGCAGAATTCAAAGATCTTTGTAGTGCTGAAAGCTGAGGTATATAATGGTTTTGAAACTAATAACACAAATTAGGGAATATAACTATTTATGGATGGTTACCAAATATTCTCTTGGATATTAAATATGTATTCATTCACAAGAATTATATATCTTACTGTCTACTCAATAGAGCCCTTATAAAAGATCACAATATACTGATTGTATAAATACAACCAACAAACATAAGTCTCTTTCAGTGAGCACCTGAAAAACAAACAAACAAACAAAAAAACTTTTCCTTTTAAGTTACTCAGATTGTGTAAAGTAACTCTAAAGTTTCCCCTAATCAGACAGAATCAGGACTTTATCACCCAAGCTGAGGACCAATTCTACTCCTGTGACTTATGCATGTAGAAAGTTTCTCTGACTTCTTAAGTTCTACTGACATGAGGGAGTTGATCCAGGCTCTACATTTATTTATTTGGTGAAAGAAGCACAAATGTTATTTGAAAATGCTAGACAAAATTAATACTACCACAATGTGACTACAAAAATAACATAAGAGGGAAAATATAGGAGAAATATAACAAAAGGAGAAAATGCGTTAGAATGATGACTTTAAACAAATCAATCAGTTAAATAGACATCTGTGCAAAGGTAACAGGAGTGATTCAGTAGCTTTCTACAGACCAGTGAAGGTTATGAGACAATGATGGAAGATTTTTTGCAAAAGATGCAGAATGGGAAGGAAGTGCAATTAGTTTTAGAGATTTTTCTCATGCTGTGTTAATGTACTTCACATGGGATAAGGATCTTATCTAATACTGGAGTAGATGAAAGTTATAACATAGCGGATTTTGAATTAAGATTGGTTTTAATAGACCTTTAACAAATATTGTCCTGTTTTTGACACTGCTGAATACGAGTAGTTGGATTGAGGAGGTGGGACTATCAGCATAAACCTCTCACACTACACTGGCAAAACACTCCCATATTGCTATGTTGTTCTTCTGCTATCCTGACCAAAAGGTGTTTACTTACTGAAGCAGCCCAATGGAAATTAATGTCAATGGAAAAAAAAACTAAAGCTAGTAAATTCTTTTTTTTTTTTTTTTTTTTTTTTTTTTTTTTTTTTTTT
>CM021765.1:24233763-24250226 GCA_011076525.1 Nettapus auritus
TCTCTGTCATATAAACCTATGGTTTTTTGTTTGGTTGGTTGTTTTTTTTTTGTTTTTTTTTTTGAGAAAAGTGTGGTAGGGGAGACCCAAAGCTCTATAGTAATGGAGAAAACCACAGGCAGAAATAAAGCAAAATGATAATGAAGAATGCTGTGCAAGACAAGAAATGACTAGAAAAGAAGGAGAAAATGTTAATCGGAAGACTATTATTTTTGTACCTTTTCCATATAGATATGTTCTCGGATTCTATCAAAATGTCATTGTTAGTTACTATTTTGTTACCTAGACAATAAACTATGGAAATCTTTATAACAATTAATTACTTACTTTCTGGATACTTGTATCCTCAGTAATGTACCTGAGCCTCAGATCAGAGCTCTCTTTCAACAGTTTTACAGTCATAGCATGCCTATTAAGGCACCCTTGTATTTCCAAGCAATCACCTTAGAAGCTTCACTATAAGAAAAGAATGTGCAAGAAGACTTGGTAAGATTAGTGTGCACAAGCAATGCCATGCATTAGGTATGCAGCAGAAGAAACTGAACTTACACTTAAAGTGCGAGACAAACTGTAACAATGCAAATCTCTTCTCCACTGACAGTGCTTACATACTCACTGCAGGTCTCATTGATAACTCTGTAGGTCCTGACACTTCACTGGTATGACTTAAGGTTTGTGTGAAATGGCAGCATACAACTGTTACTGCATAGGAGACTAAATTATTGATAGCAGTTTTTGTTTCCATCTGTTTTTCTTCCCCATTATAATAAAAAGGGATTTTTCTTAAATTATAAAATTGCTTTTAAGACCTCAGAACACTAAATATATAAGTAAATAATAACAAATTAAAGCACAAAATCTGTTACTTACCCTTCTGCCCTCCACACAGTGCTGGAGTTCGGGCTTAGCTAGCACAGAGTGTTGGCAGTTGTGGGGTTGCCATGTTATTGCTCTCCAGTCACAGGTTCTGTTGTCAGAGCAGCTGAGGCAAGGGACAATCCACTGCCCTGGAAAACAGCAACGGGGTGTCAGCATCTCCTCTGTATTTTTGTGAGTAGCCTTATTATGAAGTGAGTGACATGTTCTCAAGCATTTTATCATGGGAGTTTTCCTTAAATTAAATCCCTCTCAACCCTTTGAAGAGACTATTTTCTTTTTCTGCATTCCTTTGCATTTAGCTAGCATGGGAGGTTTTGCTTTCTCCAAAAGAGTTACGAATGCTCAAATTTGACAGTCGTGTGTGAGTTTATTTCTCAATTCACTTTGCCTTTCTCACATCAGCTTGTCCTTTCCCAACAGAAGGGATAAAATAAAGGAAAAGGGGTGAGGAGGCAGAATGGGGAAAGGATATATTAATGGTTCAGAAGTGTCCAAAGACAAGATTCATTCTCACCTATCAAGATTCATTCTTATTCTGATCTAAAAATTGGCTGGTTGATCAAAGCAAGACTTTGAAAGCCACTGGATAGAAAAATGAAGCAAGAGAGAGGATGGCTTTCCCTCAGCAGTGCCCATTTCTTCAGTTTGGGAGAATTCAGACAACCATACTGAACAATACATATATGCATTTCATTTGGTTGAAGTTAGTGAGTTGAATAATATATGTGTCTGATCCCTATTTTCAGGGGAAAAAAAAAAAAAAAAAAAAAAAAAAAAAAAAAAAAAGATTTTGCAGTTTAGGACTATAAAGTAGGATTATCCAAAGTCAGTGGGTTTGAGGCATCTGTTAGGTAAGGATGAATGGTTTAGTTATTTTGGTTCTCTAAAGCTGTTTAATTCCAAAATCCTACTGGAAAACAGAGGGATTCTATGTGTCTATGGCTGTGTGTATCTATGTAGTTATGCCAGCAAAATCTGCTTTTTCCTCAGATTAAAGGAATTACACACACACACACACAAGCAGACGCCCTCAGATTCTTGTGTCAGCGCTATCAAGCCTTGTTAGCACACTTTGCTTTCTACTTGCAGACCAGCTCCACCAGCAAATAAATGTCTGCAGAGCAGATCTGCAGCCTCTCCTACCAGACAGCAGCGCAGCAGCCAGCCTGGTGCGCTTCTTAGTGTTTGATATATTGTTACAACACCAGAAGCCACAGCACAAAACAAGTCTGCTATTTATCAACATTTATCAGTCCAGGGACAGAGTGGGAGTCTGAGCAAAGTAACACTGTTTACAGTGTTACAGCCCCAGTGGCCTTGGAGGAGCCGGCTGCTACCTCAGGAGCAAGGAGGTTTCAAGGGAGGCAGCCTGTGCTTGAACTGGAGGGAATTCCTAAGCAAATGTTTTGGTCAGTGGCAGATTAAAGTCCTCCCAAATAAAACTGCCAAAAATTGTTTGTATGGAAACACGAACTGGCACCTCTGAGGGCAGATGTCTCCCATGGTGCTGCGACTGTGCAGCTCTGGCTGCTGTGCAGCCTGCCCTGCTGCAGCTGCTTCTGCTCCATGCCAGAAGCACCCCATGTCAGCTATACTTGCAGGTGATGTGAAGAAAATGATGGCAGGCTGCAAATAAATGAAAGTCAAGAGACACTGATGTTATTGCACTGTGCATCTGCATGTCTAACCTAGCTCCTAAAGGCCACCATTGGGCAAGTGGCCTGTTTCAGCAGTATGAAGAAAGGGACTGCTCCGGACCATGATGCCAGGGCATGAGCAGGGAGGTGGAGGTGCTCAGTGCTCCTCACACAGACTAGCTTCAGAAATCATGTTCCTTGTGTCCTAATCACCAAGCTGTTTGTCCTTCCGTCAACTGAGTACCGCTTAAAGTTCAAAATCCTTTAGGACAGAACAGTAGTATAGTTCCAACATCATAATGTATTTGGGAGAAGAGAGGTCTGACCTTTGGTACTTGGGTGAGACCTTACCTAGAGTTTTTATCCAGGGATTAACGTGATTCTTTACCTAAAGCTACACAGTGACTACCCAAGTTTTGGAGCAGGGTGTGCTCTTTCACCACTGAGGCCGGGCATGCTTTGGCACTCCAAGATTTCTGTGGCCGGTGGTGGATCATGTTCCCTCAGCGTTCCCTCTGTGCCTCATCTGCAATATGTGGCTAAGTGGTCATTCCCAGCTTCACTGCACTTAAGTGCATAGACTGAAAAGTGCCAGGATTCAGATAACACAGTAATAGGTGCCAGGCAAATACCTTGCATTGTTTTCTGCTTTCTGAGTGACAGAGTATGGACAAAATGCATAGCTGGTTTGAGGTTTGGACTCAGAAAGTACCACTGCTGTACAGTTCTTCAAAAACAATCTGAAAGTTGTTTGGGGCAGTGATTTATATCTAAAAAATATATGAAAACTGGGCTTTTTTTTTTTATATAATTATTTTTCTTTTTTTTTCCTGACATTGCAATTTTTCTTTCAAATCAAATACATAAAAGTTCTGGCAATGGCTACAACATCTGAGATCCCTCATTTTATGGAACATTCTGCTTTACTTCATATATATTTATGAGCTGATCTGGTTTTAGGTAATAAACTAGAAAAGTAGAACTATATAAAATGAATATTAAGGATTTGAAATGTCTGAACACAAAATGTTTAAACTTTGGCAATTGAAAGTTATAAGCAACTTCTGAAAATATTTAAAATAGTTTGATTTTTATTCAATTGCTCTCTAAGTGTATTGAGAATAAAAATAAATATATATATTTTTGGCATATGCTAAAGATGAGTGGGAAAAAATAGAGAATAAAAAGAACATGACAGACCCATGTTTATAGGAAGCACTGACATTTAATGCTCACAGAATGGATGCAGTTGCTATATTTACATATATTTTAAAAATTATTCAAAAATATGCATTTTAAATCTAGTTCTTATGAACTTTTCCTATTGTCCTTTCACAGCAAATAGTCACCACATTCCTAAACTTCACAAATAAAACTTGATTAAAAAATAAAATGAATCTCTTGTATAAAAATGGATGACAACAGTAAAAAATCACAAACAATACTAGGTTGGAAATTGAACTTATTTTCTATTGCAATTATAAGTTGTTTGTTTGCTTGTTTTTCCCCACTTATGCAAGGTAGCAACATACCATGTATCTTTCAGCATAATTTCAATGAGTCTGTGTTTTGTGCTGCTTCAGCTGAGTTAGCATTGGTACTATCAAGCAAAGGCAAGTTTATTCACTGAAGGAGAGAGCAAGAGAAATCTGCTGTGAGTTTAAGTTTTTTTCCAGACTGAAGCTGCTAAAAAAAAAAGTTTTATGAAAGCCTGTAAGTAACAGGTTGCCACAGGAATAGTGAAGGTAAACTGGATTTTGGCTCATTAAAGAGTCTTACCATTTGCATACATAAATCTTCTGCTTAGGATAGGAGATTAAACATTGCCTATACTCCCATAAACAGCTCTCTTTAACTGGTATAAAAACAAATACCCTTTTAAAAAATAATCAGGACTATTTACCTATATTTAAAAGCACACAAATGTTAGCCTAAAGTCACAAAGTTTTAACCAATAAAGGTAGTACACTTAATCTGTATTTTCTTCTGAACAGGGTTTTCTGTCTCTTATTTTTATTCAACCTTTTCCATTGGCATAGCCACAAATACATATGTCTTAAATTAAAGATCAAAAACAAAAATTTTATACAGTGCAAACAATTACCCACAGAAAAAGAAAAAAAGTCTAAACTGAAAACTCAGATCTGAATTTAAATATTTAACTAAACTGAAGCTAAAAGTAGTTTGCTGATTTATCTCTAGCTTACTTTTTTGGTGTCTGTTTAGAATCCTAACATTTAACTGCATTAATGGAAAACATAACATATTAAAAAGGATATGATTTTTATGCTACTGAATAAAATGATCTTAGACCTACATACTTATGTTCAAACTGACATTTACTCCTTGTAATTAAGGGAGACACTCATGTGGTTACGCATCAACTTGTGCCTCTGTTGGACTTAAATTCAGACAGACTCTGAAAGGCAAAAATAGAGTTTGTATGGAATTATGTTGAACTGGATACAGTTGTGGAACATGGTGAAAGCTGAATACAAGTAAAGCATGTATGTCATAGCAGAGAAGCTGTGATCTCATCTCATCAGATTTTGTGTCTGTGTACCAAAATTCCACAGACTTCAATAACCTAATTCACCTGCAGGAATTTAGAACAACTTGGAGTTCTCATGGTCCTTACACAATTCCACTCTCTAAGGAGCCAAACACATGGCTGCTGCTTGCTGACTACTTTGTCATTAATAATACTATAGCAATACTGAACAGAGCTGTTTTTTCTATGACATTCTGGTTAAAAAAAAAAAAAAAAAAAAAAAAAAAAAAAAAACAACAACAAAAAACAGAATCAAAAGGGATTTTCTAAAGGAAAAATTTTGCTATAAAAATCATAATTTCATTCTGTGGTCCCAACAAGATGTAAAGACAGAAACTTCCCCTGTTCAATATTCACCTTTGCATATATCAGTAAAAGAGAAAGAAATGTGTAAATCAAGTGCATACTTGGTAAGATGCTGAGCTTCCTTCAGCAAACTGTGCCATGGAGAGTAATAGGATAGGAGTAGTCAGTTCCACCTTTGGTTAGAACCTCTGCTACTGCCTTTATACCGTATCACAGGAGTAGAAATGAGGCATGAAATCCTAGTAACACTTCTAAGCTTTACCATTAATTTCAGAGGAATTAAGGTTTCATCTCTGCCTCTGCTTCCCTGCTTCAGCCTCTGCCCATGTCCGCATCAACACGACAAGCTTTGGCCAGCACAGATATATTTTGCTGTGACAGTACCTCAAGTATACCTGTACAACTAAGCCATTCCTTAGCATAAGAAGAACCTATAATGCTGCCTTACTTCTGCAGAAGTTTTGAGTTCTCTTAGAGGAAATGACTTGGCTTCTCTGAAAATTTAAGTTATTTAAATAAATGAGACGCTGCAGCTTTAGCTGGGAATTTGAAATTACTCCCATATGCGTTAGGAAAATGTTCACTGTCAGGACTAGCATATTGTTTTATTGTTATTTTTTTTTAATGATTTTGCACACAAAGCCATTTGTTTGGCTCCAGTTTCAAAACTCCAGTTCCAGTTTGAAGTTGTGACATACCTTAAATTATACAGCCACTTGTTGCTGGATAGTGCACATGTCATTTCTAGGCTCATTAGACACCTCTTGGCAATCTTTCACTTCATAAGCCAAAATGACTATTCCCTTTTTTATAGGCTTGTCCTTTGAGACTACATTTCCTGAAGTAGATTCCATTTTAAATCTATATGTTATTTGCAATAAGCTCGTAAATATATTTTATATTCAGGTCTCCTTAGTGAGATATGGTATTCAAAAGTAGCGCATTATATTTAAAGAGAAGGAGATTGTCTGCCCCAGAAGGACTCTTCTGTCAATTTGGTTTGGGCTTTCTAGTCAGGAAGTTTACATCCTCATATAATAGCATAGGCTATTTTGTGCTTCTTTATGATTCATAACTTGTGTGATTAAAACATGCTGTCAGGTACAGCAGTGTCTCCTTTGTGTGTTCCCTTCATTTAACACTGAAAAACAAATATAGGTCCCTGTGTTTCATACCAAGTGAATCATTCAGGCAATTCAGCATTCCTGTTACTTTGTATTGATTATTCCTTGAGTTTGTGCAAATTAATTGCTGTGAGAAGCTGCTCCTATCTACAGGAAGACAAAAAAAAAAAAAAAAAAAAAAACACATTTGTGGTAGTAGACCATACAGAAGTTTGGTTTTATTTTCCATCCATCTAATAAAGAATTGAACAAAATTACTTATTGTCTAATGCAGAAGCGACTTAAGCCATGCATAGGACTGCAAACACAAGTAGACCTGTGGATTACTCATATTTGTTAAGGTACACGTGCATAAATCTTCATGCAGATGTGACCTAAATATGAATACCTGCCATTCTACATATCTTTCTTGATCATACTTGTTGATATATAATTATTAGTTTTTTTAAAAAAAGACATTTCAACCACACTGTTTTGTCCATCTTATTTCAGATATTGACATGTAAAAACAAACATTTTATTGTTTACGTAATTTGAAATTGTATTTTTTTTTGCTTCCAATAGAGAAGTAGAAATATAAAATTGAAATGAGTCAAATTGTATTATTTTTCTATTTTTATTATTATTATTTAGTTAGTTAGTTAGTTTTAGTTTAGACAATCCCTTTCATTATTTGAATGAACCTTACAGGCTAACTGACAATAACACATAAAGTGTTGGATCACTGATAATGAATATGTTGCACTAAAAATTGTCACAAACTAATTAATCTGATTTTAAAAATCTGTAACTCTTACAAGTGATTAGTTATATCTATTGTTAGGTTAGTACATTTGCATAGAGAAAAGGAAACATTTTTTTTATAGTTTTGTTTTGATGAAGTGTGTAAGTGTCCTGGTTTCAGTTAGGACAGGGTTAATTTTCCTCCTAGTAGCTGGTAGAGTGCTGTGTTTCGGATTAGGATGAGAAGAGTGCTGATAACATGCTGATGTTCTAATTGTTGCAGAGCAGTGCTTATACCAAGCCAAGGACTGTTCAACTCCTTGCTCTGTCCTGCCAGCGGGCAGTCTGGGGGTGCAGCAAGAACTGGGAGGGGACAGACCCAGGACAGCTGACCCAAACTGGCCAAAGGAGTATTCCATACCATCTGACGTCATGTTAAACAATATATAAGGGTGGCTATCCGGGGGGGGGGGGCCGGCTGCTCGGGTATAGGCTGGGCATCAGGTGGTGAGCAATTGCATTGTGTATCACTTGTTTCATATACACTATTATTATTATTATTATTACTATTATTATTATTATTGTTTCCTATCTTAATGAACTGAACTGTCTTTATCTCAACTCACAGGCTTCACTTTTCCGTTTCTCTCCCCCATCCCAGAGAGGGAGGGGGAGGGGGAGAGAACGGCTGTGTGGTGTTTAGCTGCCGGCCAGGTTAAACCACAACAGTGAGCTAGTTTTCAGAAGAGAGGAGATTAAGTACAAACCTTTTGTGTCTCCAGCTTCGCAAGTCTTAAGCACTGTCTGTGAAATTCTGGAGAGGTATTCATGAGACAGAGGCTGCAAGCCACAGGACTCCTCTGGATGGATTTGAGAACCACAGTCCTGAATTAGAATGAAAGGAGAAATAAAATGAAAATTACAGCACTGCACCTGGATACATGTGGATACATGACTTTGAAATCCTCTTCAATTACACATAACGAAAAACATTATTTGGAGTTGGTTCTACAATTTATTCATACTTAACTCTTCGATATTTTCTTAATATGAAATTTAAAATCATTTTTTTTTCTCTTCAAACAATGGTTTTTCAATAAATTATCCCAATCTATAGTCAACGTATGTGACACTACATTTGCTAAAGATAAAAAAGAAAATTTGTTAGGTAAAACACTTATAATATTCAAGTAATGTTATTTTGTCAGTATTTATCATGAAATCTCTACTTATTTGCTCATAGCAATTTTGTATGCATATCTGCAGTCCTAGGGAACATAGTTCTGTCATGGAATGCCTCAAATTGAGGCACTGAGGCTTGAGAACATACAGGTGCATAAAGAAAAAAAATCAGAAAAAGAGAGAAAAAAAAATCAAGGGGAAAACATTTGAGTTAATAGAGGCATTACAAAAACTTACTAGAGGTGAAGAAGGAATGGATTTAATATAACTATAAACATAATCTAACTGGGTCTTCATGTGAGATGTATTTTGTAGTAAACTTCAGACACTATCATAAGAGTAAAATATATCATGGACATATCAATGTTTAAAATACACACCTTTTATTTAATTTTCTTCATAGAAAAGAACTGGGCCATTTTCATGTTCTAGTTGGAATTCACTAAGACCCACAATTAACACAGAAATATTTTGTTTTTCTTTATGCTTGCATACAAGAATACGGACTGGTTATTGAATCAACCCCTAATGCAATGGCATACACTGGAACCACACCTCATAAAAGCTTAGTTTCTCACCGTTTGATCATTTCTGTTAAATTTTATAGATATTAGCAGAAATGTAAAGTAAAAAATAATTAATGTCAGGTGTCTAAAAATTAGCAGTAACAATCTGGAATATCAATCAATCAATCAATTTGAAATCAACTATCTGAAAATCTGAAAATTGAGAGTTTTATTGGATTTTAGAAAACTTCAAGATTATTCTATTTGGAAGGAATATGAAGGTTCCAGCAGCTCCCAAACATTTCAAAAGAAATACTCAAGTTAACAGAGATTCCTGACCATATGTTTTAGCACATGTAGGTTCTTACATTTTAAGTAGTATCTTGTATTAACATTGTGTCTTACAACCATAATATTCAAGCATCCACTGACATGATATATATTACACCACACCATTTGTGATATGAGGCGTTTTTTTTTTTTTTTTTTTTTTTTTTGCTTTTTTTTTGGTAACTCTAAACAGGTATAGTATGTATGGCTGTACAAATTGCTTGTTATAACTTTGCTTTATTGTTTCTGAAGAGAAATAGCATTGCTATTTTCAATGTTTACTTTAGGACAAAATGGATCACATCTTTAAAGTGCTTTTCTCTGTTGCCTGTAAAATGAGTCTTAGAATGATTCAGAAGCAAATGAGTACCTTAGTTCAGTTGAATTTCACTTCAAATTACTTTGTAAAAAGTAAAACCATACTGCATTGCCAATTGTCAGTTGTTTCATCAGAAGATGGGAGCTTTCTGGGGTTACTATTAGATTCAGGAAGAATGTTAACTATCTTCTATTTCATTGTTTCACCTTCACTTCTATATTGTTACAAACTCACCAGAACACAATGAATGTTTTCTATTTGAGAAAATATTATGAAAATTTAACCATGGAACTATTACTTAATGTGTTTTTGTTTTTAAATACTCTATGAGAAATACAGATGGTGCCCTTTCTGGATAAACTGAATATTAGTAATAGTAACATTCAATAATTCTATTTTTCTTTTTTTTTTTTTTTCTTTTTTCTTTTTTTTTTTTTTAAAAAAAAAAGAATTGCACATGCTTAGCACTTCTAATCAGTTACAAACAAACTACACAGATCGAAATACACTTTTACTGTACTGTGTTAATTTTAAGAAAGAATATTCTTGAAACTGAAACAAAGAATAAAATGCAATTTCTCCAAAAATAAAAAATGATTTAATCACTCTTTATTGAAGTAAGATGAGTTCTATATTTATTTTCCACAATGAGATTAAAATTAATTAGAAAACTGTCAAGAATTATCATTCACTGTTTCCATTAAATGCTACATCTAGGATGCTATGCCTAAACTGAACCAATGAGCAAATAACAATTACGTCCTCATACTGTCAAGGTGAAATTTGACATTAGGATTTGTGCCACTGATATTGGTGGAGATATGAATCTGTCCTGGAATTTAATAAATAAGGGACTGTCTTGATTATCTTGTTGAAAAATAAAGTGAAATAATTATCTCATACTTAATCTGATTTCAATTTATTACATGGTTAAAAAAAAAAAAATAAAAATCTTCCTGTTGACTTCGAAGGTCTTAGGTCATCTTTGTGCTTAAAATGTCAGAGAAACTGCAGATATCTGTGGGTTCTTTTGTACAGATGTCCTGTTCTCTGCTCTATAATAATGCTTTATTACTGGGGAAAGCTGTTATGACAAAATGAATGGCACAGTATCTTCTGGCATCAAACTGTGATGTTGTCCTGGAGCCTCTAGGTCTGGACACATGGCGCAGCTATTTGACAGTATTACTTCAACTAACATTAATACCAGAAAGCTCCTACCTTGCAGTAAAACAATTTGCACAGGACTTTACAAGAAAGCCTGAAATTCCTGAATGAGCTGCTATTGCTCTCAACATAGTGCAATAAAATAACTTAACAGGGATTTTCTTGTTCATACGTCTGCACAGGGTATGTGTTTAAACAAACAAAAACTGATTCTAATTGAGTTCCTCAGACAATATCATCAACAGAAGATTCACATGGCTGGTTTTTTACTAAATAATCACAATCAATTTGCAAGTCACATGAAGTCTGATTCCATTTGGCTTGGTGTGTTTTCTAATTACAAAAGACATGAGTCTTAAATGACACTGCTTGTGCTTAATATGTAATTCCCATCTAAAACAACAAGAGTGAGAGATTGTGAATCCCTGAACAAGCCTTATTTGTTTCATCTTTACTTTTGTAGGATAACAATCTCTTCTCATCAACATGCTTAATATAATGTGCAAAATTAATCTGTGGCTGTCACAGATCCACCACTATACAGTGCTTTATTAACAGCTTGCAGATTATTTTTGGTTTGTTTTCTTCAGGTGCCGCAGTGATGTGACGTCCTTCTTGCCTTGCCCAAAGATTAAACATCTTGTGATCTTACGTATGTTTACAATCAATCACTCATGGCAAAGATGAGAGCCAGACATGTAAACTTAAATGATAGCTCTTGCTCAGTGCCTGTTCTCCCTGCAAACCTTCATTTTTAAAAAGCAGACATAAAAGCCCCCCTGAAATGTCCGGACTAAAATCAAGCCCCCCTGCATTATGTACTTCAATGCAGAGCTAGATCTGACTCTTCATGAGACTGGTTTGGTATTTTATTAGTAAAGTTTCTTTTATCTTTTTAGAAGATTTGATGGAAACCAGCAAATAAAATAGGAATAAAGCTTTCCTATGCACATCTAGAGACCTTTCAGTCAATATCAGTTGAGAGGGAACACTTCTGAAGTCCATCTGCTGTATGAAGAAAGAATTGCTCCTCTTCAGAGCACACTCTAATTGATGGGAATAGTGGGTTCAGCACTTTGAAAAACTGGTCTGTTCTGCTCAGGTAATCATGTCTGAGACTGCATCCACCCAAAGCACTGAACACCAAATCTACTAATAAAGAAACAGTATATCAGAATGTTTTAAACCAAACAATAAGTGAAATATAACCGAGCTCGCAGGAATTCCTTTTAGCATTGCATACAACCAGTACATGTCGAAAAACCCACATCCCTTTAACACTCTAAGCCCACACATGTCTGGGAACTAGTTTTTGGCAAAGAAACCTTCCCATCCTTTGTGCTCTGACCCTGCAGCCTTTGGCCAGCACTGCCCACCACTGACCCTGGCAGTCACCCAGCTGCTGTCCGGCACAAGAGCCAGCCCATGTCTCCTGGGGCACCACAGCCCTGCCTCGCCATATAGATGCTGTCGGGGCTGCCGTATTTCCTTGGACTCTGTTTACATTTGAGACATGACAGAACAAAGCTTACTGTGAAAGAGGTAATTTTGAACGCTTTTCTCTTGGCCTTTGTATGCTTGCTGACTTCACTTTATTTGATCTGGTTCTATTTAAATTGACCCAGGTTTCTCATGAAGCCCTTTCATTTCCCTTCTTGGTCCATCTTTTTCTACTACTTTACATGTAACTAGAACTGGATGAAAAGTGATTAAAAATGATGCTATGACAGGAATTCTAATGAAATTAGTCAAATAGTGAGCTCATGAAG
The DNA here is from genome assembly GCA_011076525.1 of Nettapus auritus. Lineage (NCBI taxonomy): Eukaryota > Metazoa > Chordata > Aves > Anseriformes > Anatidae > Nettapus > Nettapus auritus. The sequence continues at coordinate 24,246,257 of CM021765.1, forward strand.
TGGTGAAATTGTTTCTTATTGCTAGGGAATAAATTGTGAGCAGATGGATTAGTTCCACTCTATCAACTTTATTAATATGGCAGTAACAAATGGAGGAACAGTTGGCATATTGACTTCTATTCAATAGCCTCCCTCTGTCTGGCTGTATTATTCGGTGATAGATGAACCCCCAAAGATTCAGAGGTTCAGGCTGGTTCAGATGAACGTTCCATATTAACTTAATTAAACTGAAGATCCTGGGTGCACAAAACAGGTCTAGAAAGCTCTTATATGGGGTAGTCTCCTAAGAAATTTCAGTTCACTACTACTTTTGTCAGGGAAAAAAATGATTATTGTTTTTCATCAAGCACTAAAGCATATATGAAGATATTGCCTACATCATAAAACCCACAAATACATTAAACAGAGAGACAAGGATTAATGGCATGAACCGATGGAGTAATATGTCCATGTATTGCAGAAAGGAATTGCTGCCACTGTTTTGTAAGGAATCTAATGTGTTTCATCTTCAAAATGGAATAATATTTCCCCAGTGACACCAAAGGCACTGTCACAAAAAAACGCATTGAAAGCCTATGAGGTGCTCAATTCAACAGGGGTCTGGAAGAGGTCATAAAAACATTTTAGAAAAATAGTTTGGACACTCACAGGGTTGGAACATGCAGTGCACAGATATCAGTAGGAGACTGGGAATGAAATAAAAGCTGAGACACCTGCCATATTGTCAAGGCATGGAGGAGACATCAGAGAACAGTTTGAAATGTGGACGAAGTGCAGCCATCAGCCCAAATCACTTTCAAGTTCTTACTTACAGTGTTGCTATTATTATTTTGTCTTAAGAATACAAGAATACAATGCATTGCAGGATTTTTCTCTCAGTCACAAACTTTTGCTGAGGATTTTTTTGGGGGGAGAATAATATCATATGCTTTAATCATTGATGGAAGAATATCTTTAATATCTGCTAGAAAGCTTCTGAAAATCCCAGTAGGTCCCTATTAACAAAGACAACTGCCTCAAAGCACATACAGATTATATGGACAAATACAAGTAATCTTGACACTACAGAAGATGCAATGTGGCTTCCTCTGCACTGGGAAGGCTAACCTCAGAGAAAGCTAAGAAACTCTTTTGAGAACTGAGCACTACTAGTCAAGAGAAAATATTGTAAGCTTCATACCAGTATTTTAATTTCTCTCCATGTGTGTGCAGAATATAAAAGAATAATTTCAATCTATGAAGGATTTTGATTGAATTCAATTTTACAAAATGTTTAATACTCTACACTTGATGTCAATGATGTCAGTTAGGCTCTGCCATCCCACTCAATAGGAATAGAGTTAATAGTTCAAAGCTGTACATTTGTGAACCTTAGAACAAAAATACTCACAAAAGGGCTAAAAAGTATGACTCTTAATCTCATAGGGGCTTCTGAATTATGATTCTAAACAGTTCAGAGATGCAGCAAAATTTGTTGAAATAGGATGTGTGAATGTGAAATTCAATTTTCTTAAGAATAAAATATTGTACATAAATTTTGGAAAATATTTTGTACTACACCTAATTACTTTTTCCCAATATTTAAAGATAATTTCTTCATTGTTTTTTTTTTTTTTTTTTTTTCAGCTATGTTTTCTTACCAAGAGTGTTTCTCTAATGCAACTAATAATGTTTTTCTTAAGTAAAAACAGTCGTGATTACCAGCCTGTATGCTTTATAAACTGAAAACACAAAGCAAGAAAAAAAAAAAGGAATGAAAAGAAAGTTCTTTCCTCCCTCAAAATGAAGATAAAACATAAGCAGCAGATAAAGCAAGGCATTTTGCTATTTTAGGTTTTGTGGGATTTTTAGTCTAAAATGTGAGACAGTAGTATTGACCTAGAGACTTTAGGAGCTGTGTAAGTTTTGGATTCCCAATTAGTCCTCCTCTTTCCCCTCTCTTTTCCTAGTGCAAACTATGAATGTGAACTGACTTGAATTTTGTAAAATCCCTTATCAGAAAATTGTGGATAATTTGAGAAAACCATGTGCTTTGACACTTCAAGAAGTGAATGTTATATGTATAACCAAGGGAATTATTAGGTATTTATTGTTCTCTCACTATGCAGTGCCAATGTGCTGCTGACTGTTTTCTATGATAAATAAGTTTTAAAAATGTGCTATATTATTAGCTGGGACATCCCACAGTCTTGTGGATATTTTTAAGGAGCATTCTGCTATACGCTCCATGCTCAGGGTATATAGCATTCACCATTCACATTGCAAATAAATCTATATATTTTCTTATGTACAAGAATCTGTTGAGCTATAGCTCCATCCCCTTGGTATTAAACTGGGACCTTTGTACCACAGCCATGATGAAAACAAAACAAGAACTCATAATGATCAGTTATCACTACTTTCAGGATGTATGATGAGAACTAAGAGAAAGACTGAGTTGAAAAACAATGTTCATTGCTGAATTCTGAAATTGAAATACTCTGACACCAACTACAATATGGTGAAAAAGTGTGTTAGTTAAGGACCTTGTTCAGTGAGTTATGTGTCTGCCAAAGCTACTGTTAAAGCTGCTTCTGAGTGAGCAAGGCTTGCAGATTTTAACTAATTTTCAGAGGATTGCATGCCACTTTGTCACTTTTAGCACAAAATCCCCTAGATCTTGCAAAAGCATCTACTAACCTTATTTGGTGTTTGGGACATATTGTGGGACATTCTGAAAGCAGAGATTTAGGATGTTTGTGACCAGTTCACAACTCTGCCTCGTTTTCTATATCAGCTTGGGCAGACGACTTGGATCTCCATCCAACAGTACCACTTCTGGAATGTATCTTTTCAAAACTGGCACTCAGTTGCCACCAATCTCCTAGTTGCCTAAGTTTCTTCAACCAGGCATAGGCAAAAACAGACATAATTCAGCAGCACCATGATACCTAACCTCTTTAGCCCTAATAGGGCTCAAAATTTCACTTGCCAAAGGTGCTTGATCTTATAGGTATTCTCAGGACTTGCCACCAAGTATTAATTGGTATTTCCCCTTTCATATAACAAGTATAACAGTCCCCTGACACAAGAAACACAGTTTAGAGTCCCTCTTTTAACTGTTTTGCAGCAGCGACTTCCATTCAAGCTCCCAGTGCCTTCTTCCAGTCAGTGGGCTATAGGGTCCTACGAGAAGTTCTGTCTCTCTTGAGGAAGTCGTTTGCATTTGCTTTGTACATATAATTAAATACTGACTCATAAAGAGCCTTGAACCTACTTCACCCACAGACTAGATGTGTGTAAAGAATGCAGGGTGAAACTGAATGGTGGGAGTACCACCCGGCTCTTGTGTTAACTCTAGCTGCAAAAGGACCAAATGAAGTGGGTACTTAACTCCCTGAGAGAGCAGGTTGCAATTCAAAGTGGAGGAAAGACTCTCCTGTGACCAAAACTGGATGTGTAACTCCCAGAGAAAGGTACACTTAAGATACATTCCTTTCTGTATTATTTTCTGCTGGGAAATTCATCTGACTCCCTAACTACTGCGCTTGCTCTTGTAGGTTTTATTTTTACAAGCTTCTGTCTCAAATTTAAGAAGGGGTTGTAACCAGACATATTTTTTTCCCCAGTTCCATCAGATGTTCTACTAAAAATATTAAACTTTTCTCTGCAAGTTTTACCTCACTAATATTCTCTATAAAATGCATGAGGAACCTAGTTACATTGCTTGGACACTGGGTGTTTCACTAGATCCCAGGATGCTTAAATGTCTCTCTCAACCCAACAGATTCCCTTAGATTGTCCTAGAACACCTCCTGGACATGAAAGAAGGTGTACAATACCCCTTTTTTTCAGCAAAGTAGTCACGACAAATAGCATGCTGGTGACTGTCAAACAAGATGAAAAAGTTCTGCAAGTCCAACAGGAGCACTGAGTTAGCTTTTTTTTCCTCTCATTAAAAAAAAAAAAAAAAAAAAAAAAAAAAAAAAAA
>CM021765.1:24250326-24418931 GCA_011076525.1 Nettapus auritus
AGCATGGTTTCACCTTTGGAAAGCAGACAAAAACAAAGGAATTAAAATAGTAAATAAATTGCAAACATATATTTATAAAAAAGCCAAATAAGTTTCTCACATTATTTTTGCTAAGAGTTTTGCTGCAGGGAGAATTTAAAAGGTTCGTGCTTAATAAATTAGTGCACATGTTGTACAGAAATTGTTCTCCATGGCATACTGGGTTTTGGAATAAATTTCAGAGCCATGCCTGGTCTGGGGAACACTGAGGAAGCCACTAATACAGGCTCAGAAACACCAAGTAAAAGACTTTTGAAACAGTTTTCCCAGACAGTGCCAAAACCCAAGTGAGTTCCTGCCTTTCATGTAGAGTCCACATATGTGTGGAGGCTTCATTCTAATGGAAAGCATGCTTCTATCTGGTAGACAACAGGAGGTATTTCCCTCCGCATATTTACAGCCGGCACTGATGCACACGTTTGAACAGACCAAGCACACAGCCAACTTTGTGCAGTCATGTGCTTTGATGTTGGCAGTCTTTTCTGTTATCACAGGGAACACAGAGGGCCAGCTTCAGACAGCAGCTATGTTGAACACCACAGTCATTCAAGTCCCAAGAGCAGAATGCCCTCCTCTTCAAAAAGCAATCCCCCTGGTGAAAGTACACTTGCTTGCTGTCCAGCAAGTGGCACAAATCTGTGTGGGGCTGCTTTTCCTGCTTAACACCCACTCAGTGGTGAAAAATATCACCCAGGTACAGATTGGCAGAGGGACACCTGGTAGTGCTATGGGGCCAGATATGAGTCTGGGGATGTCCACCTGATGGAAGGCCATCACAGTGGCTACTGCATCCCACCTGAAAGGTGCCAAGGAGAAAAGGAGCATGCGAAGTAGATGTGCACTGTCTGCAATACTCCTGTCCTGGGCAGGGCAATCCCTAACAGCTTACACTTTCCCAGCAGCTCAGCTGGAGGTAGATCACAGCAGGTGGCAGGTCTGCAAGCAGCAGCATGACCATTGTGTATTTGCATCCATGTTTAAAGTGACCTTTGATAGAGGGCCTACCTCTAACAAAGGGTTCATCTCTGAACCTTTTCTGGCCAAATATCAGACCCTTCTCTTACTAAGAGATTAGATAGTTTGCTTAAGTGAGTCTAGAAGCAGGATCAAAGATCATTACAGGGCATATTTTTAGTAAGAGCATTTGCATGAATTGTTCTAACTGTGACAAGTAAATATTTTATTGAAAAATCTATTACTGATGCATACTTTAGAGTCCTGTTGCATAAAGAAAGAAACACAAAGGCTAAAACTAAGAATATAGTGTAAATGACACTAGAGGAAAGCTGTGTAGAATACATGAGCAATGCATGGACAGGTCTCCATTCCACACTATCCATAACTCAAATTCAAGCTATTTATTTTTAGAAGGTGTTGCATAAGCCTACTGTATCATCAAATGGAAGACTGTGACTTACTCTGGATGTATGAAAGACAGTGAGAGAATGTGAAGATTTCAGAAGCTTTTTTTTTTTTTTTTCCTTTCTTCCATTGAGTTAAAAGCATCAGTAAAAATACAGTACTTACAAGGAAATCTGACGGTAAACATCATTCAAGATTAAAGTTTCTTGGATAATACACACAATAAAGTCTGTGTCAAAACCTAAAGTATATTTACAGACAGTATCTGGTTATCATTTATATTTCTGTTTTACCACACTATGTCTTACCATGGAAAGAATGAAGTAATGAAGGGCTGATTTGCCTTTGAAATTCAATTCATATTGCATTGAAAAGAACCTTTGAGTTACAATATTTTCCTTGCTGTCTAATAGCTATGTCCCACACTAAATTTTACATATCCCTAGATACTCATTTAACATACACAGCTGGGAGACAGGAGTAAGACAGGCAAGTCTGTTTTTCTAGAACACCTACAAATCTGGACATGTAGTAATTTATTTTCTAAACTATAATGGGGTCAAAACTGATCCTAATGAATTTGCAATACACTTGCTGCTATAATCACAGAAGTGAATTTCATGGATTTTTATTAATCATGATCTTTTTCAAAAGGTTCTGATTAGAGGTTTGCCTTCTGGTGCACAGCATACTGAAAATGCAGTCTCCTTACAGCTTGATGGCTTACTGAACAGCAGACTGCATGCAGGTAGCTTTCACACATGGGCAGAAACAGATTGCATGCAGTTAGTGCCAAATGAGCAGAATGAATTTAGATTTTGCCCTGCTCCCTGCAGCAGCCTGCTCACAGTAATTTATTTCTGCATGTCCTTTTCATTCAGCCAAAGTAATCAAGCAGCCACTAGTTGAACAAGGACACCCTCACAAAAACAACTAATTACTTCTGAAAACTGAATGATGTGCTTAGTGACAACATTTATTCTACTGCACAAGGCATGATACGTGATGCTTTGGTCAGTACTGAGATTATATCACCACAGAGTTAGAGCTTGGTGGAAGCATAAAAAACAACAACAATAAAAAGCACAACAACTTAACAGCTAAAATTTAAGACTCCCTTAACTGTAATATTAAGACAGTTAATTCCAGTTTATTAATTACCTAAGTTCCCCTGATGTACACAAATAGTTTTATGCTGCAGTTCACCCTCCCTTATAGACAGACATCTGGGAGATTACAGTGATTCACTTTAGGCCTGGGGAGCAATGAGGAGACAGATAACACAGCCAGTGCAGCACTGTAAACGTAACTGAATCAAAGTGACTCAGTTTACTACCCCCAAAATGTCGTAAACATGTTAATTACTGTTTTTCTTGCAAAGACAGGGGCTACATTTGCATTCAGGAAATGTTCCAGGCCCATGCCATGACCCAGACTATAAAAGCCAAGATTTGGCTCTTCAAAGAAATAGCTCTATATAGAGCTAAGGACTCCCCCACCTTTCATATGTATTTTGAGTCAGCCTGTGAGAAGTTCTGTGTTTAACTTTCTTGTGTCCACTAATAAAATGAATTTCCGTAAATTCAAGTTTCTCAATATGTAGGACAAGTTTCTCTTCAGCAATGTAGGCATAGATGCATCCATAACCAATAGTAAACCCTCCCACACTGGAACTTAGATTGTTTTTCTGACTGCTGGAATTATTTGATTACAGGCAATCTCCTCCGAGCAGCTAGGAACCATGAGTTGAATATTATCTTATTGTTGAAATATTTTTGGCTAGACAGATGAACAATCTGGCTGTTCATAGCCAGGTAGGTATTGGCCTACCCGCACTCCAAGTTGTTAACCAGTTTTTTTTCATGTTCCTACTCCTCCTCACTAAGATACTGGACATATTGCAATGGGAATTTAGCTCAGAGTGTTTGCCCAGTAGTAACTCAGCAAAAAAATCCACAAACCCTGAACCAGACATGAAGCATAGATTTCCTCCAGCACGAGTTCTTTTCCATGGGGCAAACAATTGCCAGATATTACTGTGGACATGGAGACCATGGCCTTCTGCATATGTGGCTGTTGCAGAAAACTAAAATATTTGCAGATCAAATTGGACTTAGAGGATGCACTACAGACAAAATGATATATCATGCATTAGATACCTTAATATACAGTATACTATAATTTATATTCTATACATGATAATGATTTAACAGAAGTTAAATTAATTATTAATGTAAGGATGTTGTCATGTTGCGTTTACTTTTCTTAATTCCTCCCTTCCACATCCTTTTTACAGCCTTTTTAACATTTGACAACAGCTATAGTAGGGATTGTATAAACTTTAAAGTCCCTTTTTTTTTTTTTTTTCTTTTTTTTTTTTTTCTTTTTAATACAAATACACAGACACGGAGTAGTTTTGATGTGCCAGTTCTACCATACTAATCTTTACTTTTTTACTTTTTATCTTTCTCTAACAGCAGTTCTGCATGACTAAATCATGGGAGAATACTTCTAGAAAATTATTTATATTTTATAATTTCTGATTTCTTTTCAATTATTTTCTTTTCATATTATCAACATGGAGAAGAGAGTGAAAAAGTTTGAGGGAAGGTCTGAAGGGGGAAAGGAATAGAGAAGGATATGGGTTAAAAGAACAGTAAATGATTTTCTTAGGTTACGTGGCTGTCTAGATGTTCCATAATGTTATGACAGCTGAATAAAATTGGTTAAATAATTGCTTGCAATTGCTAAAAAATATTTGGAAAACTTTGAAATGCCTTTATTTTGGAATATTAAGCCGTTTTTTTATTGTGTTGAAGGCATTACACAGGTGGAAACAACTCGATACTGGCTGCTTCTCTGAAGTACTGCACTACTATCTTCATATCGGGTGCACTTAAAAAAAAAAAAGTAGCAGATAAAATCTAATTTAAAATTTTACAGTGCAAAATATCTGTACAAAGACTGATCTTAATTGACCATCACAGGGAGATGGTGGTGGTTAAATAACCTCCTTCTTTTAAGCTTGCAATTCAACATCTAACATACTAGGGAAAATAAATGTATTGAGGTCCAACAAATTACCTCAATACATCCGGAAAACCCAAACACACAAAATTGGCCTTCATGTTGCCAGGTTCGATGGCTTGACTGCATTTTCTCCTTGCAAAACAGTATAAACTCCTTCATGTATTAAAGCAAAAAAGCAAAACTTCATGTATATGAGACATGGATGTACTATAAGGCATTTCCTGTAAGCCAAAACTGTTGTCTCAGTCCTCTTCTGCCTTTCTCACCCTCCCGTAAGTGACTGAAGTTGTGAAGTTAGCTCTGAGTTAAAGCCAAATGTAGGAGGTTATATCATTATTTATGAGTACTGGTGGTCCATTGGCAGTATGCCAGGTCACATCCAGTTTTTGCAAGAAAATGGACATATCCCAAGGTACTTTTTCCTGTCTTCTGACCAACCTCAGTGGTAGTTGTCGAGTGCAATTATCTCAAAGGCCCACAAGGCCAATGAGTACCTCTCCACAGCAAATATAGCGGGTTCCAAAAGTAATTTTTATCCTTTCACAATGCTTAGTGAATGTCTTGAATGCCAGGAAATAATGCAAGGTGTATGCTCCCTGAATACTCAGTTTTACATCCTACCAGCTACAGCTCACATATAGAAGGTTTTTCAACAGGGAAACTCTTCTGAGCTCCCTGGTGCTTGTTGCTGTTAGTGGTGGTTTTTTGTTGTTGTTGTTGTTTGCTTTTTTTTTTTTTTTTTAAGTACAAGTTCCTTATCCATAGCTTCCCTCAGAAAGTCAGTAGTGATATAAAAACATGGTGTCATTTTTTAATATGCTATCAGAAAAAATGACAAATGAGGACAAAGCATGCTAATCAGAACTTTATAGTGGTTTTATCTGGAAAAACTTGGTGCCTTCAACATCCACATCTGTAGTCTTTAAGGGGCGGCTTGACCACGTGTTTTTTTCTTCACATCTGTCAACTAAGAGCAAAGCTCTGTTTGCATAATGTAGTGCTCTGGAACCCTATGATACTCCCACAAATATTTCTGTCTTATAGAGCAAGAAATGCTCCACATTGAGGCTGTGGTATATGCATGTTTTATATGCTACCGTTTATATTTTGTAGATTATATTAGTTACTTCTGATGTCAAATGGTAGAATTTCAGAATGAAAAGGCACTTCTAATAATTAATGAACTAACATATACATCTTTGAATCTTTCACATCATAATGATTTTCCACAGTCAAAGAGCACATCTGATTTGTTTTATATCTCTCTAAAAGATGCATTTTCTTCCATATAGTTCAAAGAGTTACAGAATCATTAAATCATTCAGTTTGGGAAGGATCTCCTCAAGTGGTCTCCAGTCCAGCTTCTTGCTCCATGTAGCTCAGCTATGAGATCAGGCTGCTTTATCTAACCTGGTGCTGAAAACCTTGAAGGATGGAGACTGCACAGCCCCTTCTGTAGTCTGCTTCACCACTTGACTGTCCTCATAGCAAGAAATGTTTACTTACACATTAAAAGACAGAAAGTTCCCCATTTGAAGTTATGACAGTTGTTACTAGTTACTTGTGAATAGAAGCTGACTCCCAGCTCCCCACAACTTCCTTTCAGGTAGTTGTAGAGAGCAATAAGGTCTCCCCTGTGACTCCTCCAGACTTTCTCTCCATCTTAAAACATGGCCCAGAGTGTTAATCAACAGCCTAAGCAAGGAAAGATACCTGTGGCATCTGTGCAGGTAACAGAAGTGTATGCCCGTTGACTGCCTTTTTACTCCATGAAGTGCTTGCTCCTGTGATTTCTTTCTTATAAGGAGTAATTAAATAATAATATTGTTGTGGTTTAATACATCTGATGCCTTTAGCAGGACAGAGAGCTGAGATGTGACAAAAATTCTCAGTTCTGTGGCAGTAGGTGGAGAAAGTTTAACATCTTATTCTCACTAAGCATATACAGAAGGGATTTAGATATTCCTATTCAGGAACTATTCAGGAACATTAAATATTCCTGTTTTAGGTTCACATGTTAGAGTCTGAATGCCCATACTGGAACTTTGCTGAGTCAAGAACAGATTCATAGGAACAACTATTTCCATTGCTACACTTGCTGGTATAAGGGACACTTCTGTCTTCCTTGTAAGAGCCCCCTTTCACGAAACATAGCCAGGAAAAACACCAATCTTTTATGAAGCCACAAAATAGTTTACAAAAAATATGGAAAGGCATTGTGTAAGCTCACTTAATGTCTTTTGTCTCATCATCACTTAAATTTTACTTCTGTTTTTAAAAGTGACCTTTATCTCTGATACTAGAGAATTGAAAGAAATGTGTTTTTATTCACTTTTAAGAGAGTTTTTTTTCTGGAAGGCATGGGTTAGGCTCTCCAGCTTGCTCCCTGAAGGACTGCCTTTCTCCAGTCACTTCACGGGAGACTCCGGGATACTACTGTTCTAGCTTAGGCATCTGAGAGACATGGTCAGCTTGGCCAGGGATGAGCACAACTCTCCATTTTGTTCAGTGGATCTTCAAACACTCCTATCAAGAAGAATGGAAATAATCCAGGCCCTTACCATTATAAATTGTTTCCAAGCTACTTAAAATCCAGTACTTAGCAAGTGAGAGGGTCGAAACCACATCCAAAAATAAATGTATGATGCGCTCTTTCCAGACTTTAAGGACACCTACACTTAAGATTTAGATACAAAGACACCATCCATCTCATTCTTCTTTCCAAGAAGAAGGCTTTTCCAGATGGCCCTTACTTCCAGTCAGGTTTGGTATTTATGGGTTAAGAAACACTTTTGTAAAAGCTCAGACTAGCAAGCTGAGATCTGAGAATTCAAAAGAATGAAAATAAAAATGTGTTTTTGAACCTCTATATTGTATGTTAATTTGATGTGCTGTTCATAAAATTCTATTACAAAATAATAGAAGTAAATCATAGTATTTACAGATCAGTTCTTATATTTCAACTATTTTCAAGAAAGTTATGATGTGTTTCACATCTAAAAACAGGAAATTGACAAAAAAACGTGACTGGAGTGAAGCTTTAAAACTTCATAAGTTGAGGGGTGAACACTATTTTTTTTTTTTTTTTTTTTTTTTTTCACGGGCACTAAACCTTCAGTCATATCACTAGTGGGTTTATTTCTCTATTGTTTATTTAAATTACAATTTGCATTCCTAGCAGATGATAAAACCCTGGATGAATGACAAAGCCTGAAGGCATACAAATATATACATATGAGAGGAAAAAAAAAAAAAAAAAAAAAAAAAAGGTTTATACTTTCAGATAAAACAATTATGGAAAAAGTGGTTTCAGTGTTTAATTTTCTTCATCACCAGCCCTCTTTTGTTTCTCTTCTTTCACTCCCCTTTCCAAAACAAACCTCTACACAAAAATCACATTACCTCCATAATGATTTGACCCTGTATCGGTATGAGTTTTAGGAATTTTCAGTGTGTAAAGAATCAGATTCAGCATAGATTGAATCATTTAAGAACATATGCTTTCATTTTGCTAAAGTATATGTACACAGAACATCCAGCATCTTATAAATCTTTAACTTCTCAGTAACATATCCATCTTCAGAAGCCCAGTGATCATAAAGTGGCACCACAGTTCTGATACCTGCTATGAACTACAAGTATCTTCCAGCACACATACTCTACTGAAGGCAACCAATGTCCTGCTGACAGAGTTTGCACCACATTCTCTACCACCTGTCAACATGCAACTCGTGTAACTTTGCACGCATGAGTTGTCTCACAGATTTTATCAGGATTGCTCAGGTTGAAAGTTACACAGGATAAGATTCATGTGATTAAACACTAACAGCTGAAGCACAGGCACTACATCTTTATAACTGAGCCTTTCAGACATGTAAAATAGATATTCAAAACAGATCAGTTGAACTGTGCCTGAAAACTGCTGATTCTTCCCAATTAATTATAAAGACATCAAAAAGAATAAGCTCAGCTGTAGAACTCTACATTGCTGAAAACAGAGTAAGGTAAAAGGAATCCCTTCCACTGTGTCCAAATTAAGAAAACCATTTGGGCCACAGAAGACCTTCCCTTCCATCCCATTCCATGTTTTTCATTTTGCAGAGAGTGGGAACTGTGCAAAATATTCGGTAAAGAGGAATGACATAATTCAGCAATTACCAGAGCACCCTTTAGAAATGCACCATGTAGCTCTTCAGGCACCATGTCTCTTCATCATCAAACAAATTTCTTTAAAGCTTTCTATGAAGCACAGAGAGAATCAATACTACTGTCCTCATTTTTTCTACTGTGAAAATGGTAGACAGCAGAAGATACAGTTAATATATATGTTTGTTTTTTTTTTCCTACAGCAAACTACAGAATACAAAACATAATTAGGAACAATATATAGTAATTTCTTTCAAAGCATATAGCAGAAGCAGTCAAGGAACATATGAGCTTCAAATGGGCTTTGGAAACAGTTAATGGTAGTCACTAAGTCACAATAATGAAAAACAGAGCTTTAAGGCTAAACTGGAAATTGTACCATTTTCTATATTTTTCTTTCATATGTAACAACAAAATGCATTCTTAAGAGATGATACTCTTTCACATTTCTTTTCTAGTGGGTTTATATATTTTTCTGAGTTTCCATCTGACTCTGATGATTATTCATTTAATTTATTATAAAACAGTAAAGAAACAATCAAATTCCTATTGAATGTGGTATATCTTTACTCCATGATTCACTTTTCAAAATTGCTCTTTGCAGAAAGCAGCCAAAAAAAAAAAAAAAAAAGAATTATCAGACTAGAACAGAACAACTTCCATGCTCTGTTTTCTTTTTCTGAAATGGGGCTCTTCCTAGGAGAGGCTTCTGTCTTTATTAACAAACTTTTCACACAGAGTTTGGTCTATAATGCCTCATCTTAAGTTGGCTTGTCGGGTATTCAAAGTCTGTCAAACCTAGAGAATGGTGAGTAATGATCTTTTTCCCGATGTAAGCCCATGTAGAAAGAATTATTAAAGAAGAGGTGGGTGCTGTATAGGCTCTGTTTCTCTTGGTTTGTGCCTTTGAAGAGGTCTCTGAACATGTCTTTTGGCTAAAGACATCACAATTTTGCCTATCAGTACCAAATACCAAAATTGCATAATAAAACCTACTGCTATTTTGGCCTTCCATTGCCTTCTCCAGCAGGATTTTCCTGCACAGAAAGTCAGAAATCACATTTTTACATTTCTATAGCTATTTCTGAAGACATATCCAGTCTGAAAAGCCAACACCTCTGAGCCTGCCATGTAAATATGAGTATGATGACTGAACAAGACCTACCAGGAGTTCAGTTAGACACCAATGTGCCCTCGATACTTAGAAGTTTAATGGCATTTTTAGCTATATTAGCTGTATTGCCCAGAGAGGTCGTGAAGTCTTCTTTCTTGGAGATCTTCAAAAGCCATCTGGACATAGCCCTGGGCAACCTGCTGTAGGTATTTCTGGTTGAGCAGGGGAGTTGGTTCAGACGGCCTCCAGAGGTCCCTTCCAACCTCAACCATTCTGAGATTCTATGACCCCCAGGAAAAACACCTAAGGAAATTTAAATAATTTAAGTAACTCTGTTTAAGGAATTGATTTAATTATTAAAATCAACACTTTCTGCTGGCTTGGCTAAACATAACCTTAATTATTGAGAAGATTTGTTTCTTTAATTAGGCCTTCCTTCTTCCTTGGATTAAATCATCAGTAAGGCAAGGCAGAGTTTGTGCACATAAACTCTAACACAAACAGTGTTACAAGAAGAAAAAAAACTGCCTAACATACTATTATTACTTAACGATGCACATGTATGTATGCAATCATAGTCCTATTTATAGTTCAAGCACAAACAGATAGATTCTTCTTCTAATAAATTAGCAAACACCTTGACAAGATATGTTCACCTCTTCTGGTACTTATGTGTGACTACATATTTCCTAGATCAGGAACGTAGCACCATTAAAGTTGGAAAAAGTAAGTATTTCAGTACTTACATGTGGCCACAGGCCCTCTTTTGCAGCTGCTTTTTTATTGTTTCATTCTTGTCCTACTTCTGTTCTGTTGTTTCAGAAGAACAGAAGTTTTACATATTCTGGCTTTATTCAATACACTAGAACTTACTATAAGGTTAACATATGTGACACAGCTGATGTTCATAGACATAAATGTCCCCTAAAGTAGATTTCCATATTTGTTTTAGAACAGATGTTTTACCTCATTTTGTGTCTTTGGACACTGGCCATTCTATAGGTCTCTGAGATATAATAGCAGCCGTCTGGCTAAAGCAGTTTGTTCAGCAAATGTATCTTCCTTTCAGGTGGAATTACCACCAATATCACTCAGAGCAAATATCTGAACAGGAAAGATGTAAATCATTTTCTTCCATTGTGCATAGCTGATCATAGGAAAAAAAAAAAAAAAAAAAAAAAAAAAAAAAGTGTTAAATAATACCTATTCTGTAAAAAAGAACTTACACTAGAACTTAACCACTTGGGACAATATATAGCTTCTCATACATATAAGCAGCAATTAGCTTCAGGTAGAAAGGGTCATTTCAAACAAAATGATGTTATGAACCTGATATAGAAAAGGATTTCTGGAAAATCACTGCTTATTGATTAAACTGAATTTCTGGAGAAGAATTAGGGCAGCAATGCATATTTTGAGACCCCTTTGCTAGCATGTACAATATGCTGCCTGAAAATTTGTTTGCTACTACATCAAAATTCATTAAATTAAACTAGATAAACATAATTGCTTTCCTTGAGGAATGGATTGAAGCAATTGCTTTCTTTATACTTTTATGTAAACCATAACAGCACAGTTCTGTTCACTTCCAACAACCCCTCAATTATTCTGCAATTACAAATTAAGCCTTTATGCTTGAGCCCAGTTTCACTTTGCCTTAGTATCTATATCATGAATTTCTCTTCAGTTCAGTAATATCCTTTCCCAGATTCGTCCTTCATTTACCTAATGTATATGGTTACCCAGAATGTTTACTGGATTAAAAAAGGTGAAAACCTCATTGCTCTAATGATGGCATATATCCCAAACTATATAAGCTACAGATAATTTCTTCCTAAACTGCTCATTGAGTGAAGATCATCCTGGTTTAAAATCTTCTTGATGTTTATCTTTAGAAAGCAAAGCATTTGTGAGCAAGATGTCTAGCAATAAGATGTTTCAAAATTATACCTCTCTCTTGTTTCACTGCTTTAGAACTGAGCGGAAAGAGAAGTGATCAAGGAAACCTAGATATAGCAAATCATTAGAAGCTGAAAACAGTTCCATTTCCAGTTTAGGTCAAACTACATGCGGCATGGTACAGCTTTTTACAAAATAAGTTGGAGCTGTGAGAACCACAGACATGCAAAGCAGGAAAGAACTGACAAGCAAAGAAATACATGAGGTCATCCAGTTTACCTCTAGTGCTGAGGCAAGATCACGTTTACCAGCAGTTTCACTAATCACATTTAAAATCTACCAATGAAGGGCATTCCACAAAATAGCTAAAAAGTCTGGAAAAAGCTACATAATCTATTACTCACAAAATGTTAAGAAACAGTGATGGGCAAAAGGAACAAGCAACAATGGTCTTTGCCAAATATCTGTTTTTCATTTATTATTTTTTCTTAATAGGACATTCCTTTGTTTTGTAGATAGCCATCTAAAAACTGATACTAGAAAAGAATTAATTCACAAGGCAAAAGCAATTCTCTACAGATATGCAACTATAAAGTTAATTATAAGTAGTGCAACAAGGAAGAAATGCTAGAAGGAGTGAGTTTTCCTTCAAGGAAAAGAAAGGTTTCTAAAAGTAAATCCAGAATCTTCAATCAGAAAGAATATTTATCCAGAATATCTCATAACAGGAAACTCCATTTCAATTAAATATATATTAAAAAAAAATAAAATCAAATGAAATACTAATTAATTCCATTTACTTTCACATGTATGACTCAAATTTCTCTGAACGGAGTTTTGGTTAGATGTGAAATGAAGGAGTGTATGGTCCCTCGTACGTCAATGAACTCTCTACTTCAAAATGTCAGAGTAATGGTAGAGAAGCATGATGAGCTCTTTAATCTGATTGTGATGGAAACACTCAGAAAATAAATGGCAGTTTATAAAACCATGTATCCATATATCTGAGATATTATCAACAGCTTTTGCACTCAACTAAGTTTCATAGACTTTAGACCCATAGATTCATAAAACAGTTTGGGTTGGAACAGACATTAGGAGGCTCAAAGCTGATAGAGATATGATAACTCACTCTCCTAGGTAATTTAAATGCCAGGTACTGCAGTCTAGCAAACCTCGTGAACTATTTTGAAATAGTCTAGGAGGCTTTATACAAGTCGTGACTGTACCTCTGCTGGGGAGACAGTGCCAATCAGCTGACTGGCAGCAACTGAAATTGATATAACAAAGAGCTGGCACATCCCACCATTTGGCTAACATATTGCTAATCAAAGGTGACCCAATGGAGGGTATGAGCTCCTCTGGAATGAGCAGCCTGGGAGACTTTCCCAGTAATCCAGTTTTATCTGAAGTTCCTCCTTGGAACCTCCATCTGCAATCAATGTACTTCACTGATAGTTTGGACTGACTATTGAAAAGATAATTACAAATTCTAATATCTACTTGATACTGCAAATATTTTGCCTCAGATCAAATCCTAAATGAACAGATCTTTTCTTGATAGGGAAGCTAGATTTTCACGATATTCAAGGTAACAGGGAACCATCTTTTTTCATATCAACGCATCATCCAGCTATATAAGAGATCAAATTACAGATGTTGGTGCTTTAGGACATCTATACTAATTTGGATCTGTGGAGAACTTAATTCCATAAGTCAATAACAGAAAGGTTCTCTGACAAGTTACTAGTCACTTAAATATTTTGATCCAGAATGATGACCAGAATATGATTCAGAAGGAACCCTTGAGGACATAATTAAGAATTACAATAATTATTTAAGGTTGTATCATGCTATTCATGAAGGGCAGCAACCATTTATGAGAAAAACACAGCTGAACCTCCAGTACTCATCATGCATTCAAGCCACCAGAACTTCACCCCTCTAGTAAAGCATTAGGCAAGCTACGGGCCAGGAAGACAACTCTTCTCTTCAATCAGAGAAAACAGCTTTATCAGGAAAACTGTATTTTGACACAGAATGTATCTGCAACAGAGATTGGGAAAGAAACAGAGAAGGTCATTTAGAATAGAAATAGGAAACCACAGGGTCATACAAAAGACAAAGAAGCATGGGTGTGTTATTCTTTTTATTTTCAGGTAACACCAGAGAAAGCAAAAGAAAGTTTGGTGCTGAAGATTATTTTATGAAAACAAACAAACAAACAAAAAAAAAAAAAAAAAGAAAGAAAAAAAGAAACAGCAACCACAAAACAGTGATCAACTTCAAATCTGCTGCATCAGCTTTTCATAAGTCTCTTTGGACATCTGATAGCCAAGGTAGCTACAGAGCAACTGAAAGCATGAGTAAACAACAATCAGTATTTCTGAACTTAACTATCACATTCTTCAATTAATTTACATCCCATCAAACTCCTGTTTTGATTTAGTTTGTGTTTGTTTTAATATATTATTTATTTATATACAATAATTCAAATGTGAAATTTGGTGGACAATTTCCAAAAATCCAAGGACCTAAGATACTTATCAAATAAAAATAAATGTTCCTGTCTCAGGATCAATATTCAAAACAGGAAATATCAGTTAAGTTCATTTACACTTTTAGAGATAGCCAGAGATACATAAAAAAGATTATTAAACTTCCTTTGTTCCATTTTGCTGGTGTGTTATTTTCAAGTAGTGATTCTGAAGTTCCCAGGTGAATGACACTGGTAAGGGGAATATTTCAGTCTTTCAGACATTGAATGAAAGGTTCTGTCCTTCATGACTTTCTATGATTTAAGCTCAGGTGTGTTATGATGCCCTTGATCTTGTTTTGGAAGCTGGCTTGAATGACTGAACTGCGTATGTAATGTGTAAAAAGTTTGTCATACTCAAGTCTAACACATACATTTTACCTGGTCTTAAATATATCACCTTTACCCAAGCTAGCCAGAAACAAAAGTTAGGGACAGAATTATATCAGTTCCCAGAGGTTTGCTTTTAAAAGACTGCTGTTAAGAAAATGGGATATTATATGTTGTAAAATCATCACATAATCACAGCAATAACAGTGAGTTATGGTTTTGGCTCCAATCCACCAGAGTTTCCAGATGCTTTGCAAAATGTACAAGCCTACAGTCTGTACTCGGTTACAATAGCTTCAGTTACTTCAGTGGGGTTACTGCAGACTGGCACAGCAACAGCTGAATGTAAATTTAGTCCTCATTTGCAACAATAAAATATAAAAAATAATATTAAACAACTTAAGAAAAAATAGTAAATTTATTACTAAATAAAATAAACTGCTTCATAATGTCAACATAAAACATGCATCTATCTGAAAAGAAACACATGAAGACAACAAACTGTGCCATTCCCCTCCCACGTTGCCATTCTCCTATCGCTTTCCCTTTCTTTGACAAACAAATATTTCATGCAGTTTAGCCTGCATGCAGTCTCTGCTGGAAGTTTCAAGGCTTCTTCTCTTACATTTTGAATTTGCCTTTGTGTCATATGAAATATGTGCTGGTCATCACACCTATTTCCAAAAGACTTTTGGATGTTTATTATTGGTTTTGAAAATGCATCCCAGATATGTGCCTAATTTTTCCTTGAAATATGTGGCCAAAACTGAGTGCCAAATTGAAGTCAGGCCATACATAAGTATATTTTTCAAGTGGACTAAAGAGAGTTAGGGTTCTCTGAGTCAAGTACCCTTCCATCCCTTAGCACAAATGCTTTCCCAACTCATTCCAAACCCAAATAAAATAAAATAAAACACCAAACAAGCAGGACATTATATTTTGCCTACTGAAAGTTAAGAACTGCTAAGAGTGACACATAATGCACATTTCTCCCGCTATGATCTACAATGCTTTGTTTGCTCTTTAGCTGCTGTCTTCACTATGGATGTCTTGTACATTTTGCTCTTAAGGGTTTTTTGGAGGGTAGCATCACCTTATAACACTACTGGGATCTGTGTATTGTGAGAGTGGGCAATACTGGGACTTGTCTGTTTCTAAAAGCTTACAGTGCATTTTTTCTACTTTCATCAGGAGAGGGACTTTTCATCAGGCCTGGGACTAAATGCCTAGTGCTAGCAACCTGCCAAAAAAATTGTGGCGATCTCTCAAGGCTCAGGTGTAAGGAAGCAGAACAGCTCCCCACATCCAAAGATGTTCCGCACTGTCCAATGAACTAGACAACTAATGTATCTGTCCAGTCAAAGATTCACAGTCCTTAAGTGTCCTTATATCCCAGTGCTCCAAGACCTTGCTATGTGGTTCACCAACAGCCCCTAAAGTGCTCAGAGGTTTGATGCAATAGTTAAGAGTTCAGTACCCTTGATTGCAAATGGGGAAAAAGGGCATCAGCACAAATGTTCACTCTTTTTTATGTTTTACTACCTGACCTAGATGACCTTACAATCCTTGGTACATTTTTTTCCAGCTCTGCTTGGGACATAGCAGTTTATTTGCAAGGTTGGAAATTTTCCAGACACCTACTTTCCCCTTACAGCTGGAGAAATGGAAGGCTGATGAGAGTGAAATCTACACGAGTATCATCAAGTCATTCAGAGCAAATTGCAATCCCATTCCCTCAACCAATCTACATTCTCATAACAACATACAGAAGAATTCTTAAAGGAAATGAGAAAAGTGAGAAAGACAAAGGGAAGAGGGAGGAAGAAAGATGAGAAAATTTAAGTCCCAAACATTTTGAGTCAAGAGAAGCAAAGTACCCTAATCTTGTACTGTTGTTAATTTTATTTTGTTGGTTTTTCTCTAAACATGAACTTAGTTTCTCCAAACCTCTGTAACAGTCAAAACATTACAGTAGAACAAGGAATGCACAAATCAATAGGGAGCAGCAGTGGCAGAGGTTATCATTGTTCTGCAGACAAGAAGCTTTGAATACCAGAAATAAAATACTGAAATACCACTGCACGTGCACCTGTCAGGGGCTGAGATCTACTGCTGTAGATGTTTTTCTCACATGGCTGTTCTGTTCAGTGAATTTGCTGTTTGTAGAGACAACTGTAGTGCTTTCCTTTGGTCACTGTAACCCTTGTAGAGTATTCTGATCTCAAGGTTATTGAAACAAATAAATTCTTCAGTCATATGTTCCTGCCATTTGTTTTGTATGCATACTGCAGAGACCTATTTGTACATCCATAGGCAAGGACCACACATGCACACTTACATATATTAACACAGTCCAAGAGCTGATCTGAGTTCAATGTAACTGTTTACCAAAACAGCACAATTTGAGAAAACAGAAAGCTGTATTTCTACAGAACAGATGGATTGCAAGGGGAGAGGAATAAAGTCACTAGTGCCACAAGCCAAAGCAAGATACAAGTAATTTTTGGTTATGGAACACTATGAAATTAGCTAAGAGTGGAAAACAAGGAAACAGTGTACCATAAAACCCAGTATCTCTATCTGTACCTTGGCATTCGTTAGATGTATCTATTCTACCATATGGAGACTATTTAGTAGATTTTTGCTGAGGATGGATGTCAAAAAAAAAAGTTATTTACAAGTTCTTAACAGCTGGACTGTAATGAAATTTGCTCTTAGAGCAGGGAAGTGCCAAGCCAATAGTGTCCCTATTGAAGACACTTTGCAAACTTTGGAGCATGGGAATTCGTGTTTTAAATCAGAATCTGGATCCAGAACTCCTAAGTGGCTCTTTCTATAGTGTTCATGTAGAGCTCCAGCCACATAATCTGAGTTTTGACTTAAAACAAAACAAAACAAACAAACAAACAAAAAAACCCAACCTCCAAATCCTTCCATACCCTCCACAGAATTCAAAAGTCATGTCCTGAAATTTTAATAAGATTAAAAGGCAGGTCTTGCATTGTGCATCTGCACTTTTTTTTTTTTTTTTTTTTGATGGTTTCCTAGGATCAGCCACAAGTATATAATTCTTGCTGCATAGTTTTGTTTTTGCTTTTAATTTTTTGTTTGTTTGTTTTTCCAACTCTATTGTAGTATTTCCAGATCCTCGTAAAGACCTCAGTTTACCCTGGTTTTCAGTGAACCATCAGCCAGAGGATTTCATGTTCTCCGTTTACTCCTAGGTTAGGCTCGTTAACTCATGCAGTGCAAAGGATACAAAGGTTTGATAGAGGAAAACCTGAAGTCTTTAACTGCAAACAAAAAACAGTAACAGGAGTGTTTGACTTAATGAACTCAAGTAGCTTGCAGATCTGTGCTGACAACTGGAAGCTGTTTGCTGACCACTGAACTTAGGAAAAGAAGAACAAGAAATCATATTTGTCAAAATACATGAGGTGCATTGTGCAATACTTTAAGGTATTTTACTATTAAAAGTAAAAAATGATTCAATTATCAAATAATCAGGTAAAGCTTTAATTGAACAGGCTTTTTTGTCTTGAGTAAAATAGCTACAGAATACTTGAAAGCATTTGATTTAATACTGCTGGTAAAATGTTTTCAGGGAGAAATGTTAAAGGTATATGCAAGATAAGTATAGTTAGGTTGAGTATTTTGTTACTTTTGTTTGTTCGTTTATAAAAACAAAAGGGGATGTTCACAACATGAGTTCCAGATAATTACCCAAGTATGTTGCTTACAATGTAAAAGTCACTGCAGAAAAGCAATCAATCAAAGAAACAAATAAAAAACACATAAATTCAATTTTCTCTCTAACTTTTCAATTCTTGTTCTGACTGCAAAGACTCTGGCCTGGTGGGAATTGAGAATATGGACGCACCTTGCAAGTCCACTAGATGCACTTACTGAATTATGTCTTCTTTTTCTAATCCCATATCGCTATTTCCTTTGATAAAATCCAAGAAAAAAAAATGTTAAACATATCTTCTTCCTCTTTTCTTTCTCATATTTATGCCTGACCTCCATTCCTCTTCTCACTTTCATCAATTCTTCCTCTGACCTGTTTCCCCCAAAACATTTGCTAAAACTTTACTACTCTACCAGCCAATGAGGAAGACCAATGTCTAACATTTGTCCAAACAAAACAATTAACAAATGTTCTCTAAGGACAGACAGAAAAACAGACAGACAAAAACAAAAGGACAGACAGACAGAAAAAGAAAGACAGAATGACAGAAAGGCAGAAAGACAGAGAGTTAGAGAGAGAGAGAAAGAAAGAAAGGAAAGAAAGAAGGAAAGAAGGAAAGAAGGAAAGAAGGAAAGAAGGAAAGAAAGAAAGAAAGAAAGAAGGAAAGAAAGAAAGAAAGAAAGAAAGAAAGAAAAAGAAAGAGAAAGAAAGAAGGAAAGAAGGAAAGAAAGAAAAACTAGGAAGGAAGAAAGGACATGGAGAGTATTTTCTGTTAGTTTTGATTATCTTAGAAATTTATTGTGTCCCAGCAACTTGTAAAGACATCAAAAAATACCAGTGTAAAACAAGTTCAAAAGAGAGGATTAAGGTCCCATAAATGTTTAAGAAACTCCTTGATATTTATCAATGGCTCAGTGTCATCAATCAATACACCTTGCTGAAATACTAATGCAATAATTCACATAAAATTGAAATGAACATCTGTTTACTGCTGTCTAAAGAACAAATTCATTTTTCATAAATGTCAAAGCATGTCATCATAAAAAATAGTAAAAAAATGGAAGAGAAAAGCCAATGCCATTGATAGGCACTATGAATATGTTTCTGTTTTAGGACTAAACAAGTAGTGATTGTCCTGTTGTAGCACTGGACAATTGTGAACATGGATGCAATTATACACATCCCAGACTTAATAAATTCTACTTAAGACTTTGGGCCTGCAAAGATGGAGACGTATGGTATTATTCAGAACAAGTTATCCCACTGACTTTGCTGGAAATGTCCACAGAATGTGAAGTTAAGCGTGCATACTTCCTTGCAGAAAAACGCACTCAAACTTCATGTTTTCCATCTGAAACCTCATCAGGCCATGGGGATTAGAGCTCTCCCCAAATATTTTCTGCGTCTTTTTGTTGTCACCATATTGTTACTCAGTTCCTGCATTCTATTAGCATTCCCTTTTGTCTAGAATTCACTTGGCATCTCCCAGAGATTTTTGGTAACATCAGAACTAATTTCCATCACATCCACCCTCTCTCACAATAAAATTCCAAAGTGTCAAATGTCTGTCTCAAAAATAAAGCAGCAGTAACCACTAAATGAATATCTTGCAACCTTTCTATCAAGCATTTCATCTTTTGATAATGCTGTTACAGCAAAGCAAATAATAATACTTAAGGATGTTTTTCTTTTAATTAAAACAAATTATACCTTGAACTTTTTTTCTCTCTGTTTTTTGTTGTTGTTGTTGTTGTTTGTTTGTTTGTTTTGTTTTGTTTTGTTTTGTTTTAATTTTCATCTAGAACTCCATACCTATGAACAACACTGAGGTATTGGGCCAGGAAATTAATAGCACAAGGGAGACAGATATGAATTGTAGTTGTCAGTAGGGTTCTTGTGTTCTGACAACATATTTCATGGAAGGAATTCATGTAGCAGCAACATGTCATGGGAATTTCCTTAACATATCAGGTGACATATCAACAACATTCAGGGTTTGGTACAGATACTGAAACACAGGTATTTATGGCCATTTGGGTTCATTAAGGTGTAAAAATGATCTTCAGCATACTAAGCACTTACACGGAACTGGCAAGTATGCCAGTCTCATTCTCTTTGGGATCAGCAGCTTGGGTTGAGATGTGATACTGAGTTTCTGATGTAACGAGATGTGCATATCCAGGCAACTGATTTCCACTCCTTTTCTCTCTGGATCCTTTTCACATGACACTTCCTATAAAGTTCTTTCAGCTTTTTCTAACTTGCTTTTATTGCTAAAGAAGCAATAGCTAAATCTTTAGCTGTATACATACCTGATACCTATCATTTTCTGTTCACCCTTTTTTTGAAAAGGGGGGGAGGGGGATTTGAAGTGGGTAGTAAGATCACCAGATAATTTTCTGCTAATTAGTAATTACTAATTACATTAGTAATTACTGTAGTTTCCCCAGTGAAACATTATAAAAAGTATTTTGCTTCTTACAAGATGTAATCAGTGGACACCAAATATCTCCATGTCTCTTGTGAGATCTTAATCTTATCTTAAAACACAAAAGGAATGTTATTAGTTGTTTTGTCAGGAGTTTAAAGGTGTCCATTTCTTAAGAGATGGGGTGTTCTTAGTTTGACAAAGACTGAACATGCCTGCTGGAGCACTTAACTTCTTTTGAGGAACTCATGCTAAGAGGTCTGAGTGACCCAAGCCCTATTTGTAATCCAGCCTATCAGAGGTAAGGGATGTTGCAGCTGTTATAAATATTATATTATTTTATATTATATTATAAATAAAGGCATACTGAAGGACATTGGTTACAGGCATAACCAAAACAGTTATTTCTAATGAGAAATAAACCTGTTTCTTACACATGGAATAGGAATGCACTAAAGGGTGTATGACTTGAGATAGTTATAAAGTAAAAATGCCAGTCATAACACTGGCAACAGGTTAGTGAATTACACAGATTCATAGATCTTTTAAACCAAATGACTTAGAAAAGACAAACTTCATTAGGAACTTCACTATGTGAATGAAGAAGGCTCTATTTTGTCATTGGATTGAGAAGAAATATTTTCCTTCAGAGTGTTAGACATAGAGCACAGCATTCATTTACAAGCAAAGGACTTAGAGAATGACAGGGTGAGACATCAGCCCACCTGCACCACATACTATTCAAATTCTTTACTGAAGCTCAGAGGACTTCTGTGTATGGTGGCTCACTGTCATGGCTGTTTCACTTTTCATGCCATGCTCAGACACTAAGCCACTCACAACTGGTCTTTCTTAAATAAACTCCAGAAGCCTTTGATCTGTTTTCTACAAGGCTTCCGAGAAGATATTGGCATCTACTTTATTTTTCAGACAACACTGAGGGAATTAGATTTATGAATAACTTCTGTCCTCCGGAGCAGTCTGGTTGTTAGCAGCTGGGCACATGCCACTCAATGGAAGAATAAGGATCAGCAATAGAAGTTTGTGACTTTCCTAAAACTTTTGGGAAAATATATTTTTCAAGAGAGAACAACTGCTGGTGTAGTCAACACATGAAGGTTAACAGTTCCAGACTGAAGATACCAATTGTGACTGACACTAAGGCTGGATACTTATAGTTAAAAACAAAACAAAACAACAACAACAAAAACACCTACCTTAAATTCATAAGCAACTGTAATAGTTGGAGTCCTTACCTGGAGAGAACAAGGCTGGCTTTGATTCTGAAGTCTGTGTCTACTCTAATGTTAGTGATTTAAGTTATGTGCTTCCTGATTTATATCTACGCACTATAACCCTCAGCAAAATCAGAAACATATATCACACATTGGTTATTCCTTGCTCTTTTACAACATGTGGCATTATGTTCTGGAAATACTGAACTCGAAAACATTTCTCATACAGGTAGCACATTTTATTTGTACATCTGACCAAAATAGGTTGAAAGTATAAAAAAGTATTAAATGGCCTGAATTCCAGATGGCTTGCTTGCTCCATAAAGTAACAGTATCTGCTGAGATGACTATGGTGGTGTAGTTCTTTTTCCTTACCAAATATACACAGAAGGAAGTTTTCCTCTGCTTTTTTGTCATCTTTACTGTTCTCTTATTTCATGACCTCTGAGTTAATCCTTCTATTCTTCCTATTAGCAAGTTTAAGCAGGCAAACTTCAAACAGACTAGCAATGGGTCACAAGGTTTAATGGGCATGTAGATAATCATCTAAATTACATTTCTGGAACTGATGGGCCAGACAGGCTTAGAGAGTAACTTTACCAGCTTTCACTGTTAATCAGCAAGGATTGTGTGTCTCAGTATGTATCTGCCTTTGCCTGCCTCCCTGAGGGGCTGGGTCATACTGACTGATTAGCAAAGGCAGCTGCATTGGCTTTCTTCTCCCACAAAGTGTGTTATGGAGGCCGAAATGACTTGAAAGGCAAATGTGACCACAGCTCAAACACCAAGCACTCTCTTCTCACCACTGTGGAATTGCTGGCCCTCCTTTTGCAGATTATGATACTCAGCACAACAGTTGTTGCCAATTTTCATGATCTGTTAGCACTTAGGAAAGCTCATGCTGGAGTCTCTTGTTTCACATCTATTGTAGTATCACCAAGGGGAAAATTCAACAGGCTATTTTACATTTTCTGATGAATTTGAGAGCAGTGTATGAGGTGAATTGAAAATAATACAGTAATTGAACTGTCAATAGTGAATGCCCTGGATTTCAGCTTTGAAACAAAAACTGTAGAGGGATGGGTAAAGAGGATAACTGTTCTCTGTGGGATATAGACAGTACTACAGCTACAGAAATAACAATGGCTATATGCTGTAAAAGCTGATTTTCTCAGTGAAGATACTCACAGATCAAAATTAATATATCAGATCTGAGTCCATTGTTTGTCTTATATTGGTGGCTGTGTTTTATACCTACCTTGATTCTAAAAGGAACAAAAGCAGTCAAGGATTGGCTTCCTGACTGGTGGAAGCTTGTCCTTCTGCTGTTAGGCTGGTCTGTTGTAGTAAATACTTCTCAGTGATTCATTTTTCTGCTTTTTAACAGGATGAAATAAATAAATGCAAAGCCAGACCAATTAAATTATGATTAGCCACACCATAAGCTTTTACTATGTTCTGTATGTGCAACATAGGCCAATACCAGCAACCTGCACAAACAGTAAAAACTGTTTTATATTTTTATAACTCTACACAGAGAAGAATCTGATTAACCAGCTAAGAAGCTGCACAACTATATGTTTTGGATCTCAGCTGAGAGCATTCTACAACAAGAAACTACCAAGGAACACAGCAAAATAATCAAGAATACCAATTTTCTTATCCACCCCTTGAATGTTTAGAAAGGAAGCTGAATTCTGACTTTCTGCAAGTTTTCCATAGATATATCTACAGCCCCTGTGACCTAGGTACAACTGCTTTAGACGGATGTTAGAGAGAGACATGAATTAGACTAAATACTTCTATGATTTTCCTGTCTAAAAAGTGTCATTTCTCAAGCCTCTAAACAAGGGTGACTGAATTTCCTACTTTGTCTGGGACAGTCCCAGAACACAGTCTACCCCATATTTTGATGAATCTTCAGGTCTCAGTTTTGTTTCAAGTGCTCACTGAAGCAAGCGATTACCCCATTTCCTTGCATTTCTGTGGCAGCCTGAGGAAGTTACTTACTCTTGTTGCCACAGCACCTTCGACTCCTTCAGTGGAAATAGAACTGGTCATATATTTATGCCACATCATGAAACCTATGGCAGGATTTCAGTCACATCACATCCTCTTTACCAACATAATACACGGAAATAAGATCTGAATTTCAAATATGCATTGTGAGCATACAGCCTGAAGAGCCGATAGCCTTTATACGGCCCAGCAATAAATCACTTCCGTCTCCATTGTTCCATTGTACCATATGGCTGACTTGCCCAACCACCCTTCTTTCTTTTCTTTTACCAAATCAGAATTCTAATATTATTATTGAAAAAACAGATGAATTATTACGAAGACTTACAGAGTCATTGCTATGACTGATTAGTCATACTTTTCCTCATATCATCTTTGTAATAACCTATACCTGACACTACACATAACAGCTTTCTAATGGCACAATGTCACAGATAATTTCAACTAGGATCAGAAACAGATGATCAAAGCCTAGCTAGTATTTCTGGAGATGCGATGGCAGGCATACTGTCTTCTTTGCAGACTGCTTTTTTGACTCTAGATCCTAACAATGGGCTCCAATGAAATACATTTAGTCATGTCAGATCCAAAGTACATTGAAATAAAGAGCAGTCTCTTCTGTGTTCATAAGGCTTGAAGTAAGGATATTTTTTTCTTTTCCTTTACATATACATATCACAAAAATGGCTACAGAAGCTGTTACTAAATACAAATGACAGTCTGTCAGGAACGTCTCAGGACTAGAATAGCAGAGACATACTTGCATGACTGTGACTAAGAAACATGTAACTTCTGCGTGCCCTAAACCTGGTCCTAATCAGTGCTACCATGCACCCCTCACTATATGCCTACATGGCATCAGAGATAGCCTTGCAGACAGAATAAGCTCTCGTACCAGAAACCACGACACCACATTAGCATGGAGCCAGCCTGGCCTGGGTGCTGAGCAGTACCAGCACTCTGTTCCCTGTTCTTGCCCCACCTTGTTCACAGCCAGCTCAAGTACCTCCACAGCACTCTGCTGTCACATCAGCAATTTCAAGAATGCCACCATTAACAAACAAAAATGTAGCTAAAGCACCTCAGAGCCCTTGTGTGTCCACAGAACTACTGAAGTTCAACCTTGTAACAATAGCTTTTGTTCCAGTACAAACTACAATGACCATTGATATATAAATATTAAAAAAGGATGTGTGTGCAGCATATAATGTTATTGTGAATATTTTGTAAATATATAAGTATATAAGTAAATATATAATAAGCATATAGTAATGTTATTGTGAATATTTTGTAAATACTTTGTCCATATGCCTGTACTGATTTGTCTGTGACTTACAAACTGGCATTCTGATAATGCTTGTAAAACATTGTGTGCTGTTGTACAGTGTTAGTTATCTCTAATTAATGAACTTTCTCTC
Source organism: Nettapus auritus (assembly GCA_011076525.1). Taxonomy (NCBI): domain Eukaryota; kingdom Metazoa; phylum Chordata; class Aves; order Anseriformes; family Anatidae; genus Nettapus; species Nettapus auritus. The sequence goes on from CM021765.1 coordinate 24,275,571, forward strand.
CATGAATCAAGTACCTTGACATAATACAAACACTGACACAGCCATTTACCCCAAATATAAGGTAAATACTTCAGAAAGGTTTCAGAAACTTTGGATGACCTTTTCTTCCTCCCCACCCTACTTCTATTACTGTGCTTTTAAACACAGCATTGTGCTTCCTAGAGCTAGCAAAGGAGAATTACTTATCTTGTACTTTGTGGTTTGCATGTGTATGCAGCTCATACAAAGACTTTACACTTTACCAGGGAGTAATTTCTTATACCCTAATATTGCATAGTTAGAAATGGAAAAATTATGGCCTACATTCTGACTCTCTAATTTAACATGGTTAATGTAGGCAATACAAAGCCTGAAAAATAAGAGCCTGGCCTACCAGGGTGATTAGGATGGCCTAAGCAAGGTACCTTGTGAAATCAGGGAAAAACAACCTCTAGTAAAGTGTCCCTGAGGGTCTCCAGGTGAATCCTCTGCTTCTCTCCAGAGATGTCAGGTGCCTTCACAAGGTGTGACTCAGTGCTCCCAGACACTGAGGAGGAGGGTGCCCAGAGCCAGCTGATAATCACCAGCACAGTACACAGGGTGTATCTCAAGGGTACCCGGCTCTGGCCTGCATGCTTAGAGCTTCCTCTGTCTGCTCGGGGTCTGAATCCAGCAGTGCTCTACTGTAGGCCTGGGGCAGAAGGAAAAGACCTTTCTGTGGTTAGTAAGGCTGGGTTAGGATTCCCCCAAAGCACTCAGAGTTTAGGATGCATTAGATTGGGGCAATTCAAACATGCAGCTCCCTCTTTTCCATCCACCAGGGCTCTGGCCATCAGGCCATCACATCTCCTGCTCTAGCTGGGCCACAATGCTGAAATGCATGGAGGAATCACTGTTGAGAGGCTCCATAGGAAAGAGAAATAAGCACAGAGAAGTCTGTATTACATGGAGCATTGTGAAGAAGTTACTGCTACCAGCTCTCTAGAAAAATGTAATTGATTCCATTGGTGTTACTGGGCCCGTGTTAAACCAAAATAATCCAAATTAAGAGCAAAACAGGAGTATAAAATAAAACCAATTCCAAACATATGGGGTGCTTGCCTGATAACTTAAAGCAAACAAAAACCCTATAACTAACAAGAATTACATAAAAACAGCTTTTCTGATCTGCATTTCCAGAAACAGTACTCTCCCAGGAGCTGAATTCCCTACCCAGCATTTACTGTTGTCTGTCTCCTTTCAAATTCACCCACAGTGGTTCACTGCTATTATTTAAAAAGAAATTTAAATCCTGTGGTTAAAGGCAGGGAATGAAAAAACCCTGGGTCTAGTCCAGTCTGCACTAGCATTCCTTTATGGGCTTAGATATTTCTGTATCGACAGTATCTGTTTCCATAGCACTGTGTCTGCCTTGGCATCTCCCCATCCTGCAGCACCCTAGGGAGCAGATATTGCAAGGCATCCCTCCGGCTGAAATGTTCAGTCACACACCCCACCAGCACCAGTGGGATCTTGCTCACCAGTTGTAATAATACCGGTCATCCTTTGACTCCCTGACATTTGTAGTCATGCAGTTGTGAGTATCTACTCAGATGGTTCAAGGGAAGATTATAATCTTCTGTATCTTTAAAGTATCATGCATGCCCACTGGATGACATAGATAATTGTATGAAGGGGGAGAACAGCCTGATCCCACAAAAGAATGGAACTGCTTTGTCAGGTCACAGTTTTTTTTCTCCCACAATGATACATTAATGACATTCCTCTATGGCAGCATAATAGCAAAATAGCCCTTCAAGTCAGCATTCGCCTAAATTAGTGTCTAAGATGGTGGGATGTTCTTAACACAGTTTTGTGTTAAACTGCAGATATGCAGAAGACAGAAAAGAAGGTGAGATGTTAAATCTTCTGTTGCTGAGGTAGAAGGTGCTGCAAAAAACACTGGCTGCTGTCGTTAAAATCAGTATTGATGAGGAGTGAGATCACTGCTGATTTAAGAAGCTCTTAACTACAAAACAGCTGTGCAACAAAAGGGAGCATAGGAAAAATAAAGGCCGAAAGCTGCCCAAACCATAGTATCTCTTCAGGAGCTAATTATTGTAGCAGCCTAATACTTCTAGCTAATGATCATAAATGAAGTAAGATTGATGGTGTCATCTTGGTCATTACTGGGTCAAAATTGTTGAATCACTGAATCAGCATTCATGTGGCTTGTCTGAAAGCACTGCTGGCAAGTTGTCCCTCAGTGATCTGTGTAATACATCATTTCCTGTGTTCAATCCATCGTAATCATGACAAATGTAGCTGCTGCATGGAAACATCCGCTCTCTCCATTCTCTGACTGATACTGCTGGACAAGTTTCCTGGAGGGTATCTGGTGTTAATCTTTTGTCACATGTTAAACAGAAAACTTAGCTACATAGAGAAGAATAAGAGCAACTAATATAAAAATGAGAATGCAATAAAAATGCATTAAACTGGAAGATTTTATGCTTTTATCCAGACAGCTGGGCCCAAGCTAGACTGAGCCTCCAAGCATGGACTCCGTAATGTGGCATCCCCAGAGTGCTGGAGACTATGATGGTGATCCTAGTCACAGATAGTAATAGTTTTGCCCATTTTTTCAGAGCCCAGCAGACATCTGACGGAAAAGTGATTGCAAGAGCTCATGATTAGCAGATGATGGTGTAGACTATGTATGAAGTAACTATGTAGGTGAAGGAAGTGAGCATTTGATTTCTAGAAAACAAACCAACAATATTACATTAATTTCCCCAAAGAGACAAATCTGTGCTCTGTTGAGCTTTCCAGACCTTCCTTTAAAGCAGAGGATAGTGCCCACTGACCAAGATACCAGCCTGACATCGACACCTCCGATCCTGAGATCCAAAACAAGTTCAGCACGGAACAGCATAAATGTAGAGGAGATCCACCATAATGGTTAACTGTTCTTCTGACTCATCTACAAATCAATGTTTTAAATCATCACAAAAGTTTTTCTTATAATTAAGAAAATGTGGTAAGGTTTCTCTCCCTAATGGTATAGATGTTGACAGAGCCAGAATATGCTGACTAAAAAAAAACATTTTGTTCTGATACACACAGAAATTAACTCTCAACTTGAAAATAAGCTCAGTGTATTTATTATTTACACCCCCACCCTTTATATCCTCATAAAAACAATTTTTAGGAGCTGCATTTGTGTTAGATTTAGATACTTCTAAAGCTTCACCTTCTACTTATAGCCAAGGGTGATTATACATCCTTTATCTTTACATACTTCAAAGTGCTTCAAATAGTTTTTTAAGCTTTAGTAAGCTGTTGTCTGACTATGAATATTTAGGAAAATAACTTACTATTTCAGCAGCTTTTATGCAAGTGAATTCACTCACTAATATTGCCCAGCATACCTAATGGAACACAATTTAGCCATTCTGTCAGGACAGATATGCCATCAATATAATCTGAAATCGCTTCCCTGAAGTTAATTGAACCACACTGTTATACAGCAGCTGAAGATACAAGCCCTCACCTTTTCTTTTATGTCATTATCTTTGTATTAGTTCTTTAATAATTTTGTGGCTTTTGACTCCAATTTAACAATGCATTGTTTGCTACAGATTTGCTCCTCTGTGTTATAGGAGCACTGCTTTGTGTTTCCTAGTGAATAGCTGCAGGCACACACACACAAAGTATTTATGCTTTATTTAATATATTAATAGCAATGCAAATGTACTTCTAGTGTATTGAGTGTTTTCACCAGCAAATCACATCTGCAATGTCTGGACATGAAGCTCCTGTTTATTTAAAGTCATCTCTCTGGTTTTCTCTGTACAGCTATAACTTCTCACTCACAGGAGCTTTCAACCAAGTGTTGATGTGAATTTCTTTCACATCACACGAACAAAGCAAAAGCTGACTTCAGGAGCACTCACTGCCACTCTTCTCAGCCCAACTGCTCATTCCTGCACCTATCCCTTCCATTGTGCTAGTACAGAAAGACTGGGAACCTTATCCTAGAAAAAAGCCCATTAAAAACAAAAAAGAAAAATAAATAAATAAATAAATATAAATAACAAAAATAAAAAAAATATATATATAAAAAAAAAAAGGTCTCCCATCTGGTTCGTGCATAGCTGCAGGCAAGCAGAGGGATGCTTAAGTTGGCATTGCTCCTGGAAAAGATGACTGTCATACCGTGCTCTCACTGGTATTTCTTATGAAAATTTAAAGTAGAGGCTTGAGTATTTCAGTTCTAAGAATGTGTGGGATTTTTGCTTGTTTCAGCCAATCCCCCATGAAATCACAGTTACCATTCTGGATTCCATGACAGCTAAAATCTATAGATAAACAGTTATGCTAATAAAAATTTTTAATAGGAAATGACTATTTAATCAGAAGACATTCTTTGATTCATATGATTTTCTCTATATTTTTTACCACAACTAGAAAACTTTAGAAAAAGCAGCAAAAGAAAATATGTGGATTCAAACCTTTTTTTTTTTTGGGGGGGGGGGGGGGTATTTTTGTTGTTTCTGGAAAAAAAATAAAAATATCAAAAATACTGGAAAAAAATCCTTGCTGGCTTCTAGATCTGAGAAGACTAAATAATGCAAGGCATGATGACATCGCTAAAATGGACATAGTTTTACTCTTTGAAGGGGAAGTAAGCTACCTTTGCAAATAAGGTGCAATCTGTTTGTTGATATGATTAGGCTGTATACTCAGTTCCAGAGATTCACTTCCTGTGTGTCTTCAAGCAAGATGAACCCAGAACTTCCAAGAAGGTTGGCTGCTGCAAAACCTAAAAGTTGGCACAAGGCATCCGCATGAACTAAGGACAGAAGATACATGTAGTTTGTAATGATGGTCACACTGAATGTAATGCAGCCGAGAGGAAATAAAGAAGAGACTAATGTGTTTCAAGCCTGTCCTAAATAAAGCCCTTTTTTTCTCTCCCAAGCTTTTTTTTTCTTTTATGGACATTATTTAATAGCTACAAGGTTCTTTGGTTCTTTGAAATCTTTGTATAAAAGCACTAAGTAAAGAGTTCATGTTTCTATAATTGACACGATTTACTATACATGTACTATCTGGGATGAAAATCATTTTAACTGTAATACTGCAGTCAAAAATTAAGTAAAAACTTTTTTTTTTTTCTCTCTTTTTTTTTTTTTTTTTTTTCTCTCTCGAGATCTGTAACTGGAGATGAAAAAACTTTCAGCTCAATCTGAAAACATTCCCACACCTTACATAAAAGAAATCAATATCTTGTTGCTGGCATCTTGTCACCTCTATTACAGCAATTTGGTACACAGTCAACAATCCTATGTCTGCATCTTGTATCAGCTCTGTTGGACTTCTTATGCTCTCTGTACTCTAGGAAGGGAATATAATGAAAGTTTTTATGAGCATATAAGACTTAATAGTACTTAGGAATAAGGTGTTTTCCTATAAAAATCAGGAAAGCTTTTAAAGCTGTTCTCCTGTATCTTCTTTCTCTCAGACCTGAGAAAGCTGTAGAAGAGGCTGAACATCCATAAAACACAATCTTTACTGGACTGACTCTGGAAGGTACTTTTTCAAGTTTTATGCAAATAAAACTTGATGATACACACTATGGCTAGAAAATATAATATTAACTATCCATTGCTCATAATGGAAATGCAAAACCCAATTAGTGACTGTATTACTAAAACACACATGGACACTCAAATAACACATGTCAGCAAGACACTGCAAGTACAAGTGGCTACAGTGTCAAACAAGGTTCCCCAAGCACATTACATCCATGACCCCAGCTACGCAAAGAGTAACAATGAAGGAAGTAGCATTCCACATTTCAAGTGAGGCATAGGTGAATCCATTTTCATTTTAAAGATAAGAGGCACTGAAAGAAAGAAAAAAATATCCTGTCCTTCATGATAGTGTGTCAGTAGCTCTGGGATCTTTCACTTGGTGATAACCCTGCCTTAAGAGCTCTCTGCTTTTCCTGCTTGCTTTGTATTCTGCCTATATTGGTGTCGCAGCTTCAGAGGAGATAATGAAATGGACACTTACTTTGAATACTATCAACAATTCCACAAAATTAAGGTAAAATACCAACCAATAACCTTTCTATCTGCAGCCCAAGCAATACTGTCAGAAGGCAGAACACACAGCGAAAGGGAACCAAAACCACCAAAGGTGCTATGGTGATGCCACAGTTTATCCCCCACTAATTTGGTTTTGATGAGGATATTATAGCTACTGTCAAAAAGGAGAAAGGACAGTATTTTTTTCCTTTTAGAAGCTGCAAGGCTTCGAACAGCACACTTCTTAACTCAATAGCTTTGAAATTAATCCAGGATTATTCAACTGCATGAGAATCGTTAGAGGACTGGAAACATCCCGCGCTCTGTCTTTTCATTGTAGCCTTCCTTATAGTATCAGCTTGCAGTGAAACCTGAATATCATAATGGGATTAAACATAAAAGAAAGTCAGGAAAAAGAGTCTCTGGATTAGAATTTTAACTGAAGCCTTCTGTGACAAAGACCACACCACTGTCAGTGACCTTTCTCTCCTGATGCGCGATCCCAGTTGTGCCTAGTCAAGTGTCCAAAGGAGACTCCATCAGTTCATGCTGTATTTATCCTTTTGCTCCTAAAACAGGTGTCTCGTTACTAAGAGAACAAGCACTTATGCCATTGATAAGGGTGTATTAACCCACCCTGCAAGAGCACATAATGTTCTCTGGTATGAAAAGCAGAATGTAATGATGCTATTTAAGACATGAGCTTTCTATTGATGAAACCGATCACTCTAAGTAAAAGGCAGTAAATTCTGTCCTAGCAAAGAGGAAAAGGGAAAAAAAAATAGGCTTTTGAGTGTTTTAGAATGCCATTTCCATCTCCAGCTCCAACCTTCAGATGTTGTTTGTTTGTTTTTTTTTTTCAAATGCATTGTCCGATAAGTTTGCCATTAACATATCTTAAAATGAAGTTTTGTTGTTGTTGTTGTTGTTTTAGAATCTTATACTGTATCTTCAGAGCCCTTATTAGATACCACAAGAATGCTTTTCATCTCATTTTTACTCTAAACTCCTGAAGTCCTCCCTAGCTCTGAACAATTATATTTAATTAGAGAGCAGTTACTCATAGATAAGCAGAAAACCAACCTCAATCAAAAGAAACTTCTAAAACACTTTTCATTTTTATCATTCTAGATCTCTTTACGTTGACAGTACTTCAAAGATTCATACTCAGTCTCATAAATACTATCATAAAACATTAAGAACAGTGTAAACTCCAGTGTGGGAGGATGTGTGAGAGCTTGAATTCCTATTCCTACATCCAGATACATGCTCCAAATTGGGTGACAAGAGGGGCTTTCCTCACATCTTCCCAGGTAGTGTGTTTTCCTACTAATGCAATACCAGCTCAAGTTACTGCTACTCTCCTGGAAGCTAGCCAATGTTATACCGATTTATAAGAAAGGCACAACACAAGAAACAGGAAACTATGGACCTGTTAGTCTAACCTTAGTACCTGGAAAAGTTATGGAGAACATATTCTGGGTGCTGTCAAAAGGCATTTAAACAACAAAGCTGTTATCAGGTATAGTCAACATAGGTTCACAAAGGGAAAGTCCTGTCTTAGTAATTTGATCTCCTTCTATGATAAGATCACCAGCTTGGGTGGATGAAGGAAAAGCAGTGGATGTAATCTTTCTGGATTTTAGTAAAGCCTTTGATACCATCCCTCACAGTATGCTTCTGGACAAATTGCCCAACTGTGCGATGAACGGGTACATGCTACAGTGGGTGATGAACTGGCTGAATGTAAGAGCTTAAAAGGGTTGTAGTGAATGGGGCTGCATCTGTCTGGCAGCCAGCCACTAGTGGCGTTCCCCAGGACCCAGGTCAAGGGCCAGTCCTGTTCAACATTTTGATCAATGACCTGGATGCAGGAGTTGAATGCGTCCTGAGCAAATTCACTGATGATACTAAACTGTGAGCTGCTGTTGACTCTGTCAAGGGACTAGAGGCCTTGCAGAGGGTCCAGATATGTTGGAGCATTGGACAATCAGCAATGACATGAAATTCAACAAGGGTGAATGCTGGGTTCTGCACCTAGGATGGAGCAATGCTGGACACAGGTACAAACTGGGAGACAAGCGTGTGGAGAGCAGTCCTGCAGAAAGGGATCTGGGGGTGCTGCTTGACAGCGGTCTCAACGTGAGCCAGCAGTGTGCCCTGACAACCAAGAGGGCAAATCATATCTTTGGGAGCATTAAACACAGCATAGCCAGGCAGTCAGATGAAACGATTCTCCCTCTATGTTCAGTGTTGGTGCAGCCTCACCTTGAATACTGCGTGCAGTTCTGGACTTCACAATATAAAAAGGATAATAAGATATCTGAATGCATCCAGAGGAGGGCAACAAATCTGGTAAAAGGGTGGGAAGGCATGTCCTATGAGGGAAGGCTGAGGACACTTGGGTTGTCTAGTCTGAAGAAAAAGAGGCTGAGGGATGACCTCATTGCTCTCTGTAACTTCTTCAGAAGGGGAATCTGAGAGGGAGGTGCTGATCTCTTCTCCCTTATAACCAATGACAGAGTGTATGGGAATGGTACAAAAGTGAGCTAGAGAATGTTCAGACTGGATAGTAAGAATAAATTCTTTACTGTGAGGGCAGTCAAACACTGGAAGTGGCTTTCTAGTGATGTGATTGATGGCCCATACCTGTCACTGTTCAAGATCCATTTGGATAGTGTCCTTATTAAATTGTTTAACTTTCGGTTAGCCCTGAAATGTTCAGGCAGCAGGACTCTGAGATTTGTAGGTCCCTTCCAACTGAACTATTATAACTCTAATTCTTTTTTTTTTTTTTTTTTTTTTTTCATTCTAATTCACACCCAAGGTGTAAGGCTAATTGTGTACACGTTAACAGAAATCTTAGATATTACATGCTTTGATTATTGTTTTAATATCATAGCAACTAGACTACTAGATCTAGTGCTGTGTGAAGAAAATGAAAATGGTCCTTGACCTTTTGAGCTAGTAAGTTAAGTGTAAGAGAAGAGTCTACAAATGGGTAGAGTGCTAGACTCACCATAATCAGGTATTCAGATCAGCAGTCAGTAGGCTGTGATTGCTGTGTATATTTTACCTGACAGTTCTGATTTGCAGATTGAGAAAATTATTGTCAACACACAATTTGCTATCAACTTTTATAATCTCTTTGGCTCACATTGTAAGCCCCAGTGCTTCACAATAAAAATAAAAAAAACAAAACACTTTGCCTGGTTACAGTAACGTCTGCTGTAGTAATAGAAAGGAACTGGAGAAGGGGAATGGAATTTACAAAAGTGATATATTGACATTTAAAAATAAATAAAGATAAATAAAGACAGGATTATACACTTGATATGAAAATGTATGACAGCTTCAACTCTATGGTTTTGAAAATCCTGCTTCCTTGTTGCTGAATTAACAGTGATGAAACATAGTCTTCCTGGATCTTCTAATATTTAGAATGAAGCCACAAAACCTTGTATTCTGTCTAAAATTCCACAGCTAAAAACACTACCCTTACTTATTATTTCATCATATTACTTCCTTTGAATTAAATGGCTTGTCTTTACACACCGTGTCAAGTACAAACTTTTAGTTCTCAAGTTTTGGAATCCTCTGTTCTTTAGTTCTCAGGTTTTTGGAATCCAGCTCTGCTCCAGCCTATGTCCAGGATTTTCTATTTTATGATTTTTTTATTTTTTATTTTTTTAATTTTTACCATAGTTTCAGTAACTGAAAACTTCACTTTCTATCATTTTCTTACTTCCAATTCTGTGTCTAATTCAGTTTAAGCTCCCCAAGGTCCCCCAAAATCCCCTCCTAAGCCCTATGGGACAGACTCTCACCATTTTTTTCCTTCAAGAGACACATTGCTTTCTAAGGATTGTTATTTGTTAGAAGTAATTTATTTGTATACCCAAATTTATATTTGCATAAATGGATCTAAGTAGCAACCATCCCTTCCTTCAGAATCATCACTGTCTTTTTTTTTTTTTTTCTTTTTCCCATTGTGTTTATCAGTCTTCTAGAATAAAAACTTTTCATTCATAGATTTTATAGCAGTATTTGTCCTGAACAGTGACAAATGTGCCAACATCATAGATATATTTGTTGGTAAAAGAATTTCCATGGCTCCAGTGTCACAGAAAGTTCTAGCAACAGCAGTCTGCCCACTGCATGATACTGACAGACTGTTCTCCTCCAAGATAACAAGAGCTCTCAGATGGGTAAGATTTTGGCTGACCAAAGTAGGATTAATTAACCTGGAGCTCTCAAATGCAGGCTAACTGTAACAAGTAGTTAAGCTGGAGTTATTTTTTATAGCCCAAAAGTTGTGTAAATTTTGTATTTCATACAATTATAGAATTTAGAACTCAGATTCTAATCTCACAAAACTGACACTACACTATCTTAGGCCCATGTACCCTAAGTTACACAGAAAGCAGATAAACTTACTATTAATTTGTGTAGTAAAAGAAAAGAGAGACAATACCTGCACAAAACCACATATCATATAGTCATCAAACAAAGGCAGGCTAGGGCGGTCCTCCCGATAAATTGTGATTTTATAGCTGCTCACAACCTGAGGGTTGGGTTGCGAATCATCTGTTACAAGAACTATGACTTTGTTCAATCCAAGGCCAAGTGGGTAGTTAGCAACACTGCAAGGCAAAACAGGGAAGTGGAATTAACACTAAAAGAAACAAAGATTTACACTGCGTTGTATATGGCAACTCAAGGAGCTACTTGCTCCTTGAGGCTTCCATTTCTAACAGCTTCTTTCTCTGACAAAATACACATGGTTTTACACTAAAAATAAGTGTAAATTTAGTTTTGCAAAAAGAATTTTAAATTCTTCATGATAAAATACTGACGTTGACACTTAGTGAAAACAGCTGCAGTAGCAGTGGCAACAATTCTGACATGAAATCTGTGAATGAAGTCACTCAGGACAATAATTCCTGGCAGGTTCAAGTCTGTGGTAAAGTCAGCAGGGAGACAAGCAAGACTAGAAGTATCAGCTAGACATAGAAATTGTTCACTAGCCAAGCATGATGGAGTCCCAGACAAACTGCTCAGTGTGACATAAAAGAACAAAGCTTGACTGTGCTCTTCTTCCCTTTGCAGTGAAACGAGAAATGCTGAAAGACACAGAACCTGCATATCCAGAGCTTTTAATGTTCAGTGAAAAGAACATAAGGATATTCTGTTTTCCTTTTACAAGGAAGAACTCTCTCTTTCAGCTGTAACAGGTATTAACATTAAAATGCTAAAAAACTGCATAGCAGAATTTTATGGGAGCTTCTTTTTCAATCATAAATAAAGATTAATTTTTTATTGAAAATACAGGAAGCATATTAGGCATAAGGTCAACAACAATTATACAGACCAGCACTGGTTGACTGATCATTAGCAGACTTTCTAAGTTAAAGCATCTGCTTCACAGTCAGTCAAAGTTGCACAGGTACTTTATGCCATGAAGCAAAGCTAGCTTAGTAACTGTTTTGGGTGTTTTCTCTCAAGCAAATCACTATCCCTGCTCTCCCTTTTAAATGTCCCCTGGTCAACATGGAAATCTTTTACTAATGGTTAAGTACATAGGCCAGTCCTCTGGTTCTAAGCCACCTGGCCCAGATAAACAAAATACTTCTCACCCCCACCATCCAAAACCAGGGTGGTTTGGCCCAAAATGCCTACTGGGAAGTCTCCAGCACATGCTGCTGTTTGTGAGATGGATGGCTGGGAAAGCCAAAACTGTGCCAAGGACCACAATAGCAATTAAACAGCATGGCTGATCATGGGTCAGTACTCAAACCAGATGTTTACTGATGACTTTGCTCTCAGTCCTATCCTGCAGCTTTATACTGCTCTAAAAGACTGGATAAGCTGAGACTCATCCTGATGATGACTCCTTACTAAGTTATTCTGATGAAAATGGATCAGGCTGAAAGAATACACTTGAACATATTTTGTCTTTTGGTACTACCTCACCTGAGCAGACTGTAGATCCATGTAAGCAGACTGCTGGCAGAGTGAGCAAGCCCAGCAGAGCAGTAGTGTAGGCCACGGTGCAAAACCAAGACCTAGATATGAAAACTTATATTCATTGCTGTCCTACTGTGTGCAGTGTACGGATGTTGTGTTCCCACCACACCTGGACTGTGACTAGAGAAGCTGGGGAGACATTTGTAACTGTGCACTGCATAAAGCTCGGGTTTGACAACATATTGGCATTGCCTTCAGGACATTGACAAATAGATAAAAATGTCTGAGTATTGAAATCCCTTTGACTTTCCTGTGATTAATATCAAGGTATTCTGTGCTTTTGGAAGCACAAAACAATTCTGTAATATTCTGACATATTTCCAATGTTCACAACACTTTTACCTTTTACGTGAATATTTTGTTGTTCATACCTTGGTCCTTTCTTCTCATCAAGGTGTACTTGGCATTGACAGTTAGAAGGTTCTGCTCCAATTTTCACTGTCACCAGGTCAAATGGCACTTCTGCATAGTATTCCTTGATCTTTGGGTTAAACTGAGGGTTCAAATCCAGCTGTGGACTGGTGAAGATCTGCCTGATATGAGATAGGGTATCTTTATCTGTTCCAAGAAGGCATCAAACAAACAAACAAAAACAACCTGTGAAATGTATGAACATTTATAAATAACATACAATTTCTGGCAGACTAATAACATGCACAGTGATAAGATTTTTACTGCCTGGTCACTCTGAGATTGATAATTCTGCTACAACATCTTAATGGAGGCTGTATTGGCACTTGAGAGAAATTTTCTGACCCTGGAGGGATTTTAATCATTCAATGCCCAATGACTAGTTAAAGCCACAAAATTGAAGTCTGAGTAAGCCTTTTAGAATGCAAGGATTAGCTCTGGGAGATCCTGCCTCCAGTTTGTTAACTGGTACTCAAAAAAAGTTAGGCCAAAATTCATAACCTGCTTAGGTACCAGCCTGTGTACAGGGTTTATGTACATGTGTAATTGCCAATAAAAATCAAAACATGTTAGACGTATTATTACTGTTCATAAGAACAAGTCACATGGAGATATCTAGACTCATGGGGTCATTTATAGTACAGCTAGAAGCATGATTTATTATAATTCCTAAATCAAAAAATTCCGACTACTTCCTTGTGTATGAAATCTCCACAATCAAATCCTATTTGCTCAAACATATCCTTTATTTTGTAGTGTCTGCCAAATGACTTCTGAGAATAATTATTTGCTGGCAACTCATGACAAATATTTTAATCCAACCTATTGAAATAAGATTTACAGAACAATTACACATTCAAAATTTGTTTTCCATGTATATTCTCTAGCATGTGTTTAAAATTGAGTATTTCAGAAACTACTCCAGCCGGGAGACTCTCTGTATAATATCTGAACAAATCTGGTGGCTTAAAACATTTTTTTAAATGCCCATAACATAAAGGTTGCATTTCTGCATGAGCCTTTTCTACCTTAGTATCAGTCTAGGGAAAATAAACAGGGCAAGTTCTGTTCTGTCTTGTGTAGATTTAAATGTAAAATCAGTTATTTCAGTGAAAGAATAGCATTTGGACTAGATTTGCAGGGGAACAGAGGTTCACAAGTTGACATAAATTATTAAATAAATACTGAATATATGTCAGAATAAACAGCTCCCCAGATACTGTATGCATTACCTAGAGGATTGTCTCACTAATAGCTTAGAACTGAGGAGGAATTTTCAAAATAAAATTAGTTGAGATATCTTCAAAATAAAATGCCAGTCGGAACATTGATGTTACTCAGCCAGCCCAAGAGCATTTCTGGCCTCTGACTGATACAGGAGTTCCTGGAAGCATGGTAAAATCAATAATGAAGAGGAAATTAGGCTGATTGGGTAGAAAAGCCTTTCCTCTGCAGAGCAATTGTTTCATATTTATAAAATGACTGCTGAGATAATGTGTCAATGAGGAAGGCAGCAGAAAGCACTGCTCCCACTAAAGACAGCAACACTACAAGTATGTATCTAGGAATATTCTTCTTCTCTTATGCAGGTCTTTAAAATCTCCAGACTGAAGAGTGGCCTGATATAAGGTTGATTCAATTTCATGCAAGTTTAAAGGCTATTCCACAAAAACAGGTGTATGCTAAAATTCTTGGAAATAAGGGGCAAAAGTCTACTGAAGCACAACAAAGAAACAATGAGTGCTGGAATATGCACATTAATAAGCATGCACAGAAATGTTAACTTTGTGCTTGAGGCTTATTTAACATAACAGCCTAATCATCAAGTGATTATAAACACTATTCTAAAATGTTCCGTTATTATGTAACAGCCCACAGGTTCTCCATTCACCAAAAGGTTATATAGAAAAAAAGCAAGAAATGTATTCAAGTAATCTCTCTTTTTCCTTCCTAGTGGTCTAGAAAGCCCTTGACTTACCATAACTGCATTGTCTTTCTTTGTTCTTACTGGAATAAAACAATGCTGAAAGATAAACAGAAACAGTTAACAATTTTATGCTCTAAATTTATGCCTGGGTCACAATTCTATAGGAAAAGAAGCTCTTATTTCATTAATTATAGAAAATAGAGTATACTTTTAATCTTTTCAGTGTCAGATTTTGCCTTAGGCTCATGAAAATTGCTTACCAACTCAGCAGAACACTTAAGAGTGTAAGGAAGAAATTGCTCTTTTGTGTGTAGTAAGCCAAGATCTTCCAGCTGGAATGCAAATTCGTGTAATCTAAATTATATATATTGTCAGAAGTAGCACAAATAGGAAAGACATGCAGTATATAAAAGATCTTACTCTGATCCCTTACCTTCATGATTCTTCCTCAGGTTAAAAGGAACATTTTGCTTAGGTCGTGCATTTTCTTGAGAAGAATTCCTGTCAATTCAATAGCAGACATATTTCTACATGAATGGAAAGAAGAAAATCCATGGAAAATTTTTCAGAAATTTCTATATGGCAACCCATGGTATATGGCACATGGTATTTTAATATTCTCTATTGAAAGATTTATTTTCTGGATTCATGTTCCCAGCATTAGCAATGTTACCTGAATGAATGTGATAGAAAACACATATTCTACAATAAATTATAGCATATAACATGAAAAAATAAAAACAGAAATAAAATAAATAAATAAAAAGTTGAATTGCTGGGAAAAGTGGATATCGGCAAGAATAAAATAACCCGTGCCATCTTTCTTAACTGTTTTATGCTGCTTTTTGTATATTCTTGAGGTTAAATTTAGACATTGTTCAAAAATAATTAAATAAAAATGAAGGCTTGTGTCATGGTGAATATCTGCATTGAGGTTAGCATGACTTTATATAAAGGAATATCTATGTGTTTTGCTTTGTTTGCTTATTCAACCAAACACATGACCAACATCCAGATTATATGTATAATCTGTAGTGTAAAAAAAAAAGCAAACAAACACAAGCCATTTGCAACTGTTCATTAACATGTTAGTGGCTCCTAGTTTGCTAACTCTGCATTTTTTTTCCCTTTCATATAGCATTTTGGGAGCACAGAAGAAAGGCAGCAGGCTTCTCTCCAGTCCATGTAGTGGACTCTGGCTGATAAGGCATTAACAGAGATCCAGTATAATTTCTTAAAGGTTTAAGATGCTGTCCTTCCAGTGTTTCCTGTAAAAGTACTCGCAAAGCAGTTTCTTCCCTGATACTGTCCATTCAGTTTTAATTTTGAAAGATGTGAGGTCACTGTCTGTGACAGGCAAGGGAGGTGGTGAGGTTCTATGCAAGCAGACATCATTGATGTTTCAGTAAGAGCTGCTGAAAGCAATAGCAAAATCCATCATGATAAAAGGTAAACTGTCAAATGCTAAAATGGAGATTTCTGCATTACCACACTGAGATAAGGGGAAAAAACAACGTCTCCTGGCAGATGTTTGTGTCTGTATGTGCATGAACACGTAGTTTTGACATCTTGCACTGTCTAGACACCACCCTTTTTCATGTGCATTCATGACCTCCTTCAAAGGAAGCACTTAACAAACTATTAGAGAGTTTGTTTTCTGAGTTATAAGTCATTTATATCTCTCTTTTTGTTTGTCGAGGAGTTAATGGCTAACACCTCTCAAATACCATTTTTTTTCCTCTCCACTGCTACCTTTTTTATTGCATTTTTCCCAAATCTTATTGTAAAGTGAAAACAAGATGTCTTAACTCTAGGAAAATACTAGGGCTTTGGTTTAGCCAAAGCATACCACAGGAGAATGACAGCCATCACTGCTGCAAGGCCCCAGCTCCCAAAGTAACTGTGTGACCTCTATGTGTCAATTCTGTAAAAAGATTGTGATTATCATCAGGCAGTATAAAGAGAGATATAATAACTCTACAGAATTACAGCAAGATATCAAAATGTAATATTTAGAAACAGTATTACAGAAAGATATTCAGATTACTGTATTTTCTGCTGAAGACTTTATCTTTTTAATTGTTTTCCATTCTCCAAGCTCCTCATGGTCAGCAGGACTGAGGAACAGTGCAGTTATGAAGATCTTCCTCAGACAGAGAGGTTGCAGTCCTGTACTCTGCTCTGCAGAATCCTTTCCTCCACAAGCTGTTACCCAAGAAAGGACTTTCATCTGCATAAACTGCCCCGTTTTTAATTTTGTTTCTCACTCTCTTGTATGACCTATTATCTTGTATCAAACACAGATGAGTGCATTGTCTCTGCACTTTGTAATTAGATCTAATGAAACTAATGACTGTACATTAGGTAACAAGGGTGGGGGGGAGGAATATGCTTGTGTACCTCACATACTAACAGTAAACCTGAGAGTCCTTTAGGACTCTCTGATTCAAGAAATGAGATAGCTAAAGGACAGATAGCAATAACAGTAATGGAGCTAGGATGGTCTAATCAATCAGACATAAGCAATAAAGGATGTGTAGAAATAATATCTTCCATAAGATTAAAACTGAAAAAGGAAAACAAACAAACAAAGAACTAGGCACTTTGGGGGCCTCTGATACATGCGTTTGTTGAGGGTGGTACAATTTTTAATGGGTCACAAAATCAACATTGTGACCATGTTCTCAATAGTCTGTTATGAGTATTATTTTTTATGTAAGTTTTGTAGGTCTCTTGAAAATGAGGAGCCACTGGAGCTCATTTTGTGAGAGATGATCACTAGGAGATTTTCTGTTTTATTAACTGTTATGGTAAGCTCTTTTGTTGTACAGTGCTTGTTTGGCTTCAGCCACGGAGTTTACATGAGGGCATTTGCTTCACTGAAGGAAGCACCTCATGCTTATTTTCAGAAGAATACAAAATTGCAAACTGAAGAGTGGAACTAGTTTCCTGGCATTTATTTCCCACTCTCTCTCTCTCTCTCCCTCTTTCTCTCTCTTTCCTTCCCTCTTACTCTCATTCCTCTCACTGCAGATCAGTCTACTTATCCCAGATTTCCCTGCTGTCATCTTCTTCTGCCACACAGTTCAAACCATGTGTGCTTCTCAAACTGCCCAGGTGATGAGCATGACCAAGTTAAATTATTTTCAACCTAAGTTCAGCTTGAATGCGGGTGTTTCTGTTTTGACCTAATGAAGGACTTGTGTACAGGATTTTGTAAAAGCATTTGAAACATTATTCACCTCCTTAAGCTCTTGTTTTATGTAAAACAGAAGGGTTAGTTTTTCTCACAAATCTGATTCTCCCATATTACTCTGCTGTCTGACACAGCCAAATATACTTGCCACAGTACCTCATAGTCCCTGTTCTAAAGACAGTGATCATGTATGTCTTAGTTATACCACAATTGTAGCTGCACAGAATAAAACAAACAAACAAACAAAAAACAGTGCACATAGAAGGAAATTCATTTCAATGTACATATTAGGTGGTACCCCTTGATGACTTTCAAGGAACTTTGCCGTATATTATAACAATACATCTGAGACTGTAATTCTCACCTAAGCTGTAACCAGTTCATTATAGTTTGAGATGAATTTCTAGAACTCTTGCTTCTCCTGTGGAAGGAATTCAGAGAGTTCACTAATGTCAGTGAAGGTTTCAATACTATCAGCATAGATGAAATGGGTTAAGAAAGGCAGACAACGAAATCTGTTTAAATCCTGTCTCTATTCTATGTATTCATGATCAGTGAATTGCTTAACTGTACAAGACCTAAGTCAAAAGCCATTATTTTTCCTCATAATTGTCCATTTTCTCTGTTTGGACAGTCAGCTATGCTAATCACTGGATTTTGTAAATGGAAATACTAATTTTGCATAGTCAGAGAAACAAGAATAGTTAAATACACCGATCAAATAAACTGCCTTTAAGTGCGCTGGTGAGGCCTCACCTTGAGTACTGTGTGCAGTTCTGGGCACCACAGTACAAAAAGGACATTCAACTGTTGGAGAGTGTCCAGAGGAGGGCGACAAAGATGGTGAAGGGCCTGGAGGGGATGACATATTAGGAGTGGCTGAGGTCACTGGGCCTGTTCAGAGAAGAGGAGGCTGAGGGGGGACCTCATCGCAGTCTACAACTTCCTCGCGAGGGGGAGTGGAGAGGCCAGTGACCTTTTCTCCATAATCACCAGTGATAGGACCCACGATAACAGGGTTAGGCTGAGGCAGGGGAAGTTTAGAATAGATATTAGGAGGAGATTTTTCACTGAGAGTGGTTGCACACTGGAACAGGCTCCCCAGTGAAGTAGTCACTGCACCAAGCCTGTCTGAATCTAAGAAGAGATTGGACTGTGCACTTAGTCACATGGTCAACACTTTTGGGTAGACCTGTGCGGTGCAAGGAGTTGGACTTGATGATCCTTATGGGTCCCTTCCAACTCGGGATATTCTATTATTCTATGATTCTATGAAGAAAATCAGAAAAAATGTTCTGATATA
The DNA here is from genome assembly GCA_011076525.1 of Nettapus auritus. NCBI lineage: Eukaryota > Metazoa > Chordata > Aves > Anseriformes > Anatidae > Nettapus > Nettapus auritus. The sequence goes on from CM021765.1 coordinate 24,294,488, forward strand.
CAAACTCATTGAAGATGGGAATCTCAAGGATTAATCAAAACTCAAAGAGAATGCATACCTGAGTAATTTGGGGAGTAAGCTTTACTCACATTTTTCTTCCTTGCAATTATGTATAATTACATGCATATCTGACACATGCATCACCATCACATATGTGTAGCTATAGGAGTGGAAGATTATGATTAGCAATCACATATTTTTTATACAGTGAATTAGCAGAACAGTGTTATTAGTTTAGCCATTGCAGAACAATGCAAAGAAGCAGATTGGCCTATGCCCTGGAGAAAGGTCATGCTACTTCTATATATTTATATACATACAGTAAGGTTTAGCTTGAAGGAAAAAGAGGCCAAAGGACTTGCTCAAAGTGAATGAGTGGCACAGCTTAGATTAGAACAGAAAGCTGCTAAAGGTTGGTATGCTTTGATATGCAAACCTAAATATTTTGGCAAAAGGGCAAGGGTTTATACATGAATGCAAGCAGCTGCATCTTTGAATTACTTTTCATGGAGTGGCCAGCAGTAACAACAATAATGTTTAGCACATTCATGGAACTGTGTATTTTCAAAACACTAATAAACAGTTAACTAGCACAATGACAAAGTACAATCTTCATTTTACAGCTAAGCAAAGATACAGATGACTATTGGTATGCTGAAAGCCACACCTAATTCACTGAGAAACAAAATTAAAATTTAGGAAGTCTTACAGATGCTTTATATAGTGACTACAGCATTCCCCAGGCAAAATGTACACAGTAATGCCAGTTGCCCATTTAACTTGGGACACAGTGAAATGGAGCACAGACATTTTTTAATATATCTATTTGCATAAACAATATAATAAATGCCTCTATTCAGTAAAGAACTATGTGCATATGTATCTACGAAATGTAGTCAGGAAATAATGAGCACAGAAAACACTATTTTCCCCATATTTTATATTAAATACATTGTATACCACAACTTTTCACTTTTCCTTCCTTCCTTCCTTTTTTCTTTCTTTCCTTCCTTCTTTATTACACAAAAAAAAAAAAGTTACAATCTCTTGCCAGATGCTCAATAGATCTAGTCTTGTCAATATGGTATTTTTCAAGCTTTTCAAATAGAGTTAAAATGAGGTTCTTAGAGTATACTACTCTTGACCTGTCATCTTATTGGATACAGAAAATTTAGAATCGCTGAAAATCATTGAACTCTTTTGGAAAATCCACCTGAAGTTCTGTCTTTACAGTTTTGCTTCTAATTGGTGAATAAATTAAATGAGAGTAGTAAACACTACTAATTTTGACTCTATTTTTTTTTTTTTATCTTCCAGGAACAGCCTACCTAATTCACCTCACATTTCTAAAAAAAATAAAAATAAAAAATTACTCTAGCTCCAATTACTTTTTTTAAGACAGAGACCTCTCTATTGGAAAGAGAAGCATAAGGGACAAAAATATGTGCTATGCCGACACCTAGCTGCAACACTAATGGCAGAATGGCTGACAGTGCTCTATGGATGATAGATCTTCCTCTCATATGCTGTAAATCCACTTACATCTGCTGAAGGATTATGTTTCATGGTACTCACTGGAGCTACTCCAGCTTACATCAGCTGAGAAACTACCCTCAACATATTGTATAATAGCTATCTTACCATTCTGAAAGATTTGTATGTGCTTCTTTAGTCATGAACTGGAATTGTTCAAGTAAACTGGAAAGCAACCAATGTACAGTCAGGACTGAACCAAGCCGTCTCATTGGGTCTACCATGTGATACAGGTCACGCAGTAAATTTTGAATCTTGGGTGCAGCAGAAGGGAAAAGCTGAGAAGAGAGATACTGATTAGGGACTACATGTTACAGTTTTAAATTGCATAGAAGTGAGAAAAGATTAGAAGACAGTGTATATTATAGCATACAGATATATTAATATAAATGCTCTCGCACAAATGTAAAAAATTACGGTCTTGCCCATCCCTGCAAATCAGGCTTGCTAGTACATGGAAATCTACCTCCCTAGCCTCTCAAGGCCTCTGGTTTGACTTCCAGATCTATACAACTAATTCCCTTTTCAAAAAGAGCCATCAATTTTTAGCCCTAAAACCCATTCAGAGGTCTAGAAAAAAAATCTGAAGTCTTTCAGAAGACTTTCTGAAGAATGGATCTAGTTGCTGCTTCGCTGCCATTCTTTTTTTTTTTTTTTTTTTTTTTTTTTTACCAGCTCATGAGTGATTTACATATTTTTCTCCTTTTCCTTTCTTCTATTTTCTGTTTTATTTTTCTGATTTAGCTGTCCTTTTCAATTAATCCTTTACTCAAATTGTTTTATTTATCTCTTTTATTTCAAATTCCAAAAATCCCAAATAAAATCAGTATACCTCCACCCTCCAGCTTCCCTGTCCATCCAGTCTGATGCAAGAGCCTGAGACAGCAATGGTAATCAAGGAGAAATATTAACAGATTTACATAAAATATGAATCCAGTATAACAAAACTGATTTTACCAGCTCAAATTGTCCAATATTCTTCAGCTCTTTTATGAAAGTAATCATGGAATTTATCTCTTCTAAAGACAAACATTGCTCATCTTCTTTGTGGTAGATTCCATCCTACAAAGGAAAGGACAGCATACACTGTTGAAATCACATGGAAAGCGATATGCTTTCATCAGACCCCAGTCTCTTTGGTGATCAAAAGGACAAGTTACAACAGCTCTCAATTTACCCAAACCTCATCTAAAGTCATTTAAAAACAGCTTCTTGATAACTCTTCCCATTTATCAGTCTATGAAAAAATCAACTGTTCATTATTTGTTTTGTAGAAAAGAACCCATACAAATTACCATGGGAAAAGTGTGTAGACAGTGAACTACAGACAACAAAGTGGACTGCTTGAAATGTGGTTTGGTATCCTATGGAAAACAGAGCTAGGTGATCGTATCATATGTCATCACATATGTCTGTGACTTCCTAATTTATCCTACCATAAATTTAGAACAGATAACCCTGTTTTAATCATATCTGACTGAGAGGTAGAAGTCTCATGGATAACTTAATCTCTGTAAGTTTTGAAAGCAAGAGGCTCTTCAGAATGCCCCCTGACAAGTGCAAAAATCAAGAGAAATACTGCTAAAGATGTTCCCAGTTTGTCATAAACAGCTTTCAGAAGTGATGCAGGCTTTACACAGACCCTAAAAATGCAAAAAACTATAGTTGGATCTTGCATTCAAAATGAGGCACAAAGTAGTAGGAAACTAAATTTAATTCCAATACTCATTAATCTACTTGTCTGAATTAATCAATTGTAGGTTTATGTAAACTCACAAAACTGTATATTAAAAGACCATTTAAAAAACCTTAATGGGTGAAATTATTTTGTTAAGGTTTTACATATATTTTAAAGACCTGTACTTTTGGAAATTACATATTTGAAGTGGAAATTTTTACTAAATTCCCTTTTCAATATAAATGCAGTTTTTCTCATGACTCTCCTGAAATTCAGCAACAGTTTTGATTAAATAAATCCTTCTTGCAAAAAGTTGGCAACAACAATTTCATAAAGGCATACAATTTAGAAGGAATTATTTTCAAATTATTATTATTAAGAAAAAGGAGGAAAGAACTACCTTGCTCACAGTTAATCCATACACATTTTCTAAAGCTTCTTTGAAATTGGAAGTTGACGATTTATTAGATAAGAGCAATTTAAAAGTATCTTCAAAAATAACTTCTTTGAAGGTTTGGTCCTGAATATTTGATTCTTCCTCATCTTGAAAGTCAAAGCTTTCATGAGCCTGTTAGAGAACAATGTAAGAATTTACATTTTGTATATCAAGTCCTGTCTTCTCAAAACCATATACTGTCAAAATGGAACTGTTTATACAATAAAGCCGTGATAATTCTAGTAAAACAGATAGGATTGTAATCTAGAAAATGCTGTACCATATTATCTGTGAGAATTACACGCCACAATATTTGCTGACCTCTAGCGGATAGAGTACAATATTGCATTCTCATGTGAGCCCTTATTCCATTTTGAAATTTGATTTTTAAAAACGTCAGCTTATAAATTAGCACAACTCTTGCAAAACTCTGGTACTTAAGAGATACTACTGATAAAGATATATTTTTACTGTACATAAACACAATGAATAAGCTTATAAAATATATGAATAAGTTATTAGTTTAGTATACACACTAAACCTAATTGCATGGGGCTTATGCATCATAGCTTCATTTCTAGGGGATAGAATCTAAAATAAAATCCCAACTGATACTAAGAAATTATCATTTTTTTAGAGTAATTATTTTTTTCATAGGAAACTATTAAACAGTACAGACTTACTGTACACACATAGATTATGACTGATGGTGGTTGGGGCTGCTATAGAAGCAGAACAATATTATGCTTTATGTTTATAATTTTTACCAATTCTTGGTAGAATTTATATGCAGCCTGGTGTCCAGTCTTAAAATTGTTATGACATGTCACATTTCCTATACTAGCCAAAGATGTCGTTAGACTAATTAAAGATATTGTCTTCAAGTTTTTGTTGTTGTTTTTAATTGTTCCAACTTTCATAGAATCACAGAATCATTTAAGATCATCCAAGATCACCAGATCATCTGGTCCAACCTAACACTGACAAGTCCACCATTAAACCATGTCATTAAGCTCTATATCTACATGTTTTTAGAATACCTCCATGGACAGAGACTCAGCTATTTCGCTGGGCATCCTGTTCCAATAATTCATAACCCTTTCAGTGAATAAGTTTTTCCCAATATCCAACCCAAACCTCTCCTGGTGCAACTTAGGGCCATTTATTTCCTCTTGCCTTATCACGTGGTGCTTGGGAGGGAAGACAAAACCCCACCTTCCTATAGCCTCCTTTAAGGTAATTGTAGAACATGATAAGGTCTACCCTGAGCTTCTTTTTCTCCTGGCTAAACAGCCCCAGCTCCCTCAGCTGCTCCTCGTAAGATTGTTCTCTAGACCCTACACCAGCTTCATTGCCCTTCTTTTTGGACATGCTCTAGGACCTCAATGTCCTTCTTGTAGCGAGGGGCCCAACACTGAACACAGTACTTGAGGTGCGGCCTCACCAGAGCTGAGTACAGGGGGACAATCACTGCCCTAGTCCTGCTGGCCGTGATATTTCTGATACAAGCCAGAATGCTTTGTTTCATATGTCCATTTTTCCTTCGTGTTTAAAGGTTCTTGGCTTTGTGAAGGATGGAGATATTAATTGTGTTGCTGTTAGCAGAACCTTGAACAGATTTCAACTGGGGATGAATTTAAAAAATGCCTCCGGTAATTTCCCAGGATATATTTACTACTATCTTTTTTTCCCTGTTGTATACTGAGTATACAGACAGATTTTACATGCCCAGATATATGCATGTATGTACAAGGGTAATGAAAAGCTACTGGAAATAAATGCAATTTTTTTTTCTGTCTGGGCTGTTCTGAGATAGGAATGGTACAAAACTGGCATGGTGAGTTTATGCTAATGGTCCCCTCTCTCAGGTTTTGAGGGCTTTGATGACTATCTGGGAAGAAGGCAACACAGCAGAAGAAGGCAGCATAGTGGAAGTCGAGGCAGGACATGAACTGAAGAAATGCACTACAGTTTATAGAATCATAGAATATTCCTGGTTGAAAAGGACCGAAGAGGATCATTGAGCCTGACTCCCAGCTCTACACAGAAGTTAAATTTGTATTTAAAGCCATTTGTGGTACTTTAACTTCCTCTCTTCATGCTTTTTTTCTAGCACAGTTAATACATAACTCTAATTGCATGCATTCCTATACATTTTATTTAGCTGATATTCTCTGGGGTAATAGTGGAGTAAAGCTAGAACTGAACAGTTGGCATGCTTATATGATGTGGTGAACTTCAGCACAGAAACTCTGTCCTTTCTCAACTGGTTTCTCCCACAGCTATTTGCCACTTTTAGGCAAAAATAATATTAATGCATTTGTCAATTTCTCAGAGGTTTGAGGGCAACTATCATAGAGATTTCCCTGCTTTGTTCTGTTTAGTGTAATTTTTTTTTTTTTTTTTTTTTGGGGGGGGGGTTAAAGCAATACCCTTCTTCTTGTGTTCAGTAAGCTTGCAGCCTTTAGGGCATTCTTTGAGACAAAAAACACTCAAAAAGAAACATTTCAGTGTCATTTACTCACCTCAAGAACTACTGGGTGTAAGGAGGTGCTGAACCCAATGTCAAAGGTTAGCATTTGAAAACACTGGCTGCATCTGAAATACAATATAACAGGGATCAGATTCAATTAAGTTAGATACTGTTGTGAATTATATGCTACAATGACAGAACACACACACCTTTGTCCAGAGAAAGCATACAGTACTGACTAAACATTTCTGAGAGTCAGCAGCCTTAACCATTGATGAGTCACATTTTGAGCTGATGAAAGCAGTGATATACTCAAGAATACCTGTACATCTGACTTTTAAACAAGTGAGGGACGTAAACTGGACCAGAGGAGGAAATGCCTTTTGATGAGAATTAAGTCCCATAAAAGCTTTGGAGACATTTGGAAGGCAATAGATGTCCATCAGGTGAAACTTGTTGGGCTTACTGAACCCAGATGCAGCTGGGGGGATATTTGAAGACATGGGCCAGGAACCCTAACCAAATCTTGGACTATATACGTAAGGGATACCTAGCTTGTTGGTAAACAAACGTTAAGAGTTTGGACCACTTCAAAAATAATCCTATCCCTGTTATACTCCTCGCCTCCTTTCAACTGTTGTCACTCAGAATGTAAACTGTATTCCTGAAAATAATGAGATTTAAATTATTACTACTAAAACACCCATGTTCTCAAATATATTTATAAAACATACAAGCATTATAAATAGTAATTTATTTACTATTTATCATTAAAAAGTCATGGATGTGACATAACACATATCACAAATATTAATTTTAATTAATAAACATATTACATAATAAATGTTGATTTATGTGTGAGAACTATAAGACTAATAGAAGTGATTACAATGATTCAATATTCACATAAAAATTAATGTTGCTGCTTGAGTACATTTCATAATGTACATTTCATAAAGTATTTGCAGTGTTTGTTGTTTATATTCCCTGCCCCAGCCAGTTCAGAACAGTCTGGGTTACTCTAACTTTAAATATTTGACATATGACAGAGTACTCACTAATGTGAAATACAGCTTTACGATAATTGGCCCAATTTTGAGTGATTTCTGTTCATTTGTGCTGCCTGAAACACTTCATCAGGACACCGTATCTGGTCCTTGGTATTTATCATAACCTCTTCACAAACTAGAAACTGTGTGGATATTGAAGAGTTTTACTCCCTAGATACAGTGTGTCCATACTTCATTCTATTAGGACTAATGAAATAGAGGGGATTTTGTTATTTTAGGAGTCATGTATCTTCTACAATTTTTACTATCTAAGGAGTTAACAATAGAATAGCAATGAATGCTGCAAGTTACTTACTGATTGAAAGAGCTTGGTTCTGAGGCAGATAATTCACTGAAGACCTCAGTTACAAGTAGAAGTTTGCTTATAGCTTCCTTCATGTTGTTAAAGGCTTGCTGAGGAGAACTGTTTTTGAAGAACATCTCAAAAAACTTTTGCAGCTGTGAAAAAGATTACATATATTTTGTGAACATTTACCAGTGCTTAACTAAACCAGTGCTTAAGATCATAAATTAAAAGGCTGGTAGAAATCAAAATTGCTTTAGAATGTCAATTTCAGTTGTTATTCATTAGCACAGTTTAAAAAAAAAAAAAAAAAGTGGCATGAAAAGCATCACAAAGCACACTGGCAGAGAATGTGTTTTTGTTTACAAGTAAGTATATCAGAAACAGACTCTTTAGCAATGGTTTTTAAAAATATTGCTCACAGTCTAAGCTTTCTTTGATAAAACCTTTTACTATCAACTCGTTTGGGGCAACAGAAATCATAACACTGCTTCAGCAATAGGTAACGGCACAATCATAGTAAAAGCCTTTTATCTTGTTAATGTACTGTGCCAAGGGCTACCCCACATGACCTTCACTTTGAATCCTTACCCCAGGTTAACAAGCTCTAAACACAATAAAGAATTAAGGTGTTGGAAAAAAATAAAAAATAATACAAAAAAATCAGCCACCACAGCATATATTTTGACTGGACTTTTGCACACGCAGATGGTTTTTGCCATGAATCCTCCTAGAGACATATGCATTGGCCTGCATAACAATGTGCTCTCAGCTGCTTTCATCACTCAAGCAAATTCACCCTCCTCAACAATGCAGGCAGAGATTTGGGGGAAAGAGAAATGGAGCAACACAGAACACCAGTGAAGAGCTGGGCACAGGCAGGTTTTGTTGCATCAGCCTGTGCCAGTGTTCAGTCACCTGCAGTGCTTCCTGATATTCAGAAAACAGAACCTCCTGTGTTTGTTTGTGCCCACAGTCTTTTGTCCTGACACTGGACAACCCTGAAAAGAGCCTGGCTCTGTCTTCTTTGTACACTCCCTTCAGGTACTTATACACATTGATGAGATACCACCTGAGCTCTTCAAGCTGAACAGTCCCAGCTCTCTCAGCCTATCCTCATATGAGAGGTGCTCCAGCCCCTTTGTCAAATTTGTGGCCCTTCATTCATGGCCCTGAGTCCACTCTTTCAATTAAGTTCAAGTCTCCTTGTACTGGGGAGCCCTGAACTGGGCACAGTGCTCCAGACGTGGCCTCACCGGTGCTGACTAGAGGGGAAGGGTCACCTCCATCAACTTCCTGGCTACACTCGTAATACAGCCCAGGATAGCATCAACCTTTTTATGGCAAGTGCACATGCTGGCTCATGATCACCTTGGTGTGCAACAGTACCCCCAGGTCCTTTTCTGACAACCTAATTTCCAGCTTGGTGGCCCCAGCATGTACTGGTGCTGGGGCTGTTTGTCCCCAAGCGCAGGACTTTGCACTTCTTGTTGAACTGCATGAGGTTACTGCCAGCCCATTTCTCCAGCATGTGGAGATCGCTCTGGAAGGCAGCTTGACCCCCTGGTGGATCAGCCACTCTTCTCACTTTCCTGTCACCTGCAAACCTGTTGAGGGTGCACTCTGCCCCATTAATGAAGATGTTGAACAGACTGGATGTAGCAACGTCCCCTGTTGTACTCCACTAGTTATGGGTGATGTGTTATGATGAATTCACTGTGCTGACACCAGATCACCTTTCAATAGACTTCTATGCACTTTAGTCCACTGAATTTTCTAGACAGCATTACAGCCTACCTTGTGAGCATGAATACTGTCAAACACATTGGTCTGTGTTGGCATGAATGATTGCCTTTTCAGTTTCCTCAAGCAGTATAGTACAGTTAAATGTAAAAAGCACTTCCCACTTTCCTTTTCAAAAACAAATACACAAACAAACAAACAAACAAAAACTCAACTGTATCATTGCCTACAGCCAGCCATAGCAAATAAGTAGGCAGCTTACTCTGATCTCCTTTTGCTTTACTGTCTTCAGTGCCATTAACTTGATTCTAACAAGTAGTGCCTTTCCCAAGCTTTACTGACTAAAACAAATTTGTCCCATGAAAATGGGACATTTGAGATCTGGGTGGAAGGTCTGCAATGCCTGGGACCCTTTATTCTGTTTCTGATAAAGCTGTGTGAAATGCCAGTAGGAAATAAATAAATAAATAAATAAATAAACAGAATGACTTATATTACAAAATTAAACTTCTGACTGCCCGGAAATTACAAAGTAAAGGTTGCACATACAACGTCAGCTCTGCCATTTGGATATTTGCATCATGCTGCAATCTTGAATAACATTACACTGCATTTTTATACTGTAAAAAGTTATCCATGTGTATTGCAATTCCATAAAACTTTAGGGCAAAAGAGCCTTGGAACTGCAATGTAGAAAGAGATAATGGAAAAATTCTTCAGACCAGACTACACTTCATTGCAAGCTTCCCAAAGTCTAAGATCACCCAAGCTTTGTTTCTCCCACAGAATAGGGCAAAGATTAAGAATACAAAACCGCACATTTTTCATATCGGTTCTGATTTAGAATCATCTCTGAAAGAAATTGTTTTGTCTCAGCTCTGATTCAAGCCTATAGTAGTTTATTAATCAGTTCATATGAAATAAAAAATAAAAAAGAAGACTCATCTCCTCAGAATGAGACTACAAGGTGGTTCTTCAGCTGAATTTGACATTTACCTCCAACATCTCTGACAGATCCTGTACATCATTCACGTTCCTGCTATACCAAATTTCACCTTTTCTCTGATTTTCTATATCTGCTGTGGGTGTTGAGGAGCTAAGTGAGAAGCCGTGTTGCTTTGCTGCACATAAGGAGTTGAAGAACTTTACAGGGAGAGATGGGGAGTATTGGAAGGAAGGGCAAAAGGGACTGAAGAAGCTCCATTAGTTCATTTCCTCCTCTCTATAAATAAGTACCTCAACACAAGAGATACACAATGTATGTATCAGAAGTCAGAACTGCTGAAAGACAGAGTGATTTGCCCTATTTGCCCTCACAGCGTGCTGTTGGCTAAAATAGCAAACCAATTCCAACACAACAGGCATTAGAAATAAAACTGACTTCTCCAAGGAACTGCATTTTAGTTACAGCCCTCCTTAGGCAGATTAGAAAAAAGCAGTGCTCAAAAGGTCCTCAATGGGGGATATCAGATTTTAGGACAATGTTTATTCTAAAACAATGACTAAAAATATTTAGTCAGTTTGGTTCAGGACCAACAAAGACAACAGAAAAATACTCCCAGTTCAATTCCAATTCATTAAAAAATCCTATTCAAACCAGTTCAGGTTAGGTGTGACTCTGTCAGATTCCACAGGACTCTCAGCACCCAACAGGGAAAATGCAGAGTATGTGGACTGGGGATGATAAAGTAGGAATACCTGCAGGAACCTCACATTCTTCTAAGTGTGCCAGACAAAATCTATAAATATCTATGTTCAGCTGCAACATGTTAAAACCACTGAGCTAAAGGTTACTTCAGATGATCACAACAGATGATGCATGTTCTCCCACCTTTAGAGCAAACAGGCTAGGTTCAATCTCGTTATTAACTGAGGCTGATTAAAAGCAGCACTGAATAGCGAAAAGAGGACAGAATGGAAAAATCTGGTGGCAATCACAGGAATTTAGTCTGGGAGAAAACTGACCTCTGGCTGGCAAATTTTTGAGCAGAGGTATAGGGATTAAATTTTAGTAGGCTGTAAAACTTAATGCACACATGGACATACATATTGTACAATGACACCATTGTATACAGAATTGCAAGACTTCTCAGGAGCTTGAAAATGTTCATCCACACACTGGATGCATACAGTCAGGGGTGTGTTCCACACATTTATGTAATGCCTTTCAGAAAATGTGTAAATGCAGTCAAATTACATAAATCAAGTGCACATTTTCTTTAAAGGCAGAATGAACTAGAAACTTAAATATTCTTAAGATTTACTTTAACTCATTGACCTTTAGCTCACTGATAACCACTCTTCCTTTAGGATAAGCCATTGGAAAAAAAAAATGGCTAAAATATTAATTTAAAAATACTTTTCTCTGCCCACCTTGAATTCCTTTATTTTTTATTTTTATTTTTAAATCTGCAGTCATTAAAATAAGCCTTATGATCTCAGTGACATGGATTCTTTTGACTCCTCAAAAATACACTGTACCATCAGTAAAAGGCCTGACAGACTGAAAAAAATACAATTTTATTGACAAGCTTCGTGGACACTAAAGGAGAGTGGAAGGGTGTGCCATTCATGTGGCTGCATGCTATGGTGACTGTAGTAATTCCCTTGAGAGGATTTTCCTCTGGCATGTTTTCTGTGAATAAATTTCTTAGGAGAAGTTCTGGGGCAGCCTAGGGCAGCTAGCTGAATGAGGAACGGTAGAAATTGATTCAGACACTCACTGTGTGCACTGGGTGTCAGACTCCAACACTCCACAGAAGATGAAAATTAATTTTACTGTAGCTAAAACAAACTGTAGCGATCCTTCTGGGATTGCCTTCCAGCTCAGTCCTAGCATAGTCTTGCCACATGACAAGATAAACAAGAAAGATTATCCTTAACTAACTTAACTAAAATTAAAACACCTACCTTCGCTGACTGCATTGATTAGCTTTCTGTTAATTGCAATAGGAGTTCAGAGGCACAACTTGCATGCAGACAATTCAATTAGGTGTCAAAACCTATTGAGGAATACCACCCTACAAAATTACATGGCTTATGTCTATGTACGAGGTAAATGTCTCAGTTCCTTTCATACTTCATTGCACAAGACAGACACTTCAAAAGCATGATTTATGCCATTCTAAGGTAGACATCTCGAAATGGTGACATTAATTACAGTCCAAAACTGCTCTGTTCCTCCAGTGCGTGTACAGGGAATCTAAATGAGACACTGAAGACAGGCAGGAGATATAACCCGGGAGAGCTCACACAGCCCACCCTTGACAAAATCTCCTGGATAAAAATATCTGTGTGACTTGAATATACAGAGCTGTCTGGGAGGGTGTTTGCCCTAAATTGATGATGCTAAAGGCAACCATCAGCAAGATTAAACAGCAACCAGGAAATTACAAAGTGACTTTTGATAGAAGGAAGGAGTCAGCTTGAAAAATAACATTAAAGAAGAATGAAAATTTGCAGTGGGGACGGGAAGAGGATTTGGAGCAGAGACAGCAGCAGGCAAGACCTGCTCAGGCACTACCAGAGGTCAGCCCACCAGCACCACAGCTTCTGCCTGGACTGTAGGGTTTTACTGGGTTGTCAGCATTGGCTTGGCTCTTGTGTGGGCACCCAGGGAGTGGGTACATGCAGAGCTCCCACTTTTCCAGTCAGAGGTACATGAAAGTAGAGAACCTGCATCCCAGGAGAATGGGGCTGTCTTTGTAACCCATGCTGCCTGCAAGACGGGGAGAGCATAAGAGTGGGTGAATCGGTGGGTGTGATTAGAACTTCAGGGTGGTATTTGTAGGAGGATGTTTAGAAATGTGTAGTATTTATTAACATTATTGAAGTGTCTGGTGTCACGGTTTCTCTGTTCTGTTATTGACAATGATTTTGCATGTGTTACTAACACTGGCTGCAAGTTAACTACGTATCACCAGTTAATCACTTCTATCCTGATTTTGTTAAAACAATGTGAACTTGTCTTTTTTTTCCCCGCACCAGTATCACACCCTGGGAGCTGTAGCTGAGCTCTGAACCTACACAAGAAGCCAGGAGCTAAAAGATGAAAGGTCATTGGAGCTACTGAGTAATTCAGTGCAATTTTGAGGTTTATACTTCAGGATTTGATGCATCATCCTCTACAGAATTTGTATGAATACATTTTGAAATGATCATGTTGGCCCCTAGTTGTAGCCTTCAAAACTAGAGGACAGATGAAGTTGTCAGTATAATATTCGAGAGCAATGTTTCCTGCTGCTGATATAAAACATGATCTTTGGTTTAAAAATAAAACAAAACAAAACAAAATAAAAACAAATAAAAGGCACTTTTTGAAATAACAAAGGGTATCCTCTCCAGACTTTTGCTTTACATCAGAGCTTTTACAGTGTTTCTGATCAATTGGATTCTCAAAAGAATGTAATCACCTCTCTTTGAAAATAGCCAAGAACGTATTTACTTGAATAAACTCAATCACTCTTCTAACTTTTTCAATGTAAGCTGTGTACTTTCAGTACGCTTTTGTACATTCATTCTTCTTACTGAATCTATATTTGGTGATATTTCTTCACCAAGTCCAAATACTTTTGCATGTAAACAGTCGTTCATAGATACAGAAATACTCTTACACACAAACAAGAATCTCTTTGACTATATCGATGGATGTATCTAAATATCTAAAGTGTCTGCAAAAATATAGACTGATTCCACATGCAAGGCCTGAAAAAAATAAACAAAACAAAACAAACAAACAAAAAAACAGATTTTGAAATGAAACTATTTTTTGTATTGCCTGCTAGCACAGACAAACCTCTTCACTAATCACAGTATATAAAAAAAGGTTTTAACACATATAATGGGAGAAAAACTACTCATAATCAAAAACAATGGCTCTAGAATGCATCTCAGCAGTGCAGTAATTTATTATAAGTTGATAGTGTTAGCTTTAGGTGGACCTGTTTATTCCACCTGTGGTTTATTCTTATGAATGCTATTGTTATGAAGGGGGAAGCCAGGATGTTATTCAGCTGTTTTATATAGTAAATTTCACATTAATGTATATATGTTTTTCTTTGCATAAGTTATTATAAAGAAATGGTATCTAAAAGGTGTGGAAAACAACAACAACAAACCCTCTTGTCCCTCAGCACTGTTTAAGCGTACTTACTCGGAGGATATTCTTTGTTTATCAAGTTCAGTGGATAATGTCCACCTATATCAGTGTTGGATGCCTTATTTTAAATCTTTGCTGGTGAATAAAGGAGAAAAGACCCTCTGAGAAAACTTTTTCTCTAAAGATCTTTGCTCTTAACACCAAGTGCAAAGATTATTGATGTCACTATTTATTGATGTTCACTAGCTTCAGCAACCACTAAATTGGGTCCTTTGAATGGATCTGAACTAAGAATTGATTCCCAGTGCAGCATCAACTTCTTAGTGGAAAAGTAAAGGTGATTTACTAACACCATTTCCCAGCTTGCTGTGAGAAGCAAATGTGGATCAGCTTGATTAAGGGAAGCTGGAAGGCAGAAAGGGAAAAATGAGAAGAGGAATCAGGATAACAGGAGATAGGGCTGGGAGAGTTGGGAGCCACGTGGAGACATGTTTACAAAGCTGCTTGGATTGAAGTGCCAGAGCAAGAAGATCTATGAACCAAAAGAAAAACAGAGAGCTAAGGGCCTGAATTAGTGTGTTAATATTTATTTATGACATATCTACTTTTATACAGAATAATCAGTCTAGAGCTGTTACCAAAGAAACTCAGATGTTCATGTTGAGAAGAGTAGAAAAGAGCTCCGGGATGAATTTTAACTCTATTTGTAACTGCCTGACAGATTGGCACAGGCATGGAGAGGGTAAAGAAGAAAGGATTACTCATTCTTTCTCTAAAGACAAGAATCAGGGACATGAAATTAATAATCAGGTAGAAGTTTCAAAGAAAAAAAAAAAATCTACATAATTAATCTCTAGAGACTCATTGCTGCAGGTTGTTGGGAAGACCAAAAGCATAAACGGATTCAAAAATCCATTAGAGAGCTCCGTAGCATAGAAGTCCACTGGAGTTTATTAAATATAAATATATATATTCCGCTTCCACTTCAGCGTGTCTTACCTTGCAGGTTACCAGAAATAGGTACAGTCTGCCTAAATATTAATGGGTACGTTTCTATGACAGAAACAGTATGTCAGATAAGCATATCTTTGATCTTTCACAGCCCAAACAGACTTTTTTTTCTTATAATAGTGAAAAGAGAAATGATAGGTTTCTAGATGTTATGAGAAGAGAAAACAGAGACAGCATTTATGGCCAATCTCCCAAGAATGGCACCATTAGAGAATTTGATTCTCCGTGCAGGCTATTTGTAAGAGTAGTGAAATGCACTTGCTAAGTTCTTACAGCACCTAATGCACACATTTAATTTTTCTTCCCAAATAACCCTGCGATTTTTTAAGAGTTGATGGTAATTTGCTTTTGCGTTTTCTCTCGCTAGGTGTCAGGGCAACAACTGGTAATCCAAAAATAAAACAAAGTAAAAAAATCCTGAGTCTTTCCACTGTTTTTAAGCATTTTGCTCTTTATCTGCATGAATGTTTGCGTTCTATTTCATATTCAGCATCTTTGAATTTTACTTGAAGTAGTATCAAAATTGGCCACTTGAGGGCAATACTGCAATCTAATTTTCAGCATTCTGCTCTAAGCCAGACCTCCATGTCATATTAAAAGACATATTTCCTGGATGGTTTAGAGTCCACTTTTATTTGCATATATATTAAGTATGAAAAATATTTTTCTTTACTCAATTTTTCAAATGCTAATACAATAGAAAGAGAATTTCAGTGAAAGTTATAGTGACATACCACAGAAAGCTTAAGCAACAGCAAACAGCTTTAATATATTACGTTTACCTCACTGCACAACTTGAAAATCACTTAAAATGATAGTTTCAGCTAAGGGTATCTAGGTCTATGCGTATACACCAGTCAATGAATTCAAATACAGGAGGCACCTGACTTATATTTTAGTTGAGCAAATGGACAGTGAGCCAGAGAGGGAGCAGTTCAAAGCAGACCCCAACACAGAAGAACCTTCCCAGGTGACACAGGATGAGGCACCACTAGAGTCTACAAAAATGCATCCTTAGTTATGAACTGGGACTGGTTTGGGAAAGGCTAGTGGCTGAGCAAAGGAGAAAATTTATAGTGTGTTAAACCTGGAGGTAAGTAATCATATATGAGTGTCTTACACAACAGCTTCTATAAAACAGAAAATTATTCATTGGTCACCTTTTTGTTCAATACACATGCATAGGCAATTAATATGAAAGCAATTATTGCACACATTGACAATGACCCCTCCTTTAATTGGCACCATATGCAAAATTAAAATCTTTTTTTTTATTAATAATTTTTCAAAGAACAGATGGTCTAAATAAAGGGTTTCCAATTTTCTTCAAGGAAATAAAGCTATTATGCAAGCCTCCTAGCAAAACATTTGTGTGGCAGAACGCCATTCCCTCCCCTGCATTTCCTGCATCTTTCCAACCAGGGCCAAAATCTAGTGTTGCACTTTTGTCACTCCTTAATGACACACAAAATCCTAATGCCAATTAAATATTTAGCTTCTTTTGCTTTCTGAACCAAGTTACTAAAACCTGCATAACCTCTCTCCCTCCCCCCCCCCCCAAAAAAAAAAAAAAAAAAAAAAAAGGCAGCAGGTGTGTACAATGCACTTAAGCTCCTCCTGAACTGTGATTTGGCCAATGCTTATTCAAGAATTCATTGTGAAGTTTTGTCACTCCAACACTCCAATTGGGATAACAGTAAGAGTCATTTACAATAGTTTTCTAACAAAGAAGCAGTGGAGAATGTAGTATTTAACTCTTTAAATTTATTATTTTCTTTCCACAGTTTATCTAAATTATTTGGTATCATTTGGTATCCAGTCTTGAAAAAATGCCTCCTTCACATATACAGCATCCTGGTTACTTCCAGCAAAGGTAAAGAGTTATTGTGCATAGAAGATCAAATATCCTGAATTTGTATTAGTAAAGTTGTAACTAAGTCAGCCACAGTTGTGGATCTATCTCTTACCCATAATGGTTTAATTACACCAGTACAAGAAAATTTGCCCACAGATCTCCAAATCAGATCTTCAAAATATTGTGCAACATTACTAAAGGCAGCACATCTATGATGGCAATACAGAAAAATAAAACTCTTACTTTAAAATTAAAAGATTAATTTAGTCAGCTATGCCTGGGGGAAAAAATAAAAATAAAAATAAAAATAAAGAAGAATATATACACTAGGAAATTTTTCCAGACCAAAGTCTCTTCCATAGGCGTTATCAGGTCCTGGTGACACTAGTGGGTATTCTGTCAATCACTGATCTGTCAATCACAGAACAGATCTTAGACACCCTTTCTGTCTTTACTATTGACAGGTTGGAGCTTCACAATGTAACTATTTTCCTTCCTACACACTAGAGCTGGCAGAAACTGAATACTCATTCATACACATTCTCATATGCATTCAGGACCAGATTCCCTGGCTGGAATGAATACGCTTAGCTCCACTGGATAGTTTGGGAGAGGAGATTACCATGCTAGCATTGTACATCTCACTGGCATCAAGTGATGGCTCCATACAGTTTACTAGAAAGTTGATACAATCTCATCTCACAGGATATCCACGTTTGAATTCAAACCTCCCAGGTATTCTTTCCTGACCACTGCCATCTTTTCTGATGACTCCTGTCTGATGCCTCTGCACCAAGCACAGAAGAATTTTTATGATTTTCTCAGTAGTGTTGTCTGGCCATTAAGTAAATTCTCAGTGTTTCACTTCTGGAGACTTCCTGACTCCTCCCAGGCTCTTTATAGGGCATGCTGCTTAAGCTGAGAGACAGTCTCATCCACCCTGTTTTCCAACATTCTGTTGATTTGCATTTAACTTTCTTCATCATTACAAATGTGCTCTGTGTGATGCCTACTTTTTGTGTATTTCTTAGCATTTTGACAAGTCTGCCTAAAACTGTGGGAGATGTAACACCACAGCAGCAGTAACCAGATTGGAACTACTGTTGACATGCTGTTGCTTCTATGTATCATTGTTATTGCTTCTTCAGCTGCCAAAGTGCTCTGTAAATGACGGGTGACACCCCTTTCAGCAGACTTCCCTTTGCTGGAGCCATTTTACAGAGCCCTATCACGATCACTAATGACTATTAGCCTTTAAAGTAGTGCCTACTTCAGATACGACAGTGATGCTTCTCGACACTGAGGTATTTTAATACAGAAAATTATACTGAATTCTAAGGTTTGAAAGTGGGTGATCTTTGGTAGTCTTCCTAACCCCACACAGACAAATTGCAAAATAATTTATCTCCATGCATTTTCACAACTTCTGAAGAGTGAAATGAAGGTAAGTAGGTTTATTTCACCTAATTTTGGCCATCTAGAATTTGGCATGTTCCTTAAGGCAGTCACAGCAAAACATGAAGGAGGCAGACATTTCTACCAGAAAAAAAAAAAAAAAAATAACACTGCCAGGACTCTTGATGCTAACCATTTGGTATGTTTTACAATTTTAGTTCTCTGAAAGTTATATGCCTGTTTCTTCAATAGCTAGAATTAGATAATGAGCTTAAACTAGGCATTTAACTTTCAGAGAACTAAAATTGTAAAACATACCAAATGGTTAGCATCAAGAGTCCTGGCAGTGATACCACAACATTCACACTGATTCAAGTATGAGACTTGCTCCTACCCCAAGAGAGTTACATGGGCAAAGTGCACCCATCCTCTGATGGCTGCTGCAGGAGTTGAGCTATGTCACTTCACAAAATCACTGCTACTTTGAGAACTTGTTCCTTGAAAAAGAAAAGAGCAGCCACAGACCTGCAGTTCCTTCACAAAGAGCTGCCATGTTGCAAGGACAGTTCCTTGCTGAAAGAACAAAGGAATGGAAAGACACCTTTGGAAATCCGTAGGACTGCTGAGCAAACTAGACATGGAGACCTGCAGTGGTCTCTCCAGACACTTGGACATGTCCAGAGTTAATCAAAGTAAGGCATGTGTGAAACATCCTTTTTCATAAAACTTTGAGACCATGGGGAGCCACCCTCTGCACAGTATTCTTCCTTCCCCTTATTTGGAAATGCCCTGACCCTCTTTCACTATGTTTTACTGCACCTAAAAAAGAAATCTAAACAAACCATTAAAACAAAATATTTACTTTCCTTTTTTTATAGCGCTGTCAATATGCAGGCAAAAGATGTTACTGAATCAGAGCACCCCTGCAGTTGTGCTTTAGATAAAATTCCAACCTTGCAACTGTTGTCCAATGCCACCAATAAAAACAGATGTCAAAGCAAGCAAATCCCAGGTCCCTTCACAATTCTCACTGCACAGGCCAACTCTCCCCTTTGTCATGAACCGAACCCCACTTTTTCTGAGAAATGAAAGCTGTACCTGAGGAGAACATTCACCATTAGCTCAGGACTGCAAATAAAGAAAGGGGGAAAGAGAATATGCATATTACCTATTTTTCTGTCTCTACTGTACCTGAAAGTGTGCAAAAACTAAGAAATAAAACATTTTACCTTTACAGAAAAGTGCTTCTTCTTGGGTGGATGCCAGACTGTGGCAGTTGAATGAATGAATGCCCGCAAAGGTGTTAAGGATGTGACTAGCACATATGCTTTTATGATGACAGAAATGTCTTGAGCTTTAAAGATGTCCTTGTGGTCTGGTGAGGCTGAGACCTGATTCCTGGGAAGTAATAACAACACAGAGAATTAATGAAGAGCTTTTGCATCTCTTTTAGAAGCAAATTGAGCTATAAAATAACAATAATAATAATAAAAAATAGTAGGGGAAAAATTAATTTCCTTTTAACCCAAGGTTAGGTAACATAGTAGATGAAACCAAGCAGGATGGAATCAAGCTTTTCATCAAGTCCTTGTTTTTTTTTTTTTTGTAATTTCAGTGTTTTTAATCTTTATTTCCATGTGTACTAATTAACTGTGTTAGGAGGGAGTTAAGGTTGAGTGTACTTGTGGGCAAATGCATGGGCATGTGGGCAGGGGTGTTGTGGCCATCTTGTAAATGTTTGTTGCAAAAGTTGTCAGTACTAACCCAGGACATTAAGAGTGAAGGTAAAAACATTAAAGAAATCCAAGCAGTTTAAATAACAGAAGTGCATAGTAAAGCTACCCAAATCTAACATTGATTTCTAGTGAAGTCAGAAAAAAATATGGAAAGACTACACTATCATAAGCACTTTCTTCTGTGTAATACAAGACCACAAATATGTGGTAATGCATGCTTGTACTAAGGAAAGACATGAACTATGATTCCAAATATTATGAGAAACTGTAACACCTAGGAATAGCCCATAATAAATCAGCTAATCATAAGTGTAAGTTAATTTAGTTCAGGAAGTGATGTGGCTCTCTAGATATTGGGCTACAACTCCCATAGTCTGCACAAAAAGAATCAGCATAGAAGCAGTGAAGAAACAAGCAAAACTGGGGAAAAAATCAGTTCTCTAAAAGCTCATTACATGGGGAAACTTGAACAACACTTGGGAATATTCACAAAAGTCGTTATTAATCTCTGTGTTAAAATCTCTGAATATCAACCTACCTCACAGCAAATGGAATGAGAGGGTGAGTATACAAATTACATGTGTCTAAGACTGTGATTAGTGGTAAAAGAGGGACCTCACACTCTTCTCCCATTTCTGTGTAATCTTTGGTAAGACATGGCCTCACCAGGCCTCAGTTTTGCCATCACTTAAAGAGAATCTAATAGTATCTATGCTAAACAGACTTTTCTCTTCCCCTTGCAGAATGGTAGGGCCCCTGACCACAGAATCTGTGTGATAATGAAATATAGGAAACAGCATTTGGACAGCTAGTTCTCAAGTATATCTTAGTTCTTTTCTTAATGGAAGTCTCTTTGCAAAGGACTATATATGTGTGTCTGTAGTAGGGGTAAGGCAGAAATGAGGACAGGAAACATCTCAGACACTGTGAGACCTAGACATTCGAGGGCGTCTCTGGATCTGTATTTATCTGTCTAGGAGTCTAAATGCCCTCAACATAAGCGCTTAGTTGTTCTTCACACACAAAGCATGTACAAGCTTTGCTATTACAGATTTAAAAAAAAAAAAAAAAAAAAAAAAAAGGCATCATGCAAGTATATAGAAAAAGATACAATACATCTAAGTGCTCCATCTGCTGCGGTTTCCATTCTCACTACATTCTGCATCGCTGACTCCCAACTAAATGCATTATGAAACACACAGTTTCTGGGGTAAGGTATGATTAGCTTACAGCTGTGCACTATTAGCCTGGCTCCACAAGTGCCGTAGATGGGCAGCATGTGTCCTGCCATTGCTTCTGCTGCCATGGGTGACGTTGCTTGCAATGCTGGCCCTTGACAGCCCATGCTGACTGGAGCACTCTGTGGTGGCAACTGGGAGCTGCAGGTCTGAAAAAGTACCAAGGGAAGGAGAAAGAAAGTCAGCAGACCACTGAAAATAGTGCTCATCTCCTGATGTTAAGGAAAAAATGTGTAAAACAGAAGCAGTACAGAGGAACTGCAAGAATGAAACAAAAATATAAAATAGAAAATGCTTAGACTATATCCTATTCAGAACTGCTAGCACAGAGATTTATATCCACTGAGCACCCCCTTCCAGCTGCAAGCTCTGGCCCACTTTATATGTGTGTACGAGTGCTGCATAAAAAAGCAAACATACCTTTCCTCCTTCCTCTAAATAGAAATCCTTTATTTCTAAATATAGAATACCAAAACTTGTGTTTCTCACGCAGCCCTAATTAAAATTAATGTGGTTAAGAAATGTATTTGACAAAGGACCAAGGGACTTTGCCACTGTAATCACACAGTTCAGTAAATAACAACATATCCCTGTTTCTAGATTGACAGTTTAAGGCTACATTTTGTAGTTACTGAAATATATGGGAGGTTTAGCTCTGCAATTGAATGCAGTGGGAGCAGGACTGATGTACCAGAGCCCTCAAGATTACTGAGGCATATGAATATTAATAGTAATCAAAATATTGTGATGTGATAGCAGTCAATGGGTGGTATGTATTTATTGTTCCTACTGTGCTTATAAAAAGGCATAGAGCTCTTATGTCATTATTTCATGCAGGGTGGTTTTCATTAACACTAACACACCTCACTTTCTGACATTTCAAATTCTTAAGTAATAGTCAGGGAAAAGTCAAGCTGTTCACATTATTCCCAAACCTCATCACTTATATTTTTTAATGACATACTACATTGTGCTAATGTTATGAAGTTATTTGTATAGCTTTTCTTTTAATGCATGTGCTCTCCACTTCAGTACACGAAATGAAAAACAAAATTGAAGCTGTATTTCTGGTGATGAGCTGTGAGCAGCCATTCAAGGAAAAGAATTATTCTTTTTCACACTGTTCCTGTTGAAATGACATTGTGATTGTCTATGTTTATCAGCTGTTGATCAGATCAGCTCAGTGCAGCCTTTCAAGCTCAACTGGGATCTAAAATTAATCTTGTCCTTTGCCTTACATGCACCATTTAGCAGGAGCAAAGGCTTTACTAATCAAAACCAGGCAGTTATTAATAAAGCATCGCATGTTCAGATTATACTCTCACTGCCATCTTTGTGTTGTGTTATGCATTATAACCGATTTGGACTTTGTAAGAGCCTACCTGTTTGCTGATAGTAGAGAGGCAAGACAGACTACTGTCTGTCTACTTGCCTGTGCAGTGATAACAGGAATAAGTCAGTAAACTCCCCTTAAGACATTTATTTAGCAGACTTGCTTCTGTATATGCACTGAATATGGATATTTTTTCCTTATCCACTCTGTAAAGAACCACTGGCATTTCACTATGGCAATTACCACCTGTGGGTAACATACAGAGACAATGGCATTCCATCATGGCAATATTTGATGGTCCCACTGAATCTACTCTTATCCATTATTTTAGTTACTTTACTGAAGTGTCTATACTAGTAAAGCTGTAATCTTGAGCTTTGTCTTTAGGCAATGGAGAGAGACAGAGAGACCAGTCCTCAGAGGACTAGGAGAAATACTGGTTCTGAACTGGTCTCTGAAAGGGTTTGCTTTTTTATTGACTATGCAAGAAAACTAAACTAACTAAAGTATAAATAGTTCTCAGAGTATAAAATTTGATCATACAGTTTTGGTGTTCAGCCAAAACCAAAATTAGAAAAAAAAAAAAATCATAGAGGCCCTCCACAATGCATGGCTGACTTCACAAATGTTTTTTTCTGATGTATCCTTACACTGGTAAAAAGGAAAGACACAGCTCCTCTGGGAGCGAAGCCGTGTTCCGCTCTATCCATAATATCATAGCATACCCAACAGGAATAGCCTAGCACAGTCAGACTCTGGAGCTGAAACCTCATGGTCTATCAACCAAAAGCAGTATCAAACTTATACAAAACCCAGTGAAGTGCACAGCAACCCAAGCTACCCCCTGGTCAATGCTGCCTTGGAAGGTAGAAAAGAGGCAGATTGTCCTACCATGACAGCTACAGCACGCAGCTGAAAGGAGGCAGAACTGTGGTTCCAGACCAAGCTTGTATATAACATAAACACATTAAGCCATAGGTATGTAAAACAATTAACAGAACCATGGAAGGGACAAGAACAACAGCTCTTAAATCATCTGAAAACCAAATTTTGTCAAAGATGCATATTTTTCAGCAATTGCCTTAGTTAAAAAGACCATGACCTTGAGAAAGCACAATTTTTGAAGTATAATTTTCTTATTTAAAAGAAAGCCAATATTTCACTGAAAATAAGAATAAGGCAGCAGAAAAAGGTTGTTTAACAGAAAGTAGAAAGCATATTTTACTTTTTAAAATACGGTTTTAATTGTGTTGCTAGGGCAACAAGTAACCGATATGGTATTAACTCACAAAGCTGAGTTTGAAAATAATGAGATGACATTTGTACTTTACCCCTTTTAAATGTACCCCTTATAAATCAGAAATTTAGCTGTTTAGGGGAAATACAAAAGAACACTTTGACATTATTCACTAACCAATGAACCATTTACTGTAGCAGAATATAACAAAAATGGGTAGAGACAGATGAAAAAAGAGAAGTGTCCTAAAATTCTCAAACCACTGGAGAGAAGCGCCTTAGTGATGCCATAAGTCATTGTAATATGCCTTGACGTAAGAAAACAAACAAACAAACAAACAAACAAACAAACAAAAAAACTGCCATCTCTCAAAAAAAGAGAAGGTTAAACAAATTCAGGGCACTGGTTATTATACTTGGGATCTAAAAAAGGGGCAATGTTCCTAAATTATTCCCTATATAGACCATCCTGTTTGTATGGTGCCTTACACACCCCTATTGGGCTTCTGTTAGCACCCACCTGGGAGGGAGCCCATTACAAAGTGGCTGGAAGAAGGAGAAAGGGAAATGAGACTGTCACAAGGCACTTGCTCCTTTGAGATGACACACAGTTTGCACACCACCAGGCAGAGCTAATGAGAGAGTGACAGTCCCTTACTTTGGTAAATCTACTCCTCGTAATCAATGAATACAATTATCATAATAATAAAGAGACGTCAGTAGCATTGAACACTCAGCTGCACCAGTTCTCATGGCAACTCTTCACCTACTGTTGCACTCAGAAGCAGTAACAGTGTTTGTCAGAGCTGTAAATTTGTTAATCAACATCATCATCAATGAAAATTAGCTCACAGTGCCTTTACTGTTTGTTGTAATTGACATGTTTTTCCATCTTGAAATCACTCTCCAAGCTGTTGTTAATTAACCAGTCCTTTCAAAGAATTTAAATAATAGCAACATTTTAAATAACAATAACATTTTATAGTAGAAGAAGTGAGAGGCTCAGCAGTTGATGTGTCAGTCAGCTTGGGAAACCAAGTTAGAAATAAGACAAGTCCCAACACTGTAGTTCCCCCATACAGACTACATTCCCTTTTTCAAAAATCCTAATCTGAGTATGCATAATTTTTGTAGCACAGACCTTTAAGATCAAAAGGGGGAAAAATGTTTACTAGAAAAGAACATTTTTCCTTTTAAAGTGGCTTTACAGTATTTAAAATGCTATGCAATCCATTGATCCAGTATAAATCAAAGGGCCTAAGGCCTGATACCTACTTTCACTTTGAAAAAAATAATAATCCTCATTGAAATTCTCGTTTGAAGAAGTCTTCTTATGCTGACGTCTCTGAAATGGTAATATTGAAAACACCAACAAACAGCACTCCATTCGAAGTCTCAACTTTAGAAATCCCTTCTCTGTCTGCCTGTGGTGTTCTCTGCAGTGCCATTTTGATGGGTAAGGAAGCCACTGCACATTCTCAGCTGAATTCACACATTAGCCCTCTAACCACAGCAGTGGGTAAAACACAGATCTACGTCGCAGGAACAGCTGGGCAGCATATGGGAATGAGAGGTATAAGATCCACCAAAGCAAGTCAACATCTCTAGATCAAAAAAATTAAGTGCCCTTTTGTCACATGAGCTGGTGGCAGATTTTGTTCTGTTAGCTGCGATCTCTCGAAGTACCAAACAGATCAGATGACAGCAGCAGCAGCTCCACTGGTATCTAATGAGGCCTTTCAAACATTTTACACAGCTATGATTTCTTGCTCCCTCTCCCCTCATCTCCGGCTCCCAAGTTATTTTCTTGTCTTTGGCTCAGATTTCTGAAGTGTAATATGAGATTCAGCCCACATGCAATAAAGAATAGCTGATTTAAGAGTTACAGCATGGGGCTGAGCAAAAGGTTTACCAACACCTAGAAGTACTTTTGGGCAAACTGAGACTTCCTGGCATATAGCCAGGTCATTGTTTACATGGCTGCAGCCACATGGACTGACGGTAAATGGAGGGTTTAGGTCAGCTTAAACATGTGGTGGTCTGCAAGCATAAGGAAATCAACAGGAGAAAATCCCACAGACTGAACTGAGTACCCACTGCTTTAAAAGAGTAACACTTCATTGAAAGAAAAGGAAACGAATACAAACGTGCCCTCTTCTTTATCCTCTCCTTTTTATTATCCTTTGATGTTGTAAGGCCAGTTATGATATGGTTTCATTTTTTTATTTTATTTTTTAAAAACTGCTTGAGATCAAAGAGGCTATTTTGTACACTCTTAAAACATGGAGCAAAAAGCAGTTACGTCTCTGTGAGGAAAAGGTATTTTTGTTTCTAAAATGCCTATCAACAGCCAGTTCTATTAGAAAATAATAATAATAATAATAATAAAATAAATAAATAAATGATTGAGTGACCCTGAAAGTTCCTGGTTGAGTAAGGAAGCACGAGGCTATAGATTGAATGAAACACAACTAAGATGCTGTGCTTTGTTCTGAGTCCATCATATTGTTCATTCCTTTCATATAGGACATTGTAAGCTCATCACATTTATACTTGCAGTCTTCATCCAGTTGCTTTTCTTTCAAGCAAGACAAACATCACTTCAGAACAGGAAAGTTCATTAATACTGGAGGTATATGGCAGACTTTTCATCTCAAATCTTCTGAACATCTTCCTAGATTTTCATAGTGGTAGACTGTCTAGCAGGATCTCAAATTCTCTCACACAGGAAAAACAAAAGAGAAAATGATAGTCATCTCACATCACTTCTCAGCAGTTTCTGATACAGCTCAGTATTCAGAAAGGACTGATAACAGGTCATTTCTGCCTGCCTTTCAGGCTTGCTCTCTGACCTGGCTTCTCAGTGAGTTAGAAGAACTGTGTATTGCTTCCTGTGCTGGGATCATCCATCTGCCTGACTGGTGTGGGCTTCTGTAGAACAAAGAGTTTATTTCTGATACAGACTGCACAAATTGCATTGCTTCAAACTGGTCCTCTTCTGATATTTACAGCTGGGCAGCTTTCCAGGCTTTGTAGGTTTGAAAGGTGTGCTAAATAGCTGCAAAGATTGCTTCACATCAGGAGATGCTTAAACAGCTTTCATAGAGTCTTAGGCAGACTCCTGAGCACATCCAGGATCAGTTAATTTTGATCTAAGCCTATTATTCAGTTCCTTGTGCTCAGTCATGTATAGCAACCTGCCCTAATCTGTAAAACCATGGAAATGGTGACCATTAAAAGGGCATTTTTTCATTTTTCAGTACTGATTTCAGAGAATGGATTATTTTAGCTGAACTACTGTCCTTACATGACTTTAGGTCATTGCAGGCTTGTCACAGAAAGCAGATCTATTCCATTTAATTGCCTTCTGTTATCCATTTGACCTATCTGATGAAAAGACTCTGAAACAAAGATTAATACTTTCCTACGGCTTACATATTGCTCCTTGAGGTTGCTAAAGAAAGAGAACCTTTAATGCTCAGAGTTTTATAGGCTGTGCACTTAGAACAAGGTGCCTCTGAAACTCAGAGCAGGTGCTGAGTCTGGGGGTAGTCCTGACCCCACTGAAGTCCTGGCAAAATTTCAGTTGCTTTCACAGTAATGTAATTTCTTGCTTAAAGACTCTTTTGATGAATTTAACATGTGTTATAAGCTTCATTTGTGATGTGCATATTTTTGCAGGTTTGATATCCCATTCACTGACTATTGATTTGTTGATCAGGACTATTGATCCTGTCCTTAAAAAGTTTTCATATTAAAAAATGCAGATATCCCTCCCTCTGTAGCACAGCTAATTTCAAAGTAACCCACACCAAATATTTAGAATGGAGAAACTTCAAATTATTAGCAACTTCTGGTAATTTAAGCAATGGCTATCTAAATATGTTTAGTATAGGGGAAAAAAAAAAAAAAAGTTTTTAAGAAACCAGATCTAGATGAAAAGGAATTTAAACTGTGGGTTGGAATGCACCGAAATCTATGATAAAAACAACTGTGAAGTTTGAGAGTTACAAAGACAACCAAATGATAGCACATCATTTTTAAATGTCTGTGTTGTTTATTTTTACCCAATAAAAGCATCAGCAAACACAGCTTCAGTTTAGATTAATCATTTACCATGTTTGTCACTTCTCTATTTTGGCAGATGCACTGAAAAGAGTAATAAATACACTGTTTGCTTCTTCATTCCTAAAGTATCCTCGCAGTTAAAAGATAAGGATTTTTCAATATCTTCCAAAAGGGCTTCTTCTCTGTGCACCCTTCATACCAGAACTTAAGTTTACAGATAAGCTGTAAAAACTCTGGAAAACTATCTCAGCAAAAATGTTGTTTGCCTGTTGTGTGATTAGAGCCACAGTTATGACTTTGTGCTGGTAATACAGTAGAAGATAGAATAGTGTATGAGTGAAAGCTAAGTAATTACATTAGCTGCAGTTCTTCTTTTCAGCCTCTTCACATTTGCTGTTATTACTGAAGTCCTAGTTGAGATCTGACCTTGTAGTAAACACAGAAATCCTGCTGCAAGTAGTTTATAATCAGACTAACTCAGAAGAGACAGATGCTGATTTTATTGACCGTCATTGAGGCTTTAAGCAACTTCAGTAGCAAAATGGTAGTAGGCACAACACTGTTCACAGCTTATGTGTAGGCATTTTTAGGGGCCAGCTGGCAAAAGAAATGGATCCCCCTATAAAGAAGCATGCTTCTGTCACAGAGGTGTTGAATTATTAACACAGAAAATAACTTTAATCTATAATTTTGCTCTTACGACATTGCCCCACGGGGTTTCCTAGATCGAAAGACAAACAGTGGCTGCAGTGGCTGTAAGCAGAGCTCTGAAGGCTCACTGCAGCTGGCCAGAACTCGCTGCCAGCTACCGATGAGAGCCCTGGGACAGTGGCAGAGGAGGAGGAATGCTGCTCTTGCCCTCAGTTTCAGTTACTTATGTCAAACAGCAACACCATCCAGGTCAAAGAGAGTGGAAAATAAAAGCAAGTAACAATCCTGCCATTCTTTGTTGACCGCTGGCTAATGAGGAGGTCAGCATTAAAGGAGTGATGGGCTCTGTGGCTGTACTCGCCCCTTGCTCCCTCCCCTCACCTCATTACCTTATCTGGTGACCCAGAGTAAGCCAGGGACAGTGGGGACAGACAGGGCAGATTGGCCAGGCAAGAGGGGAGGAAAGCTGAAGGAGGTTAGCTCCTCAGTGAACACCAGACAGTAAACATATCACGTAGTGAGAGCCCAGTCACACAGCTGGTCTATCTTGGTTCTCCCTCCCACCCTCCCACCCAATTTTATTAGGGTCACATCTATCCCAAAACCTCCTGTGTGATTAACACTGCTGGCTAGCCCCACAGGTGATCAAGGGACGATGCAAGGCTCATGGACACTCATAAAATCTCTGCCCTAGTGACACTAATAAAAAGAAACCCAGAAGGGAGGCATGCACAAAAGTATTACTTTAAAAAGAATCGGTGATCTGGATGGGTAGAGAAAACAGCTATGTGTGGCACAGGCTGGGCCCTGGAAAAGGTGAAGCATTACAAATGCTTATATGGAAAGACAGTCTAGACTGGATCACTTAGGGAATGAGAAAACCATGGAGACTGTTTCAGTACTCTACATGTTGCCACTGATTTCCTAGGAAAAACCTATCAAAGACAGTATTTGTTGTGCATATATCAGGATGTTTTTTCTGTGCCCTATACTGAGGCTGGGCCATTGGGTTTTTGTTCACATTGTAGACCTCAGTCCTTCCCATCTGTCAGGTCAGAGCAGTTCCAGGAGTCAGCCAAGCCCCGCCCTGACCCCACCTGCAGTGGAGTTGGAGCACCCAAAATCCCTTTGCCAATCATTCTCCAACCTCAGAAAGATTCCATGTTGGGCTGTTCACAGGAAGATTTTAGTCATGTAATCCTGCAATTCATGCAATTCGTGCAATTTATCAGTCACTCTCATGCCAAATTTTAGGATTCTTTACTATTCTTATGCCTCATCACACTGCCATGTGTCCACCTTCCAGCAACCTCTAGTCTCTTTTCTTCTCTTATTTAACCCTATCTGTTGTGGTGGTTTTACTGTGCTAGGCAGCTGAACACCACAACCGCTCTCTCACTCTCCCTCCTTAGAAGAGGAGGGGAAGAAGTAAAAGGAAGAACAACTCACGGGTTGAGATAAGGATAATTTAACTAAAGGGGAAAAAAATAAGTATTAAGGAAAGTTAACATCCCAGCCAGACCCAGTACATCTATCCATACACATCACATAATTATTGTCTTTTTTTTTCTCCTCTAAACTAATCTTATTCCAGTTTGACTTCCCTGTGTCCATAATACTGTTTTCACATATGCTTAGAACCAATCAGAATTTTCAGACTCATGAAAAGATTTTCCATTAAAGAGATAAAAGAAAGAAAAAGGCAGTGACCTGATTATTTTCTACAGCTTATTTTCTTTACAGCAGCTAAGTTGATGTAACAGATATGTGAAGGGTCACTTATCTTAAATATAAAACCCAGCAGTTTAATAGTTGTACAGCAAAAAAAAAAAAAAAAAACCTCAATGGTCTAGGAACATCAACAGATAGAGTAACATCTTAAAAAAAAAAAAAAAAAAAAAAAATCACTTTACCCTAGTACCCACTGCTTATCAATATCAACAGTCATACCCACGGTAAATCCAGTAATCCCTTTCTTTTAGCCTTGTGCCTCATATTCGTTTCTATGACTTAGTGTGTCTTTAATTAGATCACATAATTCTTAGAGCAGCAACTTTGAGTTTTCACTTTTACAGGAAATTGCTCGACTCCTTGGGGGGCTGACTAAATGACAAACACAGTAATAACAAACCAACTGATCCTCTTCAACAGGAATTGCAGAGAAGCCCTGTTGACTCAAACACACAAGAGTGAAAATTAGTCACTGATTTGAAAGGAAACAAACTCTCATGTGGAGGAAATACTGATGAAAGCTGTTCTTTCCTCAAATAATTTCAAAATTGAGGATGAAACAAATCCTAATATTTGGCGACTTTGCTCTTGTTGGGAAGAAAAGTCTTTTCAGAGGATGCAAGCAAAAGAAAGAAGTGGAAAGAACTGACTACATCACATGAATGGAAGGGGAAGGATAGTATCTGGTTCTACACAGACTTGCTTTAACTTATGCCTTTTGTCCCCTTAACCATTACACTGAAATCAAATGATTTAGCTTTCTGATTCTAATTTCACCTTCCGTAGGTGAATTTCACTCAGTAAAATAGATGTCACACATACAGTAACACTGAAGAGGATTCATCTCTGAATTAAGACACTTGCACTTTGAGGACTGGTCTATACAAACATGACTCCCTCTGTGCCAGGCTCTGTTCCCGTTCCTGTCCATGGATGGCAGCGTAGACTATCCGGTCAGCTCAGAGCTATTCAGCTAACCCTAAATTAATGCTGTAACTAAATACTATCTTGGACAGTGCTGACTCTAAACTGTACTTCTGTTAATCTGGGGAGCTTAGATACCAAGCGTTGGATTCAGTTGCCAACAAATAAACATCCATTGCCATCTCTTGATATCTGCCTGAGCCTCCCACTGCTGGTCCAGAAAGACTTCAGAAGGGTTCTGTGCCAAACCTGCCCATCCTACTGGGAGGCCTGGATTCCACATGGTGTCTCAAGTGGCATGAGACTCCTGTAGTGAAACAGTTGCCCTAGCCACTGGGACACATACTGATGTGGAGACACCTAGATTTAAGAGATGGATAACTTTCTACTTTAAAACACTGCAGCTGATTTTGATTCAAAATCATTTTTACTGATGACTGAGAGGTGAGAAGTAGCTTTTTTCCATCTGATGGTACTTCAGCAGATGGCTAGAATAACCCTCTGTTACTAGGTGGGAAAGACTGTTAGACCCCTGCTGCCGAGCTCACAAAACCACTTTAATTTCAATAAGACTTCAGAGTCAGTTAGGTTTCTTTTTGCCAGGAAATCACTAATAGCATAAGTATGGAATAAGATGCTTACAAATTACCCTTCCCTAAAGGGGAGAGAATACCGAACAGTTTAACACACCACATACACATAGTGGCTTGTACCACAGTCTATGGACAGCATATTTTGTGTGAAAATGTGCTTATTTTAAGGGGAAAGCTCAGTGTGCGGTGAGTGCCTCTTCTGTTTGTGGTTTTGTGGTAGCAAAAATAATAAAACTACTGCAATTGCCTTGCTCCAAGTAGTACCCTTTGCTTTTTTTAAAGGAAGTCCGATACAACTTGAGTAGGAAATACCAATTCCTTAAGTCCTTTGAAATTTTTAGAAATCTGTTCAGGTTTGTCCAGAAATGGTACTATATCATAATACTTCTCGTAATAATTCTCATTCACATATATAATTCTTGTTCACATTCCAGTGCAAGGGACCCAAGGCAGTAGACATCATTGAAGACACTTAAAATTCAGCCAAAACTGAATGTATCACTAACCTGGTGTAATATGACTTCACATAAAGAACTCTCATAGGACCTGGATGGATGTTCGTTATACTACATGTTCCTTATGATCAGTTTTGACAATTGACTGCATCAGGAAATTAGAAAATGTCCAAGTGACACTCAACATACAGCTCTTTAAGGAGAACTCTTCATGTAAGTTTTAAATATTGATCAATCTTTAAATGAAACAGTAAAAAATAATAGGAGGAAGAAATATGGTATTGATTAGGAACCACCTACCTTAACTTTAGCTGAGCATCCAGAAGTCAGACATTTAATCTAGGGTACTTGTCTAGGCTCCATTTACCATTAGTGGTTAGAGGTAATTGGTGATACATACCTCCAGGGTGCAATTCAACCAACCTACTTCAAATATATAGTTTAGGACAAAATGAAATCCGTTGAAGGTGCCCCTCTCTCTCCACTGCCTTTAAAGGAAGATTAGAATATTGGTGCGCAAGATACCTAACTTCTAAATGGTTAAATGAGATATGATGAATTCTCCTTTTATAAATATATATGTTAGATTTAAGACATAAAGGAGAAGAAGACAAGGCAAGGCAACCAAACTGAGCAATCTTATATATATATATATGCATCTGCCAAACAAAGCTAAATACTAAAGGAATAAATGTGGGGTTGGTTGTTGCTGGACTAAAAAAAAAAAAAATAGTTTATATAATGCAGATAGATCATAAATCCAAAATAACATCAATGCTGGATGTTTAGTGATGCAACTGAGACCAGAATGTGTCCCTCTGTAGTTTTGTCCAGTTTCTATTTGAAGCTGAATTTCACCCATAGTAAATTAGAATTCTCTGGCAACTTGCCCATAACCTTTAAACTTTTCTGGCTGATGATTCTGTTTGATAATGTCTCTGCCCATGGCAGGGGGTTTGGAATTAGATTATCTTTATGGTCCCTTCCAACCCAAACCATTCTATGATACCATGATTTTAATACACAAAGGGTTTTTATCAGTAAACTGCATCTGGACTGGAACCAAACTGTAACACCGACTCCTTCTCTGTACCACAGCATTTTAATAAAACTAAACAAACATATTACATTGAACCCAGGGCTTTGAAGTGTAAACACTAATACACAATATTAACACAAAATAGTCCAAAAATAAGACACTTATAGCCAAATTATATTCAGCAGTATGCAGTGGCTATACAATGCAATGTTTTTAACTGAAAAGATACTGCAAAACTGCAATTTGTATTTAAGTGGTGTCTGAAATGGATTATCATTCCTGTCTCATTTTTACTTTTTTTCTTCTTACTTTTTTTTTTACTTTTTTTTTTTCCCCTATGCATTTATGACTAAAACCACAAAGGAATTATAAGCCTGACAGTCTCATTTCAGAGACTTACTGTGATGACTACTAAAAGACCTTCACCCCTTATGCATATATGAGGAAATTAAGTTACCTGAAAAAGCTTTTGTTATTTGGCACAATCCCTCTTTTCTGCAAAGGAAACGCTGAATTTCTGGAAGTAGGTTTACCTGTACATTAGGAAAAAAAGCTTTAATGATTTCATCCAGATAATAGCTACTTTTTTTTTTTTTTTTTTTTTTTTTTCCTTTTCTTTTACTGGATTCTTCAATGGTTTCATGTTCAATTTATCAGGGACTCTTCAGGCACAAAAATCCTGTCAGTTTTACAACCTTGCCATCCCTGTAACATGGAATAATGAATGTAAAATATGGACTATTCCTCCATGGCCATCACACAACAAAATTTCAGATTTATGTCTCTCCTCCTGGCTGCTGAGTTTTTATCCCTCCTCTGCCCTCCTTTTTAGTTTCTGCAACTTCTCTGTCCTCTGCTGGTTATCAATCTCTGTCTCTCGCTGCACGGAAATAGCCTCTTGAATTTCTGTGCTTGGGAACAGTGGTAAGCTAACATAACTAAGCCATATCCAGGCTCTGCAACAAAGAACTGTGTTGCACTGTGGTATGGACATGCTGGCTGCAAAGAATGTTAGGCAAATATTTAAAGTTATCCAGAGATACGGGCCATCTGGTTTAGGTCCCTGCTGTGCTGCAGACTTCCTGATGGAACCTGGACAATTCCTTTGATCACCTCATGTCTCAATTGTCCATGTGTGAAACTTCTGGACATCACAGAGTGCTGTAAGGATTATTATATAAGGCATATACAGCAGTATGCATAGAATGAGCAAAATGCAGTTTGCAGAAGCTTGAGAGGTTTTATGATCTGAGACCTGAAGTCAAAGCATCTATGTTTCTAGCAAACTGGAACTGCTATAATATTTTCATTTGGATATACCAAGACAGTACACTCTGTCCCAGGGAACCCCAATGTACATTCTCCTAGATCAGACTTCATTAGACATGACAGTGGCTTTTTGTAGACTTATGAACTCAATACCTAAACTAAATGCTTTTTTAAAGTAGCTCAATTTCCCCCAGTCTCTCAGGTCGGAGTCTTGCTGTTATTATCTATGCCGGTTTACTTAAATGTTATGACAAAATGTGTCTATAGTTTGGTTTCACCTTTTTTTTTTTTCAAAGACCTCTCTTTAAATCACTTATATATCTTCACTAACAGGCCAGGTATTCGTTTAGACGTTTGCATATCTGAGTAATCTACATCAGACCCACAATATGGTCAAGTGAAAAAAAAAAAAAAAAAAAAGGCAATCCTGAAAATACACAGAATTATTAGCAACATTGATCCTTTCAACTGTGAGTAAACTGATTGCTGTGCCAGAGCAAAGAACTCTTGTGAAGTCCCTGCAGGATGACACCAGTTCAGCACAAACATTAACAATTGTATGTGTATTGTCACTGTTTGAAGAGGTGCCTGAATTATGTTTACAAATAGCAATTATGTTAGATAACATGTATGAGTGATACAAACTGAAGCCTAAATTTATCCAGCTTTATCTTCTGCCTGTGCTAATATTCTAAAATTTTGTATGCATTTGCTAATTGTTTCTTCTCATTTCTAAATTTTCTTTTTCAAATGGAGTACTTATTTAAATTTCCTTTAACTTCTGTAGATGTTTTTGATGCCTGACATTCTGTTTAGGGTGGTTAAGAATGAAGTTCAAGCTAAAGAAGAGAAAAGCAAAACTTAACAAACAGTTGTAACAATTTTCATTCAATTTACATTGAAATGCTGACATCCAAAATGGCATACTATGTCCAAATGAGAAACTGCTTTTGATCTCTGGATGATATATAAAGAATGAATTGTTGGTATGTGACAAGCATTTTTCAGTAGGTAGGAACTCAAAAAAAAAAAATGTTTTATAGCTGTTCAGCCAAGCTCATGCAGTGTAAAATGAGTATCAGATACATTTATTTTTGTGAGTGGGTGATGAAAATTTGGGCTAGCCATATGCCCTCATTCCCACAATGGATAACACAATAATTTCATACCTTTTGGAATAACTCTAGATGATGCAAGTCATCTCTTTGAATGCAGCTAGTACCATCATTTTTTCTGGAAGATAAGCAGATCAGAAGATCCCAAGGGCTTATGCCACCTATCAGAAATGAAAAGAAGCATACTGAGAAAGAAAGTATCATGCAATTTGAACAAAAGATACTTGGAGCAGAATCCTGAGGAACAGTAAATTGTTGGAGTGCTGAGTACATGAACAGTTACAGGTAGCAAAGAGGAAAATGACATTTTCACTACCAAGCTTTGGATATATATTTAGGGATTTCACAGTTGGCACCTCCTGTTATATCTGAGACAATTACTGATAGCTACCAATGTCCAGTCCCCTGGTGTTTGATCTGAGATGACAGAAATCACTCGTTTAACTTCAGAAATTAAAAAGTTGAACAACAGGGTGCTGCTTTAATCTGTTCTTTTTTTCTGAACTCCCAAGTACTGCACAATATACAATACGATCTTCTGTGTTCTTTCATTATTGGGAAGCAATTTTTACAGGAATTAATATTGGTCATGTTATTGCAGGAATTCCTAGTCTGAATTCTGGTGTAGCAGCTTCCTAAATATTAGATTATTTAATCTAATTTTGATATTGATAATAGATTACCACCGTGTAGAACTGGTGCATGTGGGAAAATCAAGTTGCACTGAGCAAATAGTTAGATTCTGCATCACTGATTCTTCTTTTATGGGGATGAAGATGACCTGTGAAACCACAGGATTCTATTTTCAGGAAACAAGCAGCACTGGAGTCAGAGACAACTGCCTGAAGGAAAGGCAAAACTCATCAATTTTACCAATTAAAACACCGTTATAGGCTAGATACAAATAGATCTTGGAGTCTGCCCATACTGCAGTGTATGATGTGGTGTAGAAAAGCCAATGTAGCTTGAAACTAGCTTGGTTAGCTCCCTGAAGTGTTTTTTTGTTTGTTTGTTTGTTTTTTATATAGCCTTCGTAATCTGAACTAGTTAGAGATAGTGGCATTTCTGAAAATATTAACAGAATCACTGTATCTCTTGAGGACACCAGAAATACATTAAGTAAATTGTAAACCACTTCAGTGACAGGATGACCAAAGCATCCTGTAAAACATCTATGGCAGGGTACAACATTTGGTCAAAGATCTCTACAGGACAGTTATTTCAGTAATTAGTTGGTTGGTTCTTTTTCCTAAGGCTGGGAAGATTACATGC
Organism: Nettapus auritus; assembly: GCA_011076525.1. NCBI lineage: Eukaryota > Metazoa > Chordata > Aves > Anseriformes > Anatidae > Nettapus > Nettapus auritus. Next base: position 24,331,723 of record CM021765.1, read on the forward strand.
ATTTTATTTAATTTCTAAGATATCCTTCTGTGATACCTTCCTCACTGTATAAGATTACCTCTTAATTTTGTCCCACTGACAGCTTACTGAGATATTTATTTTGGCTGATTTCCCTCTCTAAAACGTATTTTTTCCTATCCTAGTCACATTGACAAACACAAAACTGGATGAAGATTTTACTTATGGAGAGTTAACACTCAATTTACATTAAGTACTGTAATGAACTGGTGGTGCAGAATGGGCCCAGGTTTATGGAATTAGCCATCACATTTTAATGTTTATAAGCCATGCTACAAAGCTAACGAGATGAATTTTAGGTACATTGCATCCATTGCTTTACAGAAATCTTCAATTTCACATTACAAGAACTAGTATTATGGTACAAAAATAATTAAGGTATGTGAAATTTACGCTCGGCAGATTCACTACATAATCCTTTGTGAAAGAAACATTGAAAAAACTGCAGGTGGATAAGAACGGCATAGATGACAAATAAAGCATTGAAAAAACATACAAGCTAATACTTCCGTGTAAAAGACTGACAGTGTAAACAACCTACTCGATGGTCTTAACAAGGTATGTAATTACCAGATAAGCAAGACATTATGCCTTTGACTAGTAAACACCTTTGAATAAATCATTATAATTACATACAAAGCACAATGTCTAGCAGTGTGCAAATTGAAAGGGTGCTGGAGGGAACTATTTCTCAGAAGTAGTTCACTTCCTTCCTGTGTTTATTGCTACGCATCCTGGCCAGGAATGAATTTGATCTCTGACTCCAAAGGATTCGCTGCACTGTGTATCATTTGCCCTTAGGACACAGCAGAGTGATTGATATGAATGCACCAAAGAAAACAAAAGGAAAAAGTGCCCTCTGACCTAGCTCATTTCTGAATCAGTGCCCGGGACGTAGAGCAGATAGCTGCTAGGAACAATTTTTCAGGATGGGTTGAATGCCTGCCACTATTTGTGTTTTCTATTTAAAGTAGTTAGACATCTAGCCAGTTACTTCAGTACAGAACAATCAGAACTGAAACATTCCTATTTTTAGAAAGCAGGAGACTTCCTATTAGAAAAACAGTGTGCACCTAGCGTTGTCTCCTGCATTCAGGCTAACAAAACACTCAGACGTCTATTTAATTGTATCAGTACATTTCTAATGAATGACACCTGGAAAAAAAATTGTTCTTGGAAAACAAAAATAAAAGGCATGTGTTATAAGCCTCATTTAGTTCTAGAACTGACCCTTCCATGAAAAAAGCTGAGACTTTGCCTGTGCTATTCCTCACACAGTTTAACTTTTATTAGAAAATGAACATCCGTGATCAGGAGACCATGAGTCTGTCTTCCTTCTATAAATTTGCCAATTGTAATCCTATATCTAAGCAAAAAAAATGCTAGCGTTCTTAATATTTCAGTAACACCAAATGGGCCAGGCAAAGGATCCCAAGGTATCATGCACTGTAGTTTATCACAGAAGATCCTTTTCGTAGAAATTACAACTAAAGGAAAGCAAGATACATTGTGAGCTTGAACAGTATACAATAAAAGAGAAAGGTACAGAAGTGACAGTAATAATGCAAGACATCTACATGGAAAACCTCATGTTTAAATATGTTTTAGAGAAGAAACATTAATTCATTTTAAATTATTCCATCTTCAATGTACACAGTGTTTTGATAATTTCCCACATACTTCATATCACAAGTGGGCTTTGAGAGGACATTTGAAGTAGAGCATTAAAATGGGTGCTTTATTTCTGAACAATTTAACTGCTAACAATTTGCATGAAGGTTTTTCCACATAAGAGGTTTAGTCTACACTTACTGAAATTTCTTTTGCCTTATTCAGTAAACCAGTGGAGCTCAGCATGCAGTAGTAGTAGATCAGTTAAGGAATATGATGTCCCACCTCATGGTGATGTTCTTTACTGCCTTGTATTACTTTGCATTTGCAGTGGACAAGCAGAAGAATGGTAATTTCTTCAGACAAGAAGTTACAATAGTCTGTCTATCCCTTCTCTGAGCATCTTTTTGAACCAAAATTTTTGTGTTCAGCCTGTTAATAAAGGCCTTGCCTACAAAAGTAGTGTTTATTCAAAGAAATACATCTTACTATAAAGGTAAAATGATGCTAATGTGGATTTAGCTTATTCTGGCAGCATGATGTGATGCTTGAGCACCACAATATAAGGACGTAAAGCTATTAGAGATCGTCCAGAGGAAGACAACAAGATGGTGAAGGAGTGGAAGGGCAGGCGCTGAGCTCTGCTCTCTGGGGACAGTGACAGGACCTGAGGGAACAGCATGGAGCTGGGACACGGGAGGGTCAGGCTGGGTTTTGTTAGGAAAAGATTCGTCACCCAGAGGGTGGTCAGGCACTGGGACAGGCTCCTCAAGACAGTGGTCATGGCACCAGAGCTCAAGAAGCACCTGGACAGTGCTCTCAGGCACATGGTCTGATTTTGGGGTGTTCCTGTGTGGAGCCAGGAGCCAGTCCCCTCCAGCTCAGGATGTTCTATGATTCTGTGATTGTATTCATCCATCTTTTTCCAGCTCTTTCCCCCTCCTGTCCTCTAAATTACACAAATGATACTAATAAGACTTTACATTTGCCAATATACCTCTCTAAATGAGAATCCTCTCCCAAGCAGGGTTAATATCACAAAGAAATCACATCCTCTGAGGAATTCAACTGACACACGAAAAGATCTGGCTCTCCTACAAAGCCAGATCTAAACACCTGCACAGAACTGATGTAAAAAGCTGCAGCATCAGTTTACATATTTACATTTGTGTAACTTTAGGTGGAGGCTGTGCCTAGAAATTGTCCAACTAAACTCAGCAACAAACTCAGCAAGACCATAACATCCTGAATTTTCAATAGAAGTGACAGCATTCTTAGAGCAACTTACTGGTTAAAATGGAAACTTAAAAGATTGAGTAGGCAAATGTAGCAGTCTTTATAGCTCTGTCTTGCAGTTCCAGCTTAAAAAGTGTTTGTGTACCTGAGATGCACTTCTCATGTATACCTGAGAACTGTATACCTGAGCTGCTAATCCAAGAACCAGTAGTACAGCAGTCTGTAAGACACCAATCCACTGTGACAACCTTTAATTACTCATCTTAATTAGACAAAGTATATGCTATACAATCCAAAGAACAGTAAGTTTGAATTGAACATCAACACAATGTATAAATTAATTTTTAATCAAGATACCATTGTTTAAATTGGCTTTTACTCTGACACATTACTTGGAATAATTAAAATGGTTAATTCAGAAAAATAACTTAAAAGATAATCTAAGGAGAAACACAAACATGTTTTTACCAGCAGTGGGAATGCAGAGACCAATAAAAACAGTTAGCTTTTCTAAAAAAATATTCTGCAGAGAGTTTTTGTCTTCTGATGTCATAAATCACAGTGAACAGAAATAAAATGAGGATTTAGTGGGGTTTTAAACTTAAAGCATACACATTTTCCAGATCAACTTCAAGAATTTCTGGAGGTGAATGCAGATTTCTAAAATGAAGTAATCTTTTTCCTAACTTTGAAATTAAAACGTTATCCCTGCAGGCTACGGCAATGGAGTAATAATTTTGCAGGAAACCTGGTAAATGCATGCTTAAAATTCCATGGAGTTTTAATCTTCTGTGTGCATGCACAGAAAAATATTCTTTGATTTAATCAAGTGAATAAGTTTCATCTCAATACATAGATGGAAATTTCATTTTTTTAGTGTTACAGTCCCTGTCCTGAATTTTGAAATGAATGAACTTTGAAAATCAAATACATTTTTCATCATTTATGCTTGTCTTTCTGTACTTCATTTAAGCTGGGAAATGAAAAGGCCAGTCAGCTTTATTTGTATTTTAGTTTCTAGTCAATTTGCAATTTTGCACTCTCTTGCCACCATTACTATTAAAAATAACCAATTTATAAGCACTACAGGATAATAGGATAAGAAACAGCCAAGAAACATTGGTTTGTCAAGAACGCATCACATAAAACCAGTTTAATTTCTTCTGATGGAGTAACTGATTTAGTGAACAAAGAGGAAATTGTAGCAACAAAACAATTTGACTTCAATGTCTTTTGACAGTGTTTCCACATAACCTAAGGTGAGTGCATAGTTATTTGAAAAAAAAAAAAAAATCTACAGTGTCACAGTGGATATTTTTGCAGCAGAACTTCAAAAGTCCCCCCTGTACATTTAGTTGTGTTCAAATTTTTCATTAACAAATTGAATGATGGAATAGCAAGTGTATTTATAAATAGCAAATGACACCAGGTTTAGAGGAAGAATAAGCACTTTGGAAGACATAATCAGAATTCAAAATGTTTTTGATAAATTAGCTGAATTCAACCTGAGAAAACTCAAAACAATTTCAAAGTGACGTAATTCAGATTGAGAAATCAGATGGACAGATACAAATTGCCAGAGAGCACTACTGCAGAAAAGGGCCAGATTCATAAACTACATTTGTATCAATAATACAATACTGTTAAAAAAAAAAAAAAAAAGAAAGAAAAAAAAAAAAAAGAAAAAAGACAAATAACCTTTGAGTAGGGGGTAAAGATTTATGGGGACTGAAAGAGCTGAATTTTCCCCCTTAGAATTGCAGTTTGAATTTATTCCATGCCACACAGAATACTAAATAATAGAGACCTTTTCATTATAATTGTAACCTTGCAGACATCACGAGCTGCAACCAAACCTGGTTATGAATGCTACATAAAAGAAACAGGAGGCGACTGGAAATGAGAGGTGACCATTCTGCTCCAGTCAGCATTGGTCACATCCCACCAGTAACACTGTTCCCCAGTTTTGGAAAGCATGCTTTCAGTGAAGGGTTACAAGAACCACACAGGTTTTGGAACACCTTGTACTGGGTCTGGTTGGGATAGAGTTAATCTTCCTAGCAGCCAATATGGTGCAGTATTTTAGATTTGTGCCTAAAACAGTGTGAAAACATGCCAATGTTTTATCTGCTTCTGAGCAGAGCTTGCACAGTGCTAGTGCCCTCTCTGTTTCTCACTTTGACCCCCAATGAGTAGGCTGGGAGTGGGCAGAAGGCTGGGAGGGGACACAGCTGGGACAGCTGACCCCAGCTGACCAAAGGGATGCCCCATACCACATAACCTCCAGTCTCTGAGAAATGGCTGGGCACCGTTCTCCTTGTGGGAAGTGATGAGTGATTGCCTTTTGCATCACATTTATTCCTCCCACACCACTTTTTTCCCCCCTTCACTTACTAAACTGTCTTTATCTTGCTTTTGCTCTTCCGATTGACTCCCCCATTCTGCTGCAGTGGGAGTGAAGAAGTGGCTGCTGGGTGCTCAGTTGCTCTCTGGAGTCACTCCATCACACACTTGAACCATGATGAAGATCAAAACTATTTTGATTTTTTTTGGTAATGTTTTCTCTAAACAAGGTGGAGATAGGAGATATCTTTCCTATAGAATAAATATTTACTTTCCTGAAATCAATTGCCCTCTCTAATTCACAGGGAAGATTTATATAAAGAAAAGTTTCTAACTGCAAGAATGAAGTACTGGAATAAGTTACTTCAGGTGGCTACAGAACTTCTGCCAAGGGAAATCCTGAGATTTATACATGACATATTTTTTAAAGAACATCCCTTCTGCTCTATTTGAAACATATTTTCAGGCAACTCTATGCTGTATGGACTTGAAGACAAGTTTTCAGAAAGATATTCTTTCAGGTTATAAAATATTAAACAATTCAAATATATTTTTGGCATGTTGAAATCCTTGGCAAGTTTTAGTGTCAAGTATCATGGCTCCTCATAGTCTGTAGAGGGAAAAAAAAAAAAAAAAAAAAAAAAAATCTTCTGCTCCTGCATGGTCGGGGAGCACAGACTGAACTGAGTTTGGTGAGGAAGTACTTACTTATGGAAGTAGCTGTTTGTGCACAAATCCAGATTTGCAATGACAGACCAAAACATCTTACAAAGCAAGCTGCAGCCCTGCAATATAATCAGTTTATAGGGAGCCAACAATTTGGTAGTCAGGAGTATAGAGTAGAAGAGCTACCAGATGTCTGAAAGACAAAATTAAAGCCTTGTTGCCTGGCTCTCTACACTAGGCTGGATTTTATGTCCCTCAGCATCTCACAGGGCAGCAGCATTAGGCAGGCTGTGTGATGGGTTTGGGGGATGTGGGAATTCCACACCTCTGAAGATCTGAGCTTAACTGAAAGCGCTCCAGGGGAAAATATCCTTTGAAGCCTATTTCTGGTTATGGCAGCTCGGCTGTCTCACTTGTGTAAAGATCAGAATGTTGCTTGTTGGACTGAATGCTTTCTCTTTGTTAATAATCTGGGATTTAAAAAGATTTTATTATCCCTGTTTTATGTGTTGGGCTTTTCCTAAAGGAATGTCTCATCTCTAGGTTTGCAGGAATTAAAGAATTATTTATCTGAGGTATTTAAATTTTTCTTTTAATGTGGCTCTTGATAGTCATGAGCTATCACCAGTTGGAACTCACTACCATCACAATGAAGAAGTGATCACTCTGATAAGTGAAGATAGTGTAGGAAAAGATGGTCATGTTTCTGATATTTTCTGAACTGGTCTGAAAGGCAGCTGTTCAGCTTTCCGCATGTAAAGCTCTCACTGTTTCATACAGCATGTTCTGTGCTACTTGTTGAGACTGACTGTACCCTTCCATAATGCCCAGTAACCACCTGTTTAACTAGACAAATCAGACTGAAATCTTTTTACGTATTAATTACAGTGAAATATCAGAAGTGTAAAAACCCAACCAAAACAACAGCCAAAAAAAAAAAAACACTTTATATGAGGCTAAGATTGTTAGATACAGTCAGTTCATTCACAAAATACTTTGTATGGGTGCTGTATGGATGCCAGGGAAAGGCTAGAGGAATCCTGAGGACAGTCATTATTCAGCTCCCTTGAGGATGATCAGGGTTTTACCTTGGCTGAGCTGCCCCATAACCAAGAGAACCTGAAGTACCAACGGAAGCATTCTTTGTGGAGGAGAGGCTGGAAAGAAGCAAGTGGAGTCAGTCAAATTCTTGTGACAGCTCATCTGTCCCTGAAGAGCTTAGCACAACACGCCCCATGCTCAAGAATTAATACCAAGCCACAACTGAGTTCAGCAACTGGGGCATGAAATAGCCACTTGAAGTCCTAACAGAAGGCCTCATCCATAAACACAGGGTGATGCTTGACTATTCTGTGTCTCTTTTGCAATTATTGCAAACAGATGTTAGAACTAATTCAAATGGGGAGGCACAGTGCTTCCACTCTCACCTACAAATAAATAAATAAATAATAACAAGTAAAAAGTAAGTTATTTTCTTGTTTGTTTGTTTGTTTGTTTTCTTTATATCAGAAACGTCCAAGCAGAAGATTTGCTTTTCTTGTCAATCCAAACCAGAAATTTTAGAAGTACAAAAATAAATGAGCATAACAATCCAAGAGTTACCAGTTTCTTCCAGAAGAACTCTTCTCAGATTTGGGGAAGATGTTTTCTTTTTTTTCTATCTAGTATGAGACACTAAAACCGGCTTGCAACTACCCACAATGTCAACCAGTTACCATCTGGAGCTAGGAGGTAACCAGTGACCTCACTGGAGGAAGTGCTACTTCAAGGCAGATGATTTTCTCTAAAAGAAGCAAAAGAAATCTATTGCAGATATAAAAACAAGAATGGAGTAGAGACAGGACGATCTTTTCTCCATTTATATCACCTTCCTTCATGTAATATATTTACAATTCTTTCTTCAATCAACAAATTAACCCTACTATAACTGATGGCCATGAAGGCATATGCAGAACTGCAGCAAATTATTTAAAGTGGTGTTTTCAATTTGCAGATAACAGCTTGTTTGTAGGACATCAGAAGGCAGTGCACAAAAAAAAAAAAAAAAAAAAAAAATTACATCATTAAACTATATCCACATTTTATTCTGTGCAACCAAAGTGTGAACAGACTACTCAAATTAAAAGCAACTAGAATACATTCAATAGTTAATTTAGTCAGTTTTGGGCAAGGAGTACTACAGTATGTAAAACAGGTGCATTAGATGGTTCTTAGTTTATCAGGAGGGGTAGTGTCAGGCTAAGAATAATTCTCTGCTGAGTTCTATTTCAGATTATAACTCTTACAACCTGTATTTTTTATCATGGAATAATCTGTGAACTCAAGCTATGAAAATATGCTATTAGAATTCTTTGCGAGCTACAGTAGAGTTCAATTGCAAACAGAAGGAAAATATGTAGTCCTGACCCAATGGCAAGCACATCAGGGCATTTCAAACACTCAAGCCTGTTATTCCACTTCTGTGCTTACACACAGTGCTTTGGATGAATATTCAGAGGGCTCTGGAACGGTCTCCACATATGGGTGCTTTCTTCACAGCAAACCTCGGTGAAACTAAAAGCATCTAGTTATCCAGTACAATATGCTCTGTTTGTATGCAGGCTATAAAGGTTTACATCCCTAGCCATTCCCAAATGTTGCAATTCTTACTCTATATTTGTATTTTTACACATCAGGTATGTCCACCACAGCCAAAGCTACAAGACATGTTTCTCACTCAGACAAGAAAACAGAGCGGGACTGAGACCTAACCTTCTTTGGGACACAAGTGCTCAGCATGTAGCTAAAGCACACACATAGCTGTGACAAATCTGTCACAGCTCAGCTAATCTACCTGTGCAAGCGCTTCCTTACCTGCTGTGAAGATGTAGAAAGAAACTCTCTGTCAGGAAGGCCAGATGGATATTAACCAGGCCACTGAAGATGGACTGGGATGAAGAGCCAGGAAAAAAATGAAGGAGAGGATGTGATGTGGGGAGGGTGGAGGTCATGCAGCTGAGATATGTATGGATTGGATTGGGATGAAGAAACTCATGGGGAGGACAGCTCTGTAGTTAAGAAGTTATTGTCCATATGCTGCATCTTTTACAGGGAATAACAAAACGATGTCCCTGTTCTGGTAGCAGGGCTTGGGGCTGAGCAGAAGAGGTGTCAGTGAGACACACTCTGACCAAGGACAAGAAATCAAAGTATCACCAGATTTTCGCATCAAGGACGTGAAAGGAAGAGTCTGCACATCCCACCTCTGGGATAACCCACATCTCTTTTAAAATGCAATTCTGTGAAAACAAGCATGCAGATAAATTTTTTCCTGAAATAAATGGCACCAGGGGAGTGCTTCTCTGCTCTCTGCTGGTGGGAAAGAGGGGGGATCCATCCCACAATGGGAGGAAGACCTTGGCTCCATGCTGCATGGAGGTACAAAGAAAAGGTACTGCACCCAGAGGTGGTCAAGCACTGGGACAGACTTCCCAGGGCAGTGGTCACAGCACCAAGCTGCTGAAGTTCAAGAAGCAAACACTCTCAGGAACAGTGTCCTAGAAGCAATGCTCTTAGATACATGGTCTGATTTATTTATTTATTTTTATTATTTTTGGGGTGGTCCTTTGGGGTCCAACTTGGATATTCTATGATTCTAAGGGAGAAGGAAGAGATTCATGCCTTGAGGGAGAGCAGAACTCTGCCCTGTGCAGGGAAGGGCAGAGAACCACACGGCTCCATGTAGTGAGGATGTGGGCACTCTGCTCTCCAAGCCCCAAAGAAGAAGGAAGAGTTACATTCTGATCTGTGCCAAGGAAAAATCCTCTGCCTGACACAATTCCCTTTGGATAACCCTCACTGCTACTTGATCCAAGCTACTCTGACAAATAATTCTTGGGACTGTGTCCAGGAAAGAATTTAGTATCAGTGTTCTGCACACCCTAAGGCAAAGTCATGTGAAAAAAGCAGCATACAGTTATCAAGTGGAAGGATGCATCATGAGCAAGTGAGTCAAATGAAAGTTGAAAAGAGTGCTTGTCACAGCTTTTGAATACCTATCAACAGCCTGCACTGTCTTCTCATAAAACTCCATTTCCAGCTCTTCCTGGCTGCGGGGATCTGGTGTGCAAGTGTGTGCCTGGGGCTCTGGGTGCTGCAGCTGGAAGGGACCAGGGCTCAGAGCCCTGTGTGTCCAGGGTGGCAGCAGCCGAGCGAGGGCAGGTGGGGAGTCAGTGCTGGTGGGTAGTTGAGGCTGCAGGCACCGCTTGTGTCTGCATGAGCACTGAGCATATCTCCAGGCACTGCTGTCTGCAGCCAGCCACGTGTGTGCACAGCCGGGGTGTGTAGGTGTGTCCGTGTGTGTGTGTGCCCCATGGGAATGTGTGTGCAGCACCACTGTTGGATGGAGCCGGGGCATGGAGCAGCAGCAGTCTCACCTCTGCTGGTTGCCAGACTTGGGAATCTCTAACTTGGATGAGTGTGTGAGTAGGAGCTACAACAAAACCGAGAGGTATTGAGGCATCTTCAACACTAGAATATGACCAAAGCTGCTGGTTCTGCTATTCTTACAAGAAACGGTCTGGGTGTGTAGGGAGGTGCAGGCAACAAATGGAAAGAGCCAGTGGTGGGAAAAACCATTCAGTAGGCAAGTTGTGCCTGGGGTGAAGGAGTTCTGCCCGAGGAAACAAAACTGCCAGTCTGAGTATACTTTCCAGCTATCCCTTCACTTCAACTTTTCTACCAGTCTTTGTCACAGGACTGAAAACCTGAGGAACCTGAACTGAGAAGCTCTCTGAATGATCACTGTAATGAGAAGTTGTCATTGACTTTAATGGGAAAAAAAAAAAAAAAAAAAAAAAAAAACAGAGCTAGAGCTGAAAAAAATGCCTCTTCCCTTCCATGGACATAGGGGAGCCTCAGGGCAAGCAGCTAAGGAATCGATGGGTTTGTTTGTTTTAATGCCCCATCTTGTTCTAATTAAAACAAATTAAGATTACAATTACAATGTTAAGAGGATGTTGTTTGATCATCTCTGCAAGAAACCAAGACACACTTTCAAATTTGAACGTCCGCCCTTGATCACTGTATTTACATCATTTGGGCATCCTATGACAGACCATATTCATTAATGTGTTGGATTCTTTAATACCCAAGAGGTAGGAAACAACCAAAATATTGCAAAAGAGGAACTAGGGAGCAGAGGATGGCTAAACTAAGCAGTGAGAGGACACAGGCTCAACCACTGGCCTGCAGTCATCTGCTGTGTTTTTCTTCTCCCTGGGTGGCCATGCAATGCCCCAGGCATAGTTTAGGAGAAAAGCTCAAGCCTGTGACAGTTCCTGAAACCCAGCAGAGAGCAGGCCACCCTCAGTCAGAGAAAAAAAGAGTTTAGATACATGGATGTGAGCCACATGGCATCACTTGTCCTCAGGACTAGGGAATTGACTCATTTTATTTATGAGCTAGCCAAAGCCAGAGAAGACACAACGATGCAATAATTAAGTTGTGGCTAATGTGAGGGCACTGTCCAACACAGATACTGATTTCTCTGCAGCACCCTGTGCTGCCTGTCAGCTCTACTCACCTGGCATGCCATGTGGTAGTGAACGTAGGTGATACGCACATCATCACGACTACCTTGCAGAGCATCCATGGAACATGAACTCTAACAAGGGAGTTAAAATTTTCTCTCCAAACATTGTAAAGAAATATACAGTCAGACCTCTCACTTTTGAAGGTCATCAGGAAATGCCACAGTATTAGATGAGCAGAAAACACATACTGTAACATAAAGCATGTAAGTCAGACGTGTCATGGAGCTGGGCAGAGAAGGGAAAAATCTGCTTTCTCCTACCTCGCACCTCATCCTGTCACAAACTGGGCAACCTAACTGGTCTACAGTTACATTCTATACAACTATTTTTCTTTCTATTCCTAGAACTTTCTCCGAAGATATTCTGTTTTTTTTTAATTATTATTTTTTTTTCTAAAGCCATAGCACTTAATTCCAAGAGAAAATGGGCTTAACATGTACCAGACTCTGTATTTAAAGTCCTTGTCTTCAGCCCACTCTTTAAGAAAATTACCTCAATTATTTTTTGTTGAAGACTGACTTCTAGAAAGCTCCCAGTAATAGTGTTACTGACATTGTAAAAACTGGAGTTTTCTTTTTATAAGAGAGGCCAGATGGAAAAAAATATATATATTTAAATGCTAAAGTCCCATTTAGGCAGATAATTACTTCTTGATCTAGTCTAAAATAGCTGGGTTTTGCTCTTATTTTGTTTATCTACCTGTTCAACAAAATACTTATATATGCTTATAAATTTTCTATTTTCTCTTGTTACCAAAACAATAAAAATAAGAAGTAGCAACAGTGGTTTTCTTCAAAATAAAGAAAAAAAAAAGTAGCTTTGCCTTCTTTTACCATTTTCCTCTAAGATTTCTTTTTTCCAAAACCTGATCAATACAGCTGTAGTACTACTGTCAGATGTAAAATAGCTGTGGTTATGCCAGATTTATCTTGTTTTACACTATGTAGAAGAAAGCCCAGTACGTTCTATGTACATACACATTTTTAGTAGTCATTATAAATTAAAAATGAAACTCCTCTTTGTAGCTAAATATTTATTTTGGACAGCATTACTGCAAATGTCAGAAACAAAGTCATTACAACAATGAGCTTGTTATAGAAACACTTTATGCCTTGAATCATTTGTTTAAAGCTTTCCAAAATGCATACCATACAGCACTGAGCATGCTCTTCCCTCTGTGATAATCAGAATAAATTTTAATTAGTGAGGCACCACTGAGAAAACGCCTATTTTTTAATCTTGCTGCCAGATAAGGTTTTTTGGTTTGTTTGTTTTTTCTTCCAGAAATATGAAAAATCTTATGACCAACTGTAAACTGAAGGGTAGTTAATTCTGTTTTTTGAGTAGGTCAGAAAAGCTTCCTTTCACTTCACCATCTGTGCAGACTAGGACTACATCCAAATGGACATCCTCAGGGGCTGAGTAAAAGAATATTCAATATTCCATTGAAAAGCAACTTTGAGGGACTATAATGGCCATCAAAATGGTAGAATTATCATTCCCTTCATGAAGGAAAGGTTCCCGTTTTATGAAGAATAAGCCACTGTAGCAATATTATGGTGCATGAAATGTTCAGAAACATGTTTTAACCTGTGGGTGGCTACTGCAGTTTTGATGTCTGGAACATTTTGGGGATGCAGTATTCAAAAGAACCGTCAGCTGAAAGGGGATGCAGCTGGAGAAAGTTGGAATCTGAACCTAAGAATGGAGTGGGCTGGTTGCAAATTACAGTGAAGGCGTGCACAGCATATAAGCTTTTTGCTTATATTTATTGTTGACCCAACAAAAGCCATGGCAGCTACAGTAAAAAACAAACAAACAAACAAACACAAAAAATATTGCTTTGGTTTCAGAGGTATATGAATGCCTCTACCTAAAATGGGAGCACAATGATAAAAGACACCGCATTTCTCACAGCTGACCCAGGCTCAGAGCCAGGGAGTGCCTCAAAAAGGGTACACAGCTTCCAGCAGCCCAAACACTGGGCAGCACAAATGCAACAGTGCCTTGGAGAGACTGTTCTGATGGGACTGCTGCAGTCTTCTGGCAAGGCTTCTCCCAGCACTTATATTAGGAGACCATCATATGACATTTGAGAATAGACACATGCATTTAAAAGCTTGTATACCTACCCCTTAATCTCATATTTCTTTATTTTCAGTGGACTTGCACATTGTTGCTTTCCCTTGGCTGTGTTAATCTGCCTGGACACTGGTGTTTTTCAGATTCTATTAACATGACATAATTTATTCCAGCAAAGTTTTAATTTTAGCTCACTGTGTAATCGGTGTGTAGTATTTTAATTATTGTAAATTCTATGTCAGCTCAATAGATGCCACTCTCCGTTGGACTGTATGTTCTGTTCACATGGCTAAAAAGAACATTCAAAGAAAGATATGTTCAGTAACTTTATGACTAAATGCTATCTTTTGTTTTTAACTTTAGAAAGTTCAATGTCCATGTGTTGTTGTTTTTTTAATGAACAAATAAAGAATTTCTTCCTCAAGGAAAAGAGTGGTTTGAAACAGGGTTTTTAGTACAATTCTACAGAGGGTTTATTTTAATGATACAAAGAAACAGATTGTATACTTTTCTACTAGAAAACATGAATATGTTCTGCTAATAATTAGGAACGAGAATACATATTGTTCTGAAAAATATACAATGCCTTTACATTGTCTAACAAGAAACCACAGCATCACGCTAGAGAACAGCATTTATCTGGGTATGCCAGAAACTAATCTGTCTTGTGTTGCAACCAATGATGCCTGTGGCATGAGATTAGGCAGCCACTTTCAACTGCGTAGCAAATAGCCAGGCTTAATTTCAAAAAGCAAAATTAGAAAGTGATCAAGACAGTACAAAATTTTATACATTTTTTTCCTAAAACTATATGAACTATCATTTTAAGGAAGCAGAACAAATTTAACAAACATTAAGTATGCTTGTAATTCAGTATGCTCTGAGGATCACCACATTTCTAAGTATTTTGCTTGTTTAAGGAATTCCTTGCTTAACAACATACAAAAAGAATGCCTCTGAAATGTATGTTTTACTTGTCAAAACTTTGTGCAGGACTCACATGACATATATTTTGCATTAAGAAACCAACTGTTCTGTATACTGTATACTTGTACCGAGAGTTAACCAAAATGATTTTTAGAAAAGCAATTATATCTGCTAGATATGTATATGTATATATGCACGTATTTGTATTGTAACACACAACATACTTCTGCGGCTAGCCTCGCCATTATTATTTTGCACAATATTTTAAATGGCTTATTTATGATGGAATGATCGTGTGCTTTTGCTGGCATGCTAGGATCTTGAGTCCTGCTTATTTAACCTTACCTCCACAGGATTGTTTACACTTTCAGAACCTGATTTCAATTTACTTTAATTTTCTCAGAGACTTTTGTATTTATAAAAGTTGAGCATCTACTGACCTCTCTATTCCTGACATTTCCTTTACTCTCCACTATGAAAAAGAACAAAAACCCCAGTGTCTCATTTCTGTTCCAAAAAAACTAAACTGTTTCCTTCAGTGGGTTGGTCCTTGTAATTGAAAATGGCAACCAGATGTTTACAGAACACACCAGCAATTTTCCTTGAGGCCTTTACTCTTTATAATTGTTTGCTAAAGTTAGTTGGATTTCATGGAAACTTGTCTGAGGCTGTAGAAAACAGCAAATCATATTTCTTACTAACTTTGAACAATGCCAAGTAAAAAATGAAATAGAAGCTAGAACTAATGCTACCTATTCCTGTTAATATATTTCAGATTCCACAGATAACCACTCACTTGAGGAAATTTGGTTCTCTTAGGACTGATTTTTACATACCAACCCATGAAAATTATTTCTATTTCAGAATATGTCATCTGCTTTCTACCCTCTCCAACTTTAGCTGGCCTAACTGTATGCACCACTGATTTTGGTCCCTTCCCTTTTCTCCAGTCCTGTCAGGGGTATTTTCTCATAGACTTCCCTTTCTTCCTTTCCCTCCTTCCTTCCCTCCTTCCTTCCTTCCCTCCTTCCTTCCTTCCCTCCTTACCTCCCCCCTTCCCTCCTTCCTTCTTTCTTCCCTTCTTTTTCTTTCTCTTTCTTTCTTCCTTTCTTCTTTTCTTCCTTTCAGGAAATTTTGCATTTGAAGACGATGCAGAAGAAGATGCTGCAAACTACATGTTGCTTGTTCCTCAGTTAAAGCCCTGAGTCACACGTGATTTGTACCTGGAATCTCTCCACCCGGTTTAGAAATCACTGTATTTTCCCTGCTCAGTTTCTTATCTGTCTCATTTTCTTATGGCTAGTCAATAAACTTCAAGGGGTCTATGAGTCCATCTTGTTACCCCACAAGGGAACACACTTGACCCAATAAAATCTCCTTACTTTTTTTAAAAAACCTTTAAGAATGCTCCACAGCTTCAGGGAATGCATGTGATTACTCCACAAGCTTTACCCCCCAAAAGCTTTCCTAGTATCTAAACTATTTTCAGTTGTTATATTAATTTATGAACTGTTTGCTATGGACATAAAGTACAGATTATTCTTTTTTTTTTTTTTTTTTTTTTTCTTAGCAGCAGCCTTTTTCACATTTTTTTTTTTTGTTGTTGTTATTAAATACATTCCCCCAGATGTCTCAATCTTCATACTCATTTAAGAAAGAACATTTCTGTGTCCTCCTGTCTCTAACCCTCCTCTAATTCTCACTACTTTTGCTAATATAGTAAGTCCTGGAAAATGAAAAATGAATGTCTGACAGCCACCAGACACGGTCTTAGGGGCCTCTGAAACCCATATCTGTAGTTTAGACTAATTAGCAGCCCTGAGGAAAGTACTGCTGGGTGCGCTTATGGAGTAGCACTTCTGCAAGTTCCTACCTTGCTGCTGGCCAGATGTCAGCAGTTCAGCTGTGTCTTCTGCTGATTTGGCCTCTGGTCAAATGTATGAGCAGTGAGGAGTACTCGAGGTGATACAATATGCTAAAGCAACAACATAAAAATATACATCAAGAAGCATGTATTTTCATCCTAGTTCTGACTGTGACTTATATGGCTTTTAACCCTGTTTTGGCTTCTCTAATGCTGGTGTGGTAATATTTCGCTGCCTCTTAGATCTAGTGTGAATAGAAGTGGATAAACAAAGACATTTTCTTCCCGTGGAAAATGTAGATTTTCTCTAAAGAGCAATTTTTTCCAAAGGACATTCAACAAACCAAAATGAAAAAATCAACGATGACTGATTTGGAAAAACACTTTTTCATAGAATCAAGGCGGAATTTTCTTTCATCTGTCCCCAATTGCTTCTCCAGTCATGCACCATCCAGAAAGAGTCAGAAACCCACAGCTCACAGCACTCCACATCTCCTGCACACCTGTGGCTGCTCTTGCAGGCTCTTGCTTCCTGATGCTCCCCACACAGCAGCTTTTCCAAGGGTGCAAGGAAGCACCAGGGTGCTCTGTAGAGAGCCAAGGATGGAGGCAGCAGAAACCATACCCGCTGGAACAATTCAACAATCCTCAAATCAGCATTTTACAGCAGAATGAGTTATGTCTGAACATACTGAGGCTGTTTTAGCAATGACGCTTTATGCTCTACTTGCTGTAATATCTAAGTAGTGCTATGGGATGCCACCTTAAATGCCAGACAGATCTCTTGACCCTAGCACATAAAGGGAAGGGCCAAGATTCACTTGCATTGGCTCACACTGGTCTGTTGCCTCACTCGTCCCTTCCTGAACAGCTCCACCCAAGCACTGCTCCCACAACATCTGCAAAAAGCCAGATCATCCTCATAGTCAGTGGCTGGAAGCAGGGCTTAATTTACACAGCCAAGTAAACACAGCATGCTCTTAAAATGGCAAGAAACAGAACAGAGTTCGATGCAATCATACTGATAGAGTCAGGAAAGAGGAAATAACTTCAGATCCAATATACTTTGCAATAGATGTAAGTTTTAGGATATGGATAGTATATGATCTACACCAAACAATCTCATATGAATGAATATGACATGAAGCTGGTATTGATTTCAGCTAAAATAAATATTAAGAATTATTGACCCAGGAGGCAAATATTGACCAAAGCTAAGATGGGTTATCTTACGGAACAATAAATCAGAAAACAAAAACAAATAAATATGTGTACTATAACAATCTTTGTAACAGTTTGGCTAAAATTTCATCTTCACTGAATGTCACTCAACTTGCAAACAGAAGCCTTAGTAAAGCTCAAAGAGTTCACTGTAGTATTCCAAAAATAGGAAATAATGTAAAATACTACGGAAATTGTTTATGTTGTTTTTTTTGTTTGTTTGTTTTGTTTTTGTTTGTTTGTTTTATTTTTAAGTTACATACTGCAATTGCACAAGCTTCCACTAAATTATTAGAATTAAAACTCTACTGTAGCAGGGAGCATATAGTGTTACACTGCACTCAGTTTGCCAGCAGCCTGAATAGGTGTGTTTTTTCGCATGGCCAGCTATCATCAAGGCTGTGCAGAATCTTTTCAATTCCAAAGGCTAGCTGTAACAACAAAATTTTGTATGTTATTGCAGAATGAATTTTAAAGTGGCTGGCCATCTTTGCAGCACACAGCTGCACATGTTTTTCAGAGCCTGAAATTTTCCGAGCTTTGCATAAGTATTAGTAAAGGTGAAGAATTGAGAAATGAAGTAGATGCCTATCAAGGGAGGGTCACCACTGACAAAAATGTCAGGCATATGGAGCAGAGGACAGAAAATCTGACAGCTCCAGAAAGAAAAATATAAGTAGTTCATTTCTGTCTTTCTTTTCTTTCTTAGATGTCATGTGAGGAAAGTAAGGAGTTCAGGAAAGATTCAGACAGCAGTCAGCAATTATGGAACATTATTTTTGGAAGGCAGAAAGGCATTCTGGTGCCACAAATTTCTGAAATAAATTTTTTATTGGGAAAAATGCTGTGAAAATATTGGCAGAGCACCACAGAGCCATAGGGACCCACAGACCCTCTTTTTTTTTTTTTTCTTTTTTTTTTCTTTTTTTCTGTGGCCCCAGAGGTGAGATCTTCTTAGGATGGGAGGACAGAAAAGAAGGCAGAAGACTCTGGAAAATATTTGGAAGGTTCTTCTCTAGCATTTACTACTCTGGAAGAACCTAAGTGTGCTCTGAACCCAGGTGGCCCATCCCACTCACCTCTAATAGAACAAAACCACTCTGTTCTGGGCAGAGGGAAGGCAGGCAAACCTCCTAAGAAGAAAGCCCAGAGGGGTGGGGATTTCTCACTCTTTCTTGTGATTCTAAATTATTCTTTTCTGCGAGGCTGCAAGACACGAGTTTCAAACCCCCTCCAAGGATGTGGAAAAAGCAGAACCTGTTCCAGAGGCTTTGCCTGTATGAGCAGATTCTCATATTTTAGGAAAGGAAGAGGAAGGAAGGAACAAGACATGAAACACAACTGCCTATACAACCTGGTATCTTTATGACCAACTATTATCCAACCTCATTTGAATGGCCTGGTTTGCTATGAAGTTAATGCAGATACTGGGGATACTCACCATGCCTAAAAAGATCTACCCCAGGAACAGTTGCATGCCCGAGGTACCAGTCCCAGCTTCCTCCAAAATTTGACTGTCCCATCATCTGCTACCAAAACAGCAGAATCTCCCTATCTCCATCTCAGCAGCAGACTGAGATATGTTAAACGTTACAGCAAAACCAGCTCATTCAGGGTTGCCACAAAAGTAAGACTGAAAGCAGCTCAGAGCAGGCAGAGATATCATCAGTCCGTGGGCTTTTCCCTCCATGTGGATTTAATTGGAAAGGAACAGGGAAAGTACAGCTACTTTTTACTCATGCAAAGCCGCTTAAGAATTTACTGACAGAAGTATTTTTCAGTGAAAATTAGGGGTTTTAATAAGTTGTACTTTACAGCAGAAAGCGTCTATACAGATTTTTCATAGGAAACCCATAAACCACAGTCTCTTTGCTGGAAAAAAAAGTAAAATAAAAAATAAGATATGCTTTTCCTTTTTAGCCAACTACCCGCCAGTTACCAAATCTCAAAATGTTTTGGTTGGTCTGAAAGAAGCAAAAAAATTTCCACTGAAGAAAACTATTCCCCTGATGTTTCCATCTGGCAGTGATAAACTCAAAATAGTGCTGCAGCCCCTCTGTGGAGGTTCTCTCTGGAAGATCAGTGTGCAGAGCTGTCACACTTCGGTTTCAAACAGGAGCAAAACTGGTCCCAGAATTAATAGTAGGCCAGCACAAAAAAAGTTAGGAATGTTTTGTGGGGAATTTTTTTCCCATATATGACTTCAGCTAGACTCTTGGCTCAGAGCCATTCTAAACAAAAAATCCTTTCGAAATCAGACTGAACTTTCAAAATACGTGAGTAAGATGGACTGCACTGAAACTGCACAAAAATAAAAGCACCAGGTAGAGCTGCAAAATAATACCAAGAAGGAATTACTTTTTTTTGGATTTTTTATAACACTCATGATCTGTGTTTCTCAGTCCATTATCTGTATCTTTTTAATAGAGGTTCCAAGGAGCACGTTTTAAATAAATTGTAGCACTCCTATTAGGAAAATGTTATGACAAAGCATAGCTCAAAATACCCTTCTCCAAAACATGGTTTATCAAGTACTATCCCATCCAGAACTGTAAAACCCTTCATTTACTGGCAAAGAAAAATAACTCCAAGCATAACTTGTTTAATTCTAAGAAAAGATCATTGCTTCAGTATGTAGACGTTCTTTTACTTACTTGTGTTTTTCAAACATAACTTTAAAGCTAGGCACTTACATAACAGGGAAAAATTAAAGGCAGACCTATGTTGCCATGAAATGGAATTAGTAAATTCCATTACTCTTTGTCTTAAGCTGGAAAGCATTTGACTTTTTTCCAATACATCTAACTTCTGCTGAAAGCTGTAGGATGTTTCTGGAAAATACCTAAAATCTTTTTATCTTTTTTTTATTTTTTTATTTTTTTTTAATTACTGGAAAAATACTACAGGAAGTACTGATACTAGAGAGACTGTAAAATATAAATATCCACAGTTAAGCTGAATTTTGCAGAGGCACTGTTTGCAGGTTAAAAAAATTGTGTTGCAGAACCTGAACCTCAGTTGATCACTAGCAAAATTTAGTACAGTGATTTTTTTTCCAAGGTCTACATGAGTCTGGCATACCCACTTCCTTAGCCATTTGAAACAGAAATATTTCACATAGATGGTGAAATACATATTGTCCCCAGAGATGCTGCCTTGTCTCTGTGGCCCATCTGACATTAGCGAAGCCTCTAGACCTGCTGTGTCTTGTCACTCTGAGAATGAAAGTACACAAGGCATGGAGTAACCAAAAGGTGCCTTTGAAAAGAGATTAAAATGGAAGACAGCAAGGTGCAGACAATTTATTAGTACTTGGTGCAGCCTGCCAAGAAAACTGCATGTATCTCATTTTCAAGAAAGTTTCTTGAAGACAGTTGAAATTTGTGGTGGAATTTTGAGTAGCCTAAAACATGCTGAATAAGTCCTTTTTTATCTATTAAACTATTCAGACTGGTTAAAGCACAAAGCAAAACTGATCTCTCTGGTAGTCCCGGGAAGTTATTGCAAGTCTGAATGATACAAATGACACTCCCTTTAGCATAAGAAATAACCAAACACACTCTTTTCTGCTGACAGAATGGTGACCAGCGTACATTTTTCAAAGCCTTCCAGTTCCAAAATTGACTTCCAACAGAATATTAAATTGAGATTACAGTTTCAGTTCATACCTCTAAGGTGTCCAAGACCACTTTAACATGGTCAACAAATACAACTGGTGCCCAAAGCTCCTCTATTAGGCACTCTACAGGTCTACACCACAAAGCTACAATCCCTTGTGCAAGCGATCAAGCTTCTTCACTTCAAGCCTTTTGACTTTAGATCGAATTTTAACAGGATCTAAGAACAAGCAGTAACTTCCTTCAGCTTCTGCTGCAAGTGCAAAAGGTACTTCTGTATTGTGTTCTTTGATAAGATACTACATAATGAAAAAGAGTAACTTCATACATGCAGCTTTTTGTTAAGGGAGAAAATGAAAAAGAAGCAAATATTGCAAATATTTGTTGTATCATGAAATGCAGTAATGAAAATCACTCAGCTATTATACTGATGAAGTCAGCATGAGAACTCATCAGGAACTGAAGTGATCTGACTTGGTTCTCAATACTATGTTCAATTACTTATGCATCTTTATAGAAGGAAGTTTCTAATGCAAGAATCATCTAATTGTGAAAAACTAGTTGCATAACTGGGCAGTGTTAGAATATGGTTTGTGTCCTTACTCACACTGAGAATGTATAAACTTTACCTCTGTGGAAGAATACTGGATTGATAGCTAACAATTAGTAATTAATGCGTTAATTAAGTCAACTTATTCTTACTGTGATAAGGGCCCTCATGTCTCAGATCTTCCATCAGTCTCCTGTTCTCAAGGACTGTGACTGCATATCCATGTTTTTTCAGGATGCGCTCACAAAGCTGACGCTCAGTTTTGCTATGGGCAGGAGGTGCATACAGAATTGCTCTTCTCGTACGGCTTCCAAAGTACTGGAGAATGGAGTCTTCAATCTACAGCAAACAATGCAAAGACAGCTGTCATAAGATAGGACACTCTTCAGGAGCATAATACATAGTCATTATTTTTCTCAAAAAGATACTAGCAGTGACATTTTGGGAAATATTTCTAGTACAATCAGGGATTTTTGCGTTAAATAAGGCATAAAAACAGGATGCTCCATGTGGGAAACAGGTCAGTAATATCTGGAATTGTCTAGCTATTCTTTTGCAATAAAACCACCATTAACAAACGAGATTTTATCTCAGTGAAAAGTATTTGCCTTTAGGATTGAAACATACCAGCATTTAAGGGATTTAATTCAGGATGTTAAGTTAGTTCTTGGCAAGTTCAAGAATTTCAAATTAGCAGCAGTCAGCACTATCTGCTTCAAAAACAAAGTCATTCCATGCCTTCTAATTTTAGTAAGCTTGTCACTGGTCATAGGAAGTGTTACACAAAAAAGGCACCACCATTTTTGCACAGATCACACTGAAAAAGAGACAGATGTTTTGACATAAATAAATGCCATTCAAGATGTGTCCATTTTCTTTATAGGCCTGGGATCTAGTGTTAAAGTCACTGTCTCAGTCATCTGTTCACCAACTACAGGATGAAGTTTTAAATTACACTTGGCTAAAGTGAAAGCTTCTCCATGGCAGCGAGGGGTACAAGCTATTTTAGACTCCTGAAACCCTAATGCTATTTCTGTTTGTGTTCCAGAACAAACATCCCCTGTCAAGGATCTGTGTAATTGATGAGGGGACCCTGAAAATTATCTAGATACAACACTGTCAGTCTTCTATGTACAGTTGCTAAATGTGCATTCCAAAACTACTTTAGTCATTGGGATATTCAAACAAATGGCAATCACATGCTGGTCGGAAGAAGCACAAATAGTACATGGTGTAGTCACAGGAATTACATTATGTAACCTGGTCAGATGTCCTTGCTGTCCTTAAAGTACTTTTAAAACACATCAGTCCTGCAGTAAACTAGTGCTAGGCTCTGAGTGCCCTTTCCGAACCTCAGCCTGCTCCACTTCTCGCCTGCTTTCACCCCTCCCTCCTCTCATCTTGTCTCCTCCCTGCTCCTCGAGTAATTCCAGCAGCTGGCAGCCATTCCTCTCCATTTCCCTGGTCTCCTCCCTCCCTCTTTGTTCCTAAATCCAGCCCTTACCCCGCCCCCCCTCCAGCACTGCCTCCCTGCCACTGCCTCGTCCAGAGCAACTCTGCTTCATAACATTACAGGCTGTTCAGCCAGATGTTTCCCACTTTCCATTTCACTCATATCATGGAAGAAAATCAGTGAAAAGAGACACCTCCAGCTCTATTTTGCAAGCAAATCCAATTTTCCATCCCATGTGTGTTTCAATGCCCAGTACTGCAGGGTGAACCAAGGACACGTGAGAAGCACTGAGGGACTGCAGCGCAGGGCACATTCATGTCTGGCTTTAGGCTTGCAATCGCTGCTTGTCCTGCTGACGTCCCTTGTGCAGCTGAGGGTGTTTGCTCTCTGGCATGAGTCCCACCTTGGGCTTTGCTGCACTATATGTGCACCCCTCTTTCACATCCAGTTTTAACACTTTTTTTTTTTTTTTTTTTTTTTTTTTTTTTTTTTTTGTGCAGCTCCTAAAAGCTGCTGCCAAAACATACCTGTCTTCACAAAAGCAAAGCCTCTTGCAATGTCACTCCTTAAGCGTTCTGCTTAAAATGGCAGTATCTTCTATTTTGAGAGCCCCACCATCATTTTATTTTCCCCTGCAAGTCATGGTCCCACAGGCTCTGTCCCAGCATGGCTGCTGTCTCACAGCACACGCCTCTTGCACCAGGCCTTGGTGGGACCTGATGCTCTCTCACGGTGTGAGCAGCATCTCTTCTCTCCAGAAACATGTGTTTTTATTTCTTGTGAAATAAAAACATCCTTCGCATCCTTCTTTAGTGTTCCTCTGCTCTCCAATAACTAAGCCTACGTCATCTTTCAAGGTGGCAGTCCCCCTCTCTGCCTTCTTGCCTGTGAGGCACTGCGGGCTGGGGAGGGACAACCATGGAGGCCCCTGGAGCCCTGCGGTCCTTGGGGATGGAAGCTTCTGTCTATGCCAGCCTTAGCAAGTTTCTCCCGTTTGTCCCAGGGGAAGGGACAGGCTGGCCAGTGCTTCAGGTTGCACATGTCTGAATCCTCCTCAGGCCATGTGTAGTGGGTTTACATGGCAAGGTTTTGGTAGCATGGGGCTGCAGGGGTTCCTTCTGTAAGAAGAATCCAGAAGCTGCCCTATGTTAGATAAAGGCCAGTTTCAGCGACCTCCAAAGGGACCCACCACTACCCACAGCTGAGCCAATAAGCAATGTCGTTTGCGCCTCTGTGAGAGCAGATTTAAGAAGGGAAAAAAAATGCTGCACAACAGCAGCTGGGAGAGTGAGGAGTGAGAAGCTGCCCTGCAGACCCCAAGGTCAGTGCAGAAGGAAGGCAGGAGGGGCTCCAGGCACGCAGCATAAATTCCCCTGCATCCTGTGGAGAGGCCCCTGGTGGAGCAGGCTGTCCCCCTGCAGCCCATGGGTTCCACATGGAGCAGATCTCCACGCTGCAGCCCATGGCGGAGCCCCCGCTGGAGCAGGTGGATTTGGCCTGGAGGAGGCTGTGGCCCATGGAGAGCCCCTGCGGGAGCAGGCCCCGGGCCCGAGCTGCAGCCCGTGGAGAGGAGCCCATGCAGGAGCAAGGGGTCTGGGGGGAGCTGCCACCTGTGGGGGACCTGTGCTGGAGCAGTGTGCTCTTGATGGATGGACCCTATGGTATGGAGCTATGTGGGAGCAGTTCTTAAAGAGCTGCTGCCTGTGGGCAGCCCCCACAGGCTCAGTTTGGGAAGGACAGCATCCCTTGGGAGGGACCCCACATGGAGCAGGGGCAGAGAGTGACTGTGAAGGAGCGGTGGAGACGAAGTGCTGTAGACTGACCACAGCCATTCCCCCTTCCCCTGTGCCAACTGGGGGGACAAGGCAGAAGAGGGTGGATGAGGGAAAGTTGTTTTTAGTTTCTTTTGTTTCTCACTTTGCTTGTTAGTAATAGATAACTAATTTTACTAATCTCCTACACTGAGTCTGTTTTGCCCATCACGATAATTGTTGAGAAATCTCCCTGTCCTTATCTCAACCCTTGAGCCCTTTTCTATTGTATTTTCTCCCCCTTTCCCTTTGAGGATGGGGAGTGAGAGAGCATTTGTGGTAGAGCTCAGCTGCCCACCTGAGTAAAACCACTACACTGGTCTAGGAAGAATACCCATCTAGGAGAAATGGGCAGGCCTGGCTGTGGACTGGCTCTCCTGAATTTCAGCTCCTGCTGCCCAGGCACTGATCAAGAGATTAACCACTTTCATCTGCTAGCTTTCCAAAAAACAATGATGGGATATTTGGGACACTGAGACAACTTGGGGTCCTAAATTTAACAGCTTGACCTGAAGTCTAATCTGGTGCTACTAAATAATATGAAGTAGCACCTTTTATGGTCCATACTTGAGATCCATATATATATAGTGTTGCCAAATTTATTTCCTTTGCCTTTTCCTTTCAGTCCAGTTTACAAGATGCAGTGTTTCTTTTCTGTTTTCTTGCTGAGCCACTAAAAGGTAGGTTGGGTTTTCTTTATCTGTGTTTCAGTTCCCTGTTAGCTACACAGAATTAAAAACGTCCTGGCGTACTTGATGCCTGTAGCAAGTGATTCCATAATTTCTTCCAAAGCTCTACATAAAATGCCTTACATTACTAGCCATGCTGATCTAGTTACTACTAGATGTATTTCAGAATTTCCAATATTATAGCAATAACAGTCATGTTTCTACACTTAAAGTCTGCTGGTTTTTATAAGATGTTTCTCAATCATAAAAATGCAGTCTGGCCAGAGAGTTGGTATAAAAGAAGTAGGGTGCAACAGAGGAAAATAAGCTATTCACATATTTTGACATTTTATGGTCCTGATTTTTTTTTTTTTGACATTCCTATAACTTTAATGTACAGCAGGCTTACAGACACACACACACAAAAGATCAAAAGGATCAGTAACATTTTGAAAATTTAAGTGTTAAATGGACAAATGTTTTCATGCCCAGACCATTTTTTCCTCTTCCTCAATTTCAAATTTCAGGCTATTTGTTGGAAGCTCAGTTTATTATAGATTCAATACACCTGTGTGAAAAGGATTGTTGAAGAACATCTGTGGTCCACGTCTTACCTAGGGAATAGTGTGGCTGTCTCCACTGAAATTAATGAGGCTTTACAACAAAGCTGAAATTTCACGTATGATATAGGTTGAGGTCTATGTCAGCTTTGACATGATATACCTTCTTACAGCTTGCAAGTCATTGCCCTTAACTACATCACTGATCTCATTTTAGTGCAATTGGCTGTTACACAGATGATCCACAGACTTAGCAACCTGGTCTAAAAAATCATGATGGACTGAAAAGTGAATAAAAATGCACCGAAAAAAGAAATCGTAAATTTTATTCCTGTTTATA
This sequence comes from Nettapus auritus, assembly GCA_011076525.1. NCBI lineage: Eukaryota > Metazoa > Chordata > Aves > Anseriformes > Anatidae > Nettapus > Nettapus auritus. Next base: position 24,358,263 of record CM021765.1, read on the forward strand.
GCATGACCCCAAAAAAAAAAAACACAGAAGAAAGCAAACTGAGCTCCATAAAGTATATTGTGTATTTTTTAAAAATCTAATCAAATATATATTCCTCTGAGGTCCTAACAAAGTAGATCAACAGCTCAGTTTACATAATACGAAAGCTCAAAATTATGTAACTGTCTTTGTCTGACTGAAAATAGACATCCACTATCTGAGTTGTGCTTGTTAATTCTGATGTCTACCTGCAAGTTCTGCATGGCTGTGAAGTTCTTTGTTAAAGAGAAAATGTTTTGACATGGTCCTTTAAACCAGTTTATCCAATTCTAGGTTATGAATATATAAGGATACAATAGATTTTATTAGTCTCTGAAGCTGTGCTCTTTTTCACAGAATTTCTGGTTTGTTCCAAAAAATCCATAATTTGGTCAGTAATTAAATCTACACTATATGATTACTGTTGTTGTTTTGGTCAATTAGAAAATAGAAAAGATATTTCAAGTTGAGGGGAGAAAAACAGTTCCTTGGCTTTTTTTTTTCAGATTCCAAAAAGATTGAAAACTGAAAAAAAAAAAAAATATATATTCTTCTTCCTAAAATAATGTCCAAACTCTTGTTTACCTAACTTTTTTTTTTTTTTTTTTTTTTTTTTTTTTTTTTTCTTCCAGGAAAGAACTCAAAAAACTGTGAATCATCTTCTCAGCTACCCAGTTCTGGTGGTGTTAGTCCCTGTGTCAATTACAGGCATCCTCTCTTTTACACCAAGCTTGCCAAGGCTGTCAGAGCTTTGTCCAACAGCTTCAAATAATTTGACTGCAACTTTTACACACTGCTTTCTAAGAATACTGGGCTTCTGCAAAATAGATACACAAACCACTATGCAAACTGAAAGCCCTTGGCATATGAAAGGGGAGTGTGGAAAAAAAAAAAAATACTGGGAAAGGGAAGCAGTCTTACATAAACAACAAACACCAGCATTATTGGTGATATTCACGGGCAGAGAACTGCCTGAGATCCCATTTAGCCAGCACCTTCACTGCTAAATACTGTTTAGCACAACAAAATTACAAAAATCTATGACTGGAACTCCTAGGCATTCCCATATTAATATTAGCTAACATAAATGATAATAAGAACTTAGCATGTGGTTCTAATGCCCTAAGTGCCTAAGTGGTTCATTTACAGGACTGTGCAGACCTTTATTAATTCCAAATGTGACTTTTAACTTCTTTTCCATGTTTGCCCAGAAGTTCACAGAAATAGTAAGTCGTTCATATTACTGTTGTATTTGAAGTGCACATAGCTCCTTTATCAAGAAGTCACAGAGAAGTTAATTTCCTGTTTCACTTTCTGGAGGACATTTAAATGTGTTGGCTTTAAGTTCTGTTAGATTTCCTAATCAGAAATGACTGGGTTGTAGAATGAAACAGTTGGAATGTAATTCTGCTTCCAATTGTTTGCTGAGCAAATACAGAACAAGCAACTAAATTATCAGCACTACTTTGATGGCTGGTTTCTGATGACTTCATAAATCCATGAGCAAAACTGAAGTTATTTGCACAGCCATCACCAGCACTCTGGGCTAGAAGTACTGAACTAAATGTACAAAAATGCCTTTGCTTTATGATTGCATGTAGTTCCTGGTACCAACTATCTTGTATTGGGAACAAATGATGAGTCAAATCCTACCATCTTATCAAAATATATGACTTTTAAAGAAAGGACTCCAATGAAGCATAAGTCCTCCATGTCCCTCCCTGCACTTGCTGCCGATGCATCCTTCTCAAAGCTCCCTTCCTGTACAGAGTCTCCACCCTGCCCCTCTTTCCTGACTGCTACCACAATAGCTGAGTCCTTTATCACAAAAATATCTTGAGCTATCTCTGCAGTAAAAATAACTGTTTCCTCATTGCCTCTTGCATTTTACATGGGGGGGGGGGGGCGGGGGGGGTGGGGGGGAATGGACATCTGCTTTCGTAGGATGCAATGTGAACATGGTATAATTCCAAAGAAAGCAACTGATGACACCACTGTCAATTGCTTTCTATTAACTGAGCTTTTGTAGTAGCCAAATTTTCCACTTCCTTTTTTCTCTTGTGAAAAAGAAATGTCTTTTTAAAGATTAAATTTGCATTTAAAATGTATCAAACCTTATTATGCATAATGTAATCTTCTCTATCCAGAGCTCTCACCCTACTCCTTTTCTGCATAATAGCAGAAATCACCCCTTCTCATTCTATCACCCAGCTTCATTTATTCTTTTTCTTCCATTTACATGTCAAAAGTTCCCACTGGCTTTGTCTTCCTTTATTTCCATTTCCCTGCTCATCTCCCCTTCTCTTCCCCAATACAAATCCAGCTCCTCCATGCACAATCTCATTTGACCTAGAATTTCACAGCCATAGGCCCCTACTCTGCCTCCCACGTCTGCTCCAGCCAGTGCCTCCTTACCCCATGCCTTGTTCAATGATGTTCCTCTCCTGCCCTGCTCATTCTAACTGAAGCATATTGCATCAAAAATCAATAGGGAAAAAAAAAAAAAAAAAAGCACATGATATGTCTTTAGAGGGTGAAGTTCATCAAGTCCATTTTTAAAGGTGTGTGCTAAGCCAAGATGAACTTTGCATTTGAAACAGTTACTTCCACTGATTATTAAGTCTGGACTTCTGTCTCTGACCAGATAGAAAGTACCACTCAAGGAAAAAGAGGATAAAAGTTCTGGTAACAATTTCTCAGTTCTTCAGTCTTTGACTACCACATAGATACTTGGGCCTATAACGTGTGAAAGACATTCAACCCCAAGATCTTGGGGTTATCACTAAACCATGATAACCGTGAGGTTTATCTTTTCCTTTTTTTTTTTTTTTTTTTCCCTTCTACATAATACCTTGGATATATGGCCACATCCAGGCTGTTATTACCCTGCATCTTTCATATTGTCCACTCCCAGTAAACTATATCCTACCCTATAAGTTCAGAATGCTCAGCTGTAAAATCAATTCCTTAATCTTGATCTTTGTTCATCTCACTATAGCTCCTCCTAGGGATATATATCTATTATATAAGGTATAGGTCAAGGGCCTTGAAAATGGAGACAGCCTTTTTTCACTTTTCCTCTTATCTTTCATTTCCTAAGATGCCAGCCTTACCCACTCATTAAATTTTCATATAACCAGCTGCTTGTTTTGTTTATTTCCTTTTTCTCAGGTGGCCCTAAATAGCCAGGGGATGTGAGGAAAGGCTCTTAAGCATATCCATGAAATAATCTCCTTCAAGACCCATCTTAAAATTTGAGATTGTAAATCTCCTTTTTTATACATTGGCCACAGCTAAAGAACGAGTATGCCAAAACAGTGCCTAGGACATGTGCAATACTGTTGTGCTACCTCCTCCTCACCATTGTGGAGGTACTATGTCTAACCAGGCAAATCACACTGCTGAGTAGAGACACCTAAATTCGCTCGGGATAAATTAATTCAGAGAGTGGAAGTGCAGCTGTGACCAGCTAATTAGCTCTTCTCAGAAGTGGCTGTGAAGCAAAGCTAAATCACTTGGGTATAATCGTTTTACATCTGTCTGGTACCAAACGTATTTCTGACACAGTACTGTGCCATACAAGCGTGCCATACAAGCCTACCCACTGGGCTCGTTTAGCCTTTTGTTGTTGATGACGTTGATACCAGTTTCAGCTTAGATACTGCAGCACCACCTCTCCTCCTTACTATATACATTGGCAAATATTTCCTTGTGCAAGAGGTGTGGCTGGCTGAACCTGAAGACAGCCTGCTCCTTCATGTGATGGCTCTCTCTCACACCTTTACTGCTAGAGATTCAGAAATAAACATTCCACTTTTCATGCTACTGATATTAGAATTTAATTTTATACTAGCAAATGTTGACCTATGCTCATGAGAAAATAAGGCCAGAGGATCAGCTCTCGAGAAGCTTTTAAAAATCCTGTAATGTGTGATACCTGAGAGAGAAGTACCATGAGCTCTGCCAGGCTTTACAGGCTAGGAATGAAATCTGCAGTTTTGCAGCTTATAAAAGGCAGCTTGCACTATGTTTCTGACAGTAATCGCTCCATGCCAGGGCATCCTGGATGTCGTTAAAGACACATTTACAGACCAAATTGGCAATTTCCAGCACCATGTTTTTTCCACACTTGCATGGAACTTTCCCTTCCAAAATGAGATGAATTTTGAGATCAGAGATACAATGGCAAAGCTGCAATTTTCTTAAAATCTTAACCTTTTCTTCCTCTCTGCTCATAAAAGGTGTTTTGTTTTGTTTTGTTTGGGTTTTTCCCCCCCATTTTTTTTAGGCAATTGTGCTATGCATACCCTGAATGGAGATATTATCAAACTTTGGAAGGAGATTTTACATGTGCAATAATAATCATAACCAAATTCTCACAGCAGCCTCAACACAATACTGATTGTTTCTCTGAAGGAAACAAGAATTAAACCTGCCCTACCCAGTCTGAAGAGGTTCTGCGGTGTGACGTGAGATGCTTCGGCTCAAAACCCAGAAGCACTGGATATTATTTAAGGAATAGTATCTCCAGCAGGGTCTTTTCCTTAAAACTTTTCTGTGAACTTCCACTTCATAAAACATGTTGCAGTGCTTCCTTTAAGCCACTGTTTACCTGTACAATATATTCTTTTAAACAAATTCACTTGCTAGAGTATTCATAGAATAAGAACACCTGTGAATAATTTTTGGACTATATTTTAAAGGATTTTTCCAGATTCATAGATGAAGATTAAACCAGGGCTTTAATGAAAACTTGTTTTCAGGCTAGTTACTGTGGGTGGCCACATGACTGTAAAATAAAACAGTGAGAAGTTTCAACCATGACATCTGTCTTAAATGTTACTGGGTACCCAGTAAAATCAAGCAAGATAACAGTTCAGCTATTTGCAAAAGCAGTGGGCGAAAACACACAGTTCAAGAACACACTCTCAAAACAAAGTAGAAGAGATTTTTGGAGATGTTTCTCTTTTCTGTTCCCTGAGATTGTTACTCAGCCCACACAACCAACAGAGCATTCTCTGGAAACAGAGAGCAGCTAAGAGTAACATCCCAACATGTGCAAGACATTTTGTTCATAATGCTCTGGAGGAAACTTTCAAGACAAATAGGGAGACAGCTACGGGTGGTCTTCAGAATGTGAAGAGGAATGTGTTAGAGTAGCACAGGCCTGGAAAACATACCTATGAGGGTAAACATATGCATTTAAATCTGTACTACAGGTTTAGCATGTGTGTGATAGTCATATTCAGCCATGCGTGCTGGAGAGCAGTAAGTATAGCGTGTTGTATGAACGTGATGTTTCTTCTTATTTCAAACAGCTAGCACACCAACTTCAATCTGCATCTTCTTCAGACAAATTGGGAAAGTAGAAATTACAGATATTTTCAGCCAAATAACATACAAGCAAAGTTTTGTCATTGTTCTACCAACTCTTTGAGATTTTAGGTAACTGAATTTAACATATGATTTTTTCATTGCCATGACAATAAGTAAAAAGGAATGGACTATGTCTAAAGTTGTATGCCAGTGCAACCTACACTGTCAGATGTGCTTACTTCCCTTTAAATTGTAATTCTTCATGTCACATTGTTGAACAAACCCAAATCTAGCTATCTAGTGTACTAAGGGGTCATTAAAATATAAAGTCACGGCAAATACAGTATAAAGTAGATTTCTGCAACTCATAGGAAAGATCTCTCTGACCGTCATTAAAAAAAATGAATAAATAAATTTTAAGACTTAGGGTTAAACCTTGCACGCCAGTTATTTCACATATCTGTTTTTGATTGCAGAAGATGCACTTTACAACTGCTCTCCTAAAATCAATATTGCTGACCTTTCAGACTGAACCCTAACCAATCAAAGAAGAAGCCTTCTAAATCAATGTTTATTTTTAGAAACTGTAACTGCTTTATGTGGAAGCTGTCCATAGTCTGTGATGTCACGGATTTATGTTTACAGCTGTGATACAGTAATATATAAAATGCCAGTGAAATGATAATTTCACAGTGAGGGCTCTGCTGAACTATTAGCAGCACTCTATAGGACTGAAGAAAACCTGAAGCATTTGTGCTAATGCTGATCACAGACTCCAGAGTGAAAATAACTACCTCAGTCTGGAATATTTTCCAAGTAAAATAACAGCGTCTGCATTTGTTAGGTTTTAACACCCATCCTCGGAACACTATGCAAAATAAACATGAGGTCAGGTAACCTAAGGACAGAGTAAAGTTTGTGGGATAGAGATTCCAAAGTAAATATTGTGATTTGAAAATGTGAGAAACACTATTTTATTTTTATTTTTTAATGCAGTTAAATTCAGCTTTTCAGCATAATTTCAGCATAGCTTAAAACTGACTAGCAGATAACTTTAATACAGGGCAGCTGCAGTCTTGCTGCTAATAACAGCCTCAATCACTGTTCTTGATACCCCAACTGCCTCTTGATTTATGTGTCTGTACTGGAAAGCCTCTGACCCTATTCCTAAAGCCAAAATAACATACGGCCTGTGCAGCAAACTGAAATCTCTCTGGAGTAACAGAGTAATGCCATGTTTCAGTCAAAGATTTCAGGATTCCTGCGTTAGCAACACCACACTGAGGAGCTGGTAATGGAGATGTGCTTGCACATATGCCACTGTCATTAGATCACTCATTTGTTTGTACACAGACCTCAGACTTTCAAGCTTAGTATAATTTTAGCTGGACTCAGATGATCCTGCCAGACTCACCATCCTTTGCCATGCTAATTATTGCTCAGCACTCTGCTCCAGCTGACTTACCTTTTTCACTGCCTGTGCGTCACTGACAGGGAAGAAGCAGTGAGTGCTGCTTGCTGAGACCTCCTTGTATCTTCCTTGCTGTGTTTTACTCAGTTTGTGTGGTGAAATCCCATTAACAACTGCCGAAAGAAAGCTGCTGGTCATGAGAGGAGTCAGGGTCTGGCAGAACAGGCAGACAGCCACCACTAAGGCCAGGAGGAAGGGACGAGGGCGACAAAGCCTGCGGCACCTGGGGACTTGCCCACAAACCATGGCCTCACTTCACCCTTTACCACATTGCAGATGCATTCAAAGCAGCCACGTTCTCACCAGGTAAAAAAAAAAAAAAAAAAAAAAAAAAAAAATCAAAGGTAGGCTTTATCCAAAACTAGTGAGGACTTTCCCCATTTCTGCTGCTGAGTCCTTTCTTGGTGCCTGGCAAGAAGTCTCAGGATTCAGAGGGCTTGTAAAGTATCCTCCCATGGGGTTTATGGGAATAACCTGTGGAAAAAAAAAAAAAAAAAAGAGAGAGAAAGAAAGAAAGAAAGTGAGGAGGAACAAACAGCAGCATGCCATGGGGTCCTTTGCAAGGAGCTGTAACAAGCCCTTCCACACTGCATTCCCAGGAGGAGAGACCTGGTGGCAGACAGGTGAGGAGCAGAAATCCACAGCCCCAGCTCTGCAAAAGGAGCTATTCAGCCAGACAACAGCATCCAAGAAATCAAGAGGTTAAAACTGAATACATTCTGTCCACATCTGAAGAGAGTAAGAGAGTGTACCAACCTCATGAACAATCGTTTGCTGTTTTTTCTCTCTTGCATTCTCAGTTCCTACTTTGTTTTTAGTTTCCTTCAGTCCAGTCCTTTTAAATTGCTTCTTTCCTGTCAGCATGCACTGATCTCTGCCTAAAAGTGATCATTTATCTGAAAACTGACAGACTACGAAAATTTTCACTTCCATTTGTTATGTCCAGACTGCAAGCTCAAAGTTACATTTACTTACTCGGCTCTTATCCTGTTAGAAGTTTCCCGTTCCCCTCTAATGGGCTGCTGATTAAAACCACTTGGAACAACCCTGGCTCATGATCCCGTCTCGTCTCACACACTCAGAAGGCAGGCACACACACATACACACACCATCTGAAGCCAGTTGGACCACAGATTTCATATAAATAAAGGCTGGACTGCTCAGAGGGTGGGGCTAAGCTAGCTGCGCTCCGGACAGGCACAGGGCTTGGAGACGCAGCCTGAGATCCGGATGGGGAACAGGAGGTGTCCTTGCTCATGCTGCATGCCTCGAAGCCACCATCACTGCAATTTTTAGAAAACTGCTGTTACAGCAATCAGGCTAATTAAAACCATAAAAATATCTTGAAGGCAACTAGAAATCTGAGCAGCACCTGCAGTATTTTACTCCAGATTAACAAAAATGTTGTAAAATGAAGCAGATTTACTCGGACATGTCACTGACAAAGCAGTTGTCAGTACTTTTCCATAGTAGATATAATGTCTCATCACAGTGTATAAATAAAAGTTCTTACTAATGTTAAAGAGGGAAAGAAAAGAGGGCAGACAAAAATACTGCGATGAAAGCACTTAGCATCTAAGCCACAGAAGGTCTTAGTTACTACTTCCCCCTGCTGACACAGGACAGGGACGAGACAGATGGGAACAGTTGAGGAACTCTGTTGTCTTTATAGACCTAAACTTCTCATATAATCCAGTTTCTTTAGCTAAAAATATCTGTGTACAAGTCATCTATGTTACCCTTCATCCTTAGCTATTTTTGAAAAGAAAGAGTTCTTCCTACACTGCCTCATATATAAGAAATGAGTGTCGTTAAATTATGATAACCCTGGGCCAATATACAAAATGCAACAGCAGCAGCAGTATTAGCAAGCCAGAGGCCTGTATACAGCACTGAGTAGGGCATATATTTGTTTGAAATGTTGGTATTTATTCAGCTTTGTATCCTTCCCCCGGGTGGTCGTACTTTTTTGCTGCGCTCCAAGCTAAAGCCATTAATTTGCACATATAAGAATGCCATACAAGTGATTCAACACCTCATGCAGAACCTCAGCTGTCAGAGGCATTGCATTTTAGTATTGTCTGGGGCTGTGGTTGTCTAAATTAGATCCCTAGGTTACCCTGGGCAGAAAAGAAGTACTAAACTTGTGGTGCCCTCCAGTGATAGATGCTTCCCATCCACACAGAAGCTGAGACCTCTGCTCTGCAGAGACTCCCCCCTTCCCCGCACACCAGCTCACATCCTCAGTCCCTGATCCTCCAGCCTGTGCTGCAAAGCCTCTGACAAGTGAACATACCTGTCTGGTGTGTTCCCTGCAGTTGATTTCAGGGTAGGTCAATGCCATATAATGGAGAGGGCAACCAGGGAGCTGGTACTTTCAAAGGAGCATTGCAGAGACTCTACAGACAGCCTGGAAGCTGCAGTAACCCCAGCAGCAGCAGAGGGGAAGCAGAAGAGTTGCCTTATTGTTTGAAGAGATTGCCCTGTGGTTTTTGGCATGCCCTGATTTCTGGGACCACAACCATCAGCTGTGTGGGTGGCACTTGCATGATTGTCAACTTCTCGCAAATTCTTAGTGAAAGAATTTGTCAGAGCTTTCCATGGTGTTTCTAGAAGTCTTTACTAAAAGAGGTTAATAAAGATTTTGATTAAAAGTAGCTTTACTTATGTGGAGACTATAGCCCCTTCCCAGAGTCCTACAGTAGAACAGATTAATCCTCTCTCTCCTCTCCCCCTGCTCCCTCAGTAACCTTCAGCCCAGCAAGTAAACACTACCTCCAGCCTGACCTCATTTTCCCCAATTCAGTTCATAAGTGGAGGCTTTAAACTCACATTTTCCCCATCTCAGAGGCACATCATCCATCCTGCAAGCCCAGGATCATTCATGGGCTCCAAATTTTCAGGACAGGCCAGCAGCTTTTACCCATTTATTGCACCAAGGCTGGCACTGCAAACTCAGAGATGAAGGGAGATCAGTAGAGGGCAAGCAGATCTCTGTGCCTCCAGTATACTCCTGGGGATCTGCTTTCTGTTCATCTGCTTTTCCCAGATGTTCCAAGGAGTGAGTTGGCTTTTCCCCTATGTTTTGTGGTTTATTTTCATGATGATAGCATGTAATGCAATTTTTTTGAGCTGTAAGTACTTCTCTCAATCACAGCTAGAGTGCAACAAACATGATTTGTCACCTTTCTAATCAGGACTCCATCACATCCCTGGGCCTGCATGTCTACTGACTTAATCTGATCACATTCTGACACTTCAGAAATTAATCAAGGACTGTTTCAAATGGGGTCTGATATTAACTAATCACACAGGAAAAGGATATAAATGTATAGAGTTAGGTCTGCAATGTATAGCATTCAAATATCTGCAGAACACGATTGTCTATAAGATCTGAAATATCTGGCAAATTATTTGTACTTGCAGGTAAATATATATATATATATATATTCAGAATTCTTAGCAGAAAGCTGCAAATCTCCCCCTTCGGACATACAAAACAAATTAAGGATTCATTTTTTATTTAAGATTTCCAGACCTGTTCCCTCCTGTGGCTGGTCTCACCGCATGGATTAAGGACTCTCTGTCCCACTTACCTCTCACTGCTCCTTCCAGTCACTCAGGACTGCTTGTGTGGGTGCTCCCTAAGAAGTTCACTGCAGCCCATCTCTCTTTGAGGCAAGGTCTTGCGGGAATCACTTCTGTTAAAACCAAACAGGCATGACTGTCAAAAGTGACCTCCAGTGCCTGCAGCCAGAATCCCAGCTTCATCTGCATCATCTGGAATAGACTGTGAGTGTTTAAGGATACAATGACACATAAAAGGCAAGAGGAAAATCATAAGACTTGATAAAAATTGCTGGAGACTAGGATTTGAAGGGATTTAATCAATATGACATGCAGGCATGTAACATGCACAACTCATCATTTCACCGGGGTTCTGAGCAATCCAGCTCATATTCACACAGACTTCATTTTACACAAATCTGTTTGTTCCGTGGTGAAAGCTAGAGACCACTGATGAAAGATTTCAATGGTCTACGTAGTGACCTGGACAGACAACTGCCAGGAGCTAACCAAAAAGAAAATATGAGGCACAGAAAATTAGCAGGAATTAAAGGCCAACTGAATATATCCTTTTTATGCATGCTTAACTTCACTCAGAGATCTAACATGATTCGTTCTGCAGCTCTGAATAAAGTTTAGATATAACTGCTTGTAAGATCAGGATTTGATATAACAAAACTTATTTTGCATCAATAATTTCACTATATAGAGGCTGCCAAGGAGAAAATGTGTTTAAAAACCTATTAACAATTGCTGTTTTCTAGAGCAAGATTCAGATTTCAAGGTATAGCATCCTAGCAACCATTTCAGTGATAAATGAGCTCACAGGAAAAATAAGCTCAAAATGATAATTTCTGAGTGAAGTCATCATCAACTTCTGGAAATCATGTCTGTCATCTTCACAGTGTAGTCCTATATGTAATTTTCAGTGTTTATGCTTAACTTTTTAATCTACTTTTTGTTTTCTAACATACTAAAAACTCTGCCAAGGACCATAAATTCACACTAACTTCAAATATTAGGTAAAATTTCTATGAACAATAGGCATTAATAGCACTGTAGATATTAAAATAAAAAAATCTAGTAAACTGTAGTGGAGAAAGCCCACTAAGCCGCACCCTTCGTGACTTCACCGTGAATTCAATCCAGATTGCAATTAGATCTGCATGTGTCATCAATCCTGTGTGTGGTCCCGTTATGAGCAGTGAATGGGGAAGACTGGCACAGAGTAACAAAGTGGGAAAAAAAAAGAAAAAAAAAGAAAAAAAAAAAAAGGAGAAATACATTTCATTACTGCTCTGTACATTGAAAGATTTGGTACAACTGTAGTTTAAATTAATCCCACCATGGAAAAAAAAACTAGACTCTTTCCCCTTTTCCCATTCACAGAACACTGTAAGCCTTAATGATGTTGTAATTTTGTTCCACAAAACACTCCAGAGAAAAAGGACTCACGTCTTCATCCCACTTTGGCTCAACTCTCTGATCTTGGCTCACAGAGAAGGCAGGCTAGCAGAGAAGATTCTGCAAACCCTTGGGAGGCAAAAAAGTTGATGTTAACAGGAGAGGAGTTTTAGGGGATACTCCCCTTTCGGTTTTACTTTTCTTTATTATTCGATTTATTTTTTCTTTTGTCTTTTTTTGTCTCTTTTCTACAGACAGCTGACAGAGGTTGTGAAATCGTCAGCGCTTGTTCTTGTGGGGGACTTTAACTTCCCAGACATATCCTGGAAGCACAACACAGCCCAGAGAAAGCAGTCCAGGAGGTTTCTGGAGAGCATGGAAGATAACTTCCTGACACAGCTGGCTGGTGAGCCTACCAGAGGAGGTGCCCCGCTAGACCTTCTGTTCCCTAACAGAGAAGGACTGGTGGGAGACATGGTGGTCGGGGGCTGTCTTGGGCAGAGTGACCACAAAATGGCAGAGTTCTTGATACTTGGCGAAGTCAGGAAGGGGACCAGTAAAACCTCTGTCTTGGACTTCCGGAGGGCTGACTTTGAGCTGTTCAGGACGCTAGTTGGCAGAGTCCCTTGGGAGGTGGTTCTAAAGGACAGAGGAGCCCAGGAAAGCTGGGCGCTCTTCAAGAAAGAAATCTTAATGGCTCAGGAGCGGTGTGTCCCCACATGCCCAAAGACGAGCCGGCGCGGAAGAAGACCGGCCTGGCTGAACAGAGAGTTGTGGCTCGAGCTTAGGAGAAAAAAGAGGGTTTCTAATCTTTGGAAAAGGGGGCGGGCCACTCAAGGGGACTACAAGGATGTTGCAAGGCGGTGCAGGGACAAAATTAGAAAGGCCAAAGCTCATCTGGAGCTCAATCTGGCTACTGCTGTTAAAGACAACAGAAAATGTTTTTATAAATACATCAATACAAAAAGGAGGACTAAGGAGAAATTCCACCCTTTACTGGATGCAGGGGGAAACTTAGTTACCAGAGATGAGGATAAAGCCGAGGTGCTTAACGCCTTCTTTGCCTCAGTCTTTAGCAGCAAAACCAGTTTCTCTCTGGACGCCCAGTACCCTGAGCTGGTGAAAGGGGATGGGGAGCAGAATGTGGCCCCCACAATCCACGAGGAGATGGTTGGCGACCTGCTACAGCACTTGGATGTACACAAGTCGATGGGGCCGGATGGGATCCACCCGAGGGTACTGAGAGAACTGGTGGAAGAGCTGGCCATGCCGCTTTCCATCATTTATCGGCAGTCCTGGCTATCGGGGGATGTCCCACTTGACTGGCGGATAGCAAACGTGGCACCCATCTACAAGAAGGGCCGGAGGGTAGACCCGGGGAACTACAGGCCTGTTAGTTTAACATCAGTGCCAGGGAAGCTCATGGAGCAGATTATCCTGGGCGTCATCATGTGGCCCTTGCAGGGGAAGCAGGCGATCAGACCTAGTCAGCATGGGTTTATGAAGGGCAGGTCCTGCTTGATGAACCTGATCTCCTTCTATGACAAGGTGATACGCTTAGTGGATGAGGGAAAGCCTGTGGATGTGGTTTACCTTGACTTCAGTAAGGCATTTGACACCGTTCCCCACAGCATTCTCCTCCGGAAATTGGCTGCCCATGGCTTGGACTGGCGCACGCTTCGTTGGGTTAAGAACTGGCTGGATGGCCGGGCCCAGAGAGTCTTAGTGAATGGAGTCAAATCCAGTTGGAGACCAGTCACTAGTGGAGTCCCCCAGGGCTCGGTACTGGGGCCAGTCCTCTTTAACATCTTCATCGATGATCTGGATGAGGGGATCGAGTGCACCCTCAGTAAGTTTGCAGATGGCACCAAGTTAGGTGCGTGTGTCAACCTGCTCAAGGGTAGGAAGGCCCTGCAAGATGATCTGGATAGGCTGGACCGATGGGCCGAGGCCAATGGTATGAAGTTCAACAAGACCAAGTGCCGGGTCCTGCACCTGGGGCACAACAACCCCAAACAGAGCTACAGGCTGGGAGATGGGTGGATAGAAAGCTGCCTGTCAGAGAAGGACCTGGGAGTTTTGGTTGACAGTCGGCTGACTATGAGACAGCAGTGTGCTCAGGCAGCCAAGAAGGCTAAGAGCATCCTGGCTTGCATAAGAAACAGTGTGGCCAGCAGGTCCAGGGATGTGATTGTCCCCTTGTACTCAGCTCTGGTGAGGCCGCACCTCGAGTACTGTGTTCAGTTTTGGGCCCCTCACTACCAGAAGGACATGGAGGTGCTTGAGTGAGTCCAGAGAAGGGCTACGAAGTTGGTGAAGGGTCTGGAGAACAAGTCTTACGAGGAGCAGCTAAGGGAGCTGGGACTGTTTAGCCTGGAGAAGAGGAGGCTCAGGGGTGACCTTATTGCACTCTACAGGTACCTGAAAGGAGGCTGTAGCGAGGTGGCGGTTGGTCTGTTCTCCCACGTGCCTGGTGACAGGATGAAGGGGAATGGGCTAAAGTTGTGCCAGGGGAGGTTTAGGTTGGATATTAGGAAAAACTTCTTTACTGAACGAGTTGTTAGTCACTGGAATAGGCTGCCCAGGGAAGTGGCTGAGTCACCATCCCTGGAGGTCTTTAAAAGACATTTAGATGTAGAGCTTAGGGATATGGTTTAGGGGATGATTTGTTAGTGTTAGGTCAGAGGTTGGACTCGGTGATCTTGTAGGTCTCTTCCAACCTAGACTATTCTGTGATTCTGTGATTCTGTGAATGTGAAGGAAAGAAACAGTCTGTAAGGGCATTTTAACAGAGAGAAGCATTGAGAACACCTATTTCTAAGGTTTAGCATTCTGCATTTTCCATTTTCCTTTTTCTTTTCTTTTTTTTTTCCTTTTTTTTTTTTTTTTTTAATGATTAATTGCTCTAGTTTCTGTTCCAGTAAAACCCAAGTATAGAATTCAAATGTCATACACCCAGATCCCATCAAAATGTATTTCCTCTATTTTTTGTGTAAAACAAATTATTTCATTGCTATGTTCCTTTTTCACTTTAACTTGGCCTCACCATGTGGTTATCAAGACCAGTAGAGTATAAATCTTTTCTTCTTCTGTTCTACAGCACGAGTGGACTCAAAGCAATCCAGAAAATAAGAAAAGCTGAGGTATCTGGAAAATTCATGAGTCATCCCCAAGTACCATGCTTTTTTTTTAAACAGATGCCCTCAAGTTTAGGAGCAAGATCTGTTTTGAATAAACCAACTTTTACATGATGAAAGAGAAAAATACAGTTTGGTTCCTTGGTCCATAAACACTCTCTTTCTTTAGCAGAATGATTGCTTTGCAGATACCACTCACAGACTTTTGAATGACTATCCCAGTGTCTTAAATATTCATCAGCCCTCTGATATTTTTGGCAGCAGGGAAATGAATGGAAGTCTCTTGCCAAAACAATACATATGTATATGTAATGTCTCCTCCATTGTATGCATATAAAATAATACACTCAGATACCTACAACTTTCTAGGTGCCAAACATTTCAGAGATTTTGATCACTAAATCTTGGTTTGCCCTGGAACAGTACGTGTCTATGCAGACGTACAACTTAGACCACATCATGGTCTTCACTGACTTCAGTGGGTGGGCTCATATATGTGTGTGTTTCAGGCACAAGAGAACAAGAACATTTTTTATTTTATTTTATTTTATTTTATTTTATTATTTTATTTTATTTTTCTGTTGACTTTGTACTGACGGGTACTCGTTTAACAGAGCACTTCTGTTAGCAAGAGTTTTAAGACAACCACATCACGCAGAAGATACGTGATGACTACATGCTCACCTGCGCCTCCCAAGGCATCCATACGTCTTTCCAGCCCCATAAAGAGTAGCCATTACTTCTCTGAAATATGTAACGGTTCTTTTTTTTTTTTTTTCTTCTTTTTTTTTTTTTTGTTGCATTATGGTCGTGCCATCAATAAAGGGGTCAATAAAGCTGGGGTGCTGATTGAGATATTTCACATGTATGTGAGAAATTATTATACAAGTAAATAGAATATGTGGAGATACAGCACATGGTATTTTGTCGTTCTTATGGTTAAGCAGAAAAAGACAATGATATATTTCTGAAATGATTGATCTAGCTATTCAGTAACTACTGTAGCATGATTACAGCAGAACAAGATAATAGGAACCACTATGGCATAGATGTTACTGTAGAAAGAAAGTACCTTTAAGTGCATTACATCATTTATGCGCTGACTCTTGACAAACTAGTCTAGGTGATATTTCTAAAAGTAGAGAGTCAAAAAAAAAGAAAAAAAAGTCAAAATTTTAAAAAGTCAAAAGAGTCAAAATTTTAAAGTCAAAAATTAAGTTTAACTGTTTTTACAGCTAGTGAAAGCAAGGTGGCCAGAACAAATAAATAGTGAAGAAGGCCACATAGAAAGTCTCCATTGCAGCTGGCATGAGGACTGATGAGCTCTTTGTGTCCTGCCCCACACAGAGTCACTGCACTGCCTCTCAACTCTGATCTGTTGAACTGAAAAACTTGCTCAAAATGTGCCAGACAGCTACGTTCAGCAGGCTGAGAGGAAGTGGCTTGAAAGCTGAAGCTGAGGGAGGGAGGGAAGGAGGGACTTCACGCTGAACTGCTGTGATAAGGCTAGGAGGAAGCTGAGCATCCTATTGTCAGTGTGTGATCTTAACCATTTTGATCAAATGGGCCATGCATAAAGCTCCCATTCCAAGCAAGGGTCTGTTGAAAAAGCAAGATATTTTTCAGGTCTGAGAGATTTAAAATGTTTTGCTGCCATTATGTACACTTTATACCTATTCTTCATAGTCCAGTGGGACTGAAAAGTGAATAGAAGCATTTTTGTTCATTGCTTGGTTAATGGGTTTTAGGGGGTTGTCTCTTTTGTGGGCTGTTTTGTTATATTTCTTGAATTATAGAGGTACCCCTCATGTCATAAATAGGTTATGGCTCCAATTATTCTGGCACTAAAGCCATTGTTCTTAGGATTCAATTTTGCAAAAATTACAATATAACCAAAGTATAACTGGCTCAGAATCCCTGTGAAATACAGTATGAAGTAGCTGAGTAAGTTCTCGTTTCTGTGTTTAAATCAATCACTATACAGCTATGTTTCAATGCACTTTTAAAACTAAAGGATATTGAAGAGACTTTGTTTTGGAAAATAAGGTAAAACTATTTTGCCAAAATAGAAAAGTAATAAAATACATAGAAGGCTGATAGCTAATGTGCTTGTTTTAAACAGACTTTAGAAAGATGTTTACAGGGAATATTTGGGTCTAGTTTAGAATCGTACCATCATATGAAATCAGGTCACAGTTTTATAATGTGTTCATACAATTATAAACAATATATTTAGATTATTTATTTCTTCATGAGTGTAGATATTAAGATTTAAACAATAGGGGAAAGGAAAATTCAGAATCTTTGCCATTAACATGCTTGTCAGCCTCCATAAAGAGGCATTCCCAGTGCATTCTTTTCACCCCTTAACAGAGGTCTTTAAGTAAATAGCAGTAGGTGAGTGTTTGGAAAGCACTTTCCAGATGAAAAGTACTTGAGAGTTGGTGAATCTTGAGCATTAACAGATATACTAACCAAAACAACTTCAAGTTGGATTTTTTTCTCTTTTCTGCTTTTGAGAATCGTCTTCTGTTTTCCTGTCCCAGGGTTTCTTCTTCACTGAGTTGTGTTCCCAGTGCACATTTACATTGCAGTTATGTCTTACAAGAACAACCAACAGCGTTAGAGAAAAGAAGGGCAAAACTGTTCAGATATAAGTGACTCTTTCAGAAGTAACCACTACTTCTGAAATCAGCTCCTCCATGTGTGAAAACATGCTTTAAGTCAGTGTCTAAGAAAATTTATACTCTGGATTAATGATTAACATATAAATTTGATCTGGGGGGAGGAGGTAATTTTAAAATGATTCCTACTTAACTTCTGTTAATTTCTTAGTTCCTTAGCCATTCCGAGTGTATTAGGCTATCAGGAAGACTCATGGGAAATGTATGGTAGACCTTCGTAAATTAAAATAAGTGCTTGGCCAATGCTACCGTCTGCAGAATCATTTCTTTTTTCTATATATCACTAAGGAACACATGCTTTTTTATTGTGAGTTTCTTTAGCTATTGAATATAGACATCCATCTACAGAATGTGCTTTCTTTAAAACAATTATTTAAGCTCCAAATAACAGGACAGAAAAATTAAACACATCTTAAAAATTATTTAAATCAAGAATACCCTACCCAAATGAATTCAGAGGAGAGAAACACTCCAACTTGTCACCTTTTCAAGCAAACCACAAAATCGAACGTTTATGGAAACAATTTTTAAATATGACTTTTAATGCCCCCAAGGAAAAAAAAAAAAAGAAAAAAAAAAACAACTTGAATTTAATTTTACACCCACCAGAATAAAATAAAAATAAAAAATAGTAATAATTAAAAAAAAAAAAAAAAAAAAAAAAGCTGCAAAAATATTTCATTAATCAAGACAGGGAAAAATATTTCTGTATTCCTGACAAGAAAGGATTCCCAAATTCCATAGAACCTCCCTGAATGACCAACCCCGTCCAGCTTTTAACTACACTCAGACTTGCAAACTTTTTCCAAACATCTATCCCACATGTCTTTTCCTGAGAAGAAAAAATAAAATTTGCTCTGAAATACCAGGGCCACAATTTTGCAAGTGGAAACACTATAAAATTATCTTCATATTGCTGCCTATTTCTGTTCTACCCCTTCTCATGTGTAAAAATACAGTGTAAATATTATTATTTTTCTGTAAAGAAAGTGTTATCCTGATTAGGAAAATGAACTTAACTGTCCAACAAAGAAATAAATCTCTATTCCACAACAAAATATACTTAGGATTCCTTCCATTTTATTTAATTTTTAAAATTTTTAGGAAAAAATCTACAGAATTATAGCTGAACCACTGAATCTACGTTATTTTAAGAAATTCTATAATTGTACTCATAAACTTCAGTAAAACTTCTCTTAACTGGAAGTAACCGGTTTCATAAAAGTGGACATACACATCTGATTTAATGTATATGATGTTGCTGGATATATTTTTATCTTTTATTTTAAACAGGCACAGAGCAATCACAACACAATGTACATATTAATGTTAGGGCTTAAAAAATATTAAAAACAGCAGTGGATCTTAACATTGTTCTTCATTTTCTACTTAATTTTGTAGATTTCTTGTACAGATGAAGTTTCTCTAATTGAGTTGTAATATGCTAGCTTTTTTTTTTTTTTTTTTTTTTCAATACTTTAGGGATTTTTTTTTTCAAGTAATCCTAGAGAGAGTAACAAAATTGCAGAGACAGTGTTCATACCCGGTAGACTAAATTCAGTTATTAATATAAAGTGCATAAAAAGTCACTCCCTTATCGCTCTTGCAGTTCTGCTTCTCAGAGATTTTTACTGTGCTTCAAAACTGAACCCTCTGCTGTCAAAGCTAAGGCCACCTGGGTCCTACTTTTGTCACTTGTCATATCTATTGAACAAAAATGTGCATGGCCCAGACATTCCAGTGGGATGAGGTGGGAAATGAGGAGGGAAAAAGAAAAAACACAACCAACCAACCAAAACAAAACTAGCCAAGAAAAGCAAGTTCACAGTACTTCCATGGTGAGGCAGAACAGCAAAAGACAAACCTCAGAATTTCTAATCTTCACTGTATGCAGTTGAACAATGCTTTGCAAAGCTCAGTAAAGAAGACAAGAATGCAAATTATTCCGTGCTAGTCAGAAAGACAACCTAGCAGGATTTTTAGAGCAGGAAGCATAAATATATTTCCTCTTTTTCATTTCAGTCCTAGAATAAATAAAAGTGACAATTGAGGCAAAAATATTGTTTCTTAAAAGCTTCTTAAAAATAGAGACAATACTGTCTACAAAGCATAGACCACATTTAGTTCTCTTGGCACACTGGTTCTCAGCTTGTGGCATACAAATACCTCCTAATCCTGAGCATTGAGATGAAACTAAAAACAACTGCACTGCTTAATGCCAAAGGCTCACCTGACGTAGTGACTTTTATCACACAGCAATCATTGGGATATGCCAAGAGACTGTAGGACTGTCATAGCCATACAGGAATGCTTCCTTTGCTATATACCTCTTGTAATTTCTACTGATCAGTCTTTTTAGAGTTTTTGTTCCAGATGTGTTACTTCTGCATTTTATGCCTCCATGTACTTTACTGATACTAATTTTACACCCAGGTATGTTATATGGCAAGTTTTACAATGTAACCATACAGTATGTGCAAAAATGCTGCTCTTTTATTCATTTTGGACAGACTACCTGCCTATTACTTCTATCAAAAGCCAACCTCTTCCACAGCACTCCTGAACCTACAGATCCCTGTTACATCCTTACCAAGCTGCATCTTTGCCAGCCAGAAGTCCCAACTAATTCATCCATTTCTCAGATTCCACAGCACTGGCTACTTTGATCCTCTTGTGTGAGACTTTCCTAGTTTTACTCCATTTTTCTAGAAGGGTGGACCAGAATTTTACACTACAGTAAAACCTAAGTGCACCATCAACTTACACATTTTTCTGTCCTATTCTTTATTTCCTACTAAGTCATCCTTAGCACTTGTCTGACCTGCTGCTGAGCCGTGAACCAGTTTCCACAGAATTACCCAGAAAACTCCCGTATCACTTTCCTACTTAGGAATAGCTACTTCAGAGGATATAGCGTCCATAAATGGACCCCAGCTGCAGAAGGACCCCCAGTGGAGCAGGTGGATGTGGCCTGGAGGAGGCTGCGGGCCATGGAGAGCCCCCGCAGGAGCAGACCCCGCGCCGGAGCTGCAGCCCATGGAGAGGAGCCCACGCAGGAGCTGGGGGTCTGGGAGGAGCTGCCGCCCGTGGGGGACCCATGCTGGACCAGTTTGCTCCTGGAGCATGGACCCCATGGTATGGAGCCCTAGGAGCTGCTCTTGAAGAGACAAAGCATTAGGGACTGACTGCAGCCCCCATCCCCTTTTCTTCTGAGCCGCTCTGGGGGGAGGAGGTGGAAGAGAGTGAATGGGTAAATTTAGTTTGTGTTTAGTTTTTCAGTTCTAGTTTGTTAGTGGCAGGCAATAAATTGGTTTAATCTGCCTATGCAGAGTCTGTTTCATGAGGGTAAACTGTGACCAATTTCCCTGTCCTTTTCTCAACCTTGAACCCTTTTCTATGGTATTTTCTCCCCCTCTTCTTTTGACAAGGGAGAGTGAGAGCAGTTGTGGTGAAGCTCAGCTGCATACCAGGGTAAAATCACTACATCTGCATCAAGCTTGCCTTTTTTGTCTACTCAACAAAGTTTTCCAATAAGTCTAATTAAAATGATGCCAGTATGTATCTACTCACACATACACTAATTTTATTCTTTACATAAAGAAAATGAAAATTAAATTTGGAAATCCAACATGAAGCTTTCTAAAAATTGGCATTGTTTTTATTGCTTGCTAGCCCCTCTGAAATTTTAATTATGCATAACAGTATCTCAAATAGTCCATACATGAGTTCCGCCAGAACTCCCATGAACATTTGCCCCCAGTGGTTTGTTGCAGACTCTCTTCTAAAGGTGCCTTCTCTTTGAAAGCAATCTTCATAAATGCTGCAGAAAGGGCCCTGGTATTCAAATTTGTCTAACCTCCTATGCAGCAAAGAAATAATTTAGTTTGTCTGTCACAGTAAAATTTCACTTCTTTTTGCACTTTAATCACCTGCTGACCTGTAAGCTTCTCTCACAGGTTTAGAAGAAAACAAAAACAAAAGCACATACAGGCTTTAATGTTCTATATTTTTAACTTGTGCATTGCATTTTTTCCCATATTTGTTCATTTCTGTTTTCTTAACTTAGAAACAAAATGCTTATGTACTAAGGAGGACATTTGTTTTTCCTCCTTTGAGCTCTCTACGTACCTACTCCATTAAAGTGTGTGTGTATATATATTTTTATGTATAAATAAGTCTAGATTACTTATTGCCTATTTAACTTAAATTCACAGCATGGCACCAGTTTCCAAATGAACAAATAGTTTCTCTTATCTATGGTCTCAACAGCCTCACTCAAAACCAGACATTCTAGTCCTGAAGTGTTTTTTAGACATAGATTTCCACAGAAATGCATACAGAGTGGGCTAATTTCAGGGTAATTTTAGAGCTTTACTGGAACTTCAGTTATATTGCCCTTTGCTTTATCTTAATCTTTTATGAAAGACAATGTTATCCATAATCATGTTTTACTTCTTATTCATCTACTCTTCCCCAGTATATTAATTTAAAATGATTACTGTCTTCTTTAAAAATAGTGACAAAGGCCTTTCATTTTTGTTTAGATAAAGCCTGTATTTTCTGCATGTACTCCTAATACTAATAATCCAAACTCTATTTCTTTGACATTATTTGCAGTCGTGCTGAAATACAATTTTTCTCTCCCTCTCTCCTTCCCTCTGCATGTGTTCGAAAAGATTTCAAGGAAAACTACCATGAAGGTCCATGAAAACTACCCTAACAGCCCAATGAGAATCCCAGTGCTTAAAAAAAAAAAAAAAAAAAAAAAAAAAATCTTTACTCCAAATGGAACACTTTTTTCAGTAGTGGAAGGAAGGAGGGTGTGAAAAGGAGCAATAATTTTCCTTCTGTTCAGCACTGCTGCATAAGAGCCACACAAAAACAAGGAAATTTTCTGTGAAAGGAAATCTACTACCTATACCCAAAATAAACAAGATGGAATAAAAAGTCCAAAATCTTCCCATTATATTAACAGTCAAGGGTAGTAACAGGCTCTCATTTAAATATAAGCTGATTCTGTGCTACAACATCCACAATGCTCAACTATCAGGTCTTTAGGATCCAAACATTTATTAGCCTCCATTTAGGCTTCCTAACTTGTTACTCCCTGCTACCTCCAGGGATTCTACAGCTGGATGAACAATTTATCCCTTTACTTCTTTCCTGCAGCATGTGTTGACTTTTACATGAACATCACTGTCCATGAAAGAATATGGCAGAAATTTCTCATGCAAACTTAGCTATATTCCTTTGAGATCATTTCAAGAATAACCCTTTTCTTTTTTTGACAAATGTACAGAAGACGTTAATTCGAGGAGTTGAGGTTGTTTTATTTTAACACCTAATACAATTCAAATTTAAAGGATTACTTGCACAAAAAAATAAACACATTTGGTATAAAAATTTATCATCACTTTAACACCTTTTTTTCCTCTTATGGCCTGCACCTTCTCTGGAGCAGAAACATAGAAAGACTAATGGCACAAGTTTGTTTTCTCCTACAGCATTTTTGTTTTGTTTTTACATACTCAAGTACCCTAGAGGACAACAGCCCGCTGTATACAAGAACCATTTTCTTCAGCCTGCTGAATTAAGTTTCATAAAGAACCAAAGCTATAAAGGCATTTTAAAAACCATTGTCTTATATTTTTTTTTTTTAGAAGCTATGACTTTCTGCACCATTTATATACATAATGTTACATAACAGCTCTTGAGTACAGTACATGCAGCAGAATATATCTGTGGAATATAAAACATACATTTAAAATCTTGACTTATCAGAATTTTGAAGATTGAATAATTGTAGAATGCCCATTGCTTAGAGAAAATGGTTTGATAGTACAAATGTCTGCATATGTTGGCCACTGGAACAATCCAAGGCTCACTGGAATAGTATCTGTAGCACATCAATGTGCATAAACAATTTACTTACAATATTAAAACACAACCAGCAAAATCAATAGTTCAAGATCTTATGACTGCTATGTTAACCCTTTTTTAAGTGGTTGCAAAGAAGTGTGGTGGGCGTTTCTCCCCCTACCCAAGTCCTCTAAAAAACCTCTAGTATGCAATTTGTTTTCCAGCTGAAGACGTTTATTTATGTCTACTGCCTCTTCTCTTCATTGCAGCCGTACACTGTGGACAGTACCATTTCCCTTTTGGTGCTTCTGTCAGTCCAACACATCCGTAATGGAACCACTCAATGGGGCACTACAAAAACAGAGAGGAGAGAGAGAAGATGTGGGATTTTGCTTTTTTTCTTGAAATATCTATCATAAGTAAAATTCTATTAAAACAGAGCACTGGAAATATCATAGATTCTGCCTTCCACGAGAAGTAATCGGACAAAATGAGAAAAGAGGAGGACTTCAGTCCCTAACATACACTCAAAAAGAATAAGGAAAGCAACAACAAAAAAAATCTAGGAGTCATACACTTAGAAAATATACAAAGCAAAGTAAGTATATTGTGCTAATTAAAAACCTAGTTTGACATTTCAAGTGACAAAACAGTTATCACTCACGTCTGTTTGAATGCAGTAGTATCTCAGTAAGTACACGCTTACACTGAAATGTTCTTTTAAACCCTATTTTATTTGAATGAGATAAACGGTACTAGTAGTGACAGAGCTAGAAGTTCCTAGAAATAAGGAGTATTTTAAATACATCAAACCTCCCCAGGAAAATGTGAAGCCCTCTAAAAGAATCTGAACTGTGGGGACAGATCTGGAAAAGTTTCCTAGGGAACTGTTCAACTCATATGGACATTAATTCACATTGTACTTTTCACACAAACACTTAAGCTCTAATTCTGTTTAATTTTTTCCATAATATTTACCATGAACCTGACACTACTACCGTTTCTAATGTCTACTGCAAACCTCTACCTTTCTCTTCTTCATTCTTCCACTGACTTTCTACATGATTCCTTCAGTCTCAATACAAGTCACAAAAGATGAAATAAGAATGAAAAATATGAAGTAGTAAATGTGAAATCCATAAATATCCGAATATTAAAGTGGTACATTTCCAATATTTAAAGAAAGTTTCAAGGTTGGAACATTTTTTTTTTTTTAATTTTCAACTGTTCATAGAGGGAAAGAAAATAAATATGTAATTACAACGTTTAAGACTGTGAATAGGGGATGAAATATTCAAGTTTGTTTAATGCAAAAGTTCAAAGTTCAACTTTTTTTTTTGCTTAAAAAACATACGCAAAAAATAGAAGTCTTTCAACCAGAAAAAAATTACCAAGTGGCAGTTCTGTTTGGAACAGAAGAACTTTACAAACTTAAAAATTCTTAAAAGCAAGTTCCCCAGTGTCCGAATACTCGTTACACACAATAATTGAATCTTTTTGTGCTTAAGCAAGAAGAAATACATGGAACTCCTATGTGGCTGGAAAGAATAATATTAAAAATGCATTTTCTTTTGTTTCTACTTGTTTCCACCTATCTTATATGCGTAGAGCTTTTATTTATTTATAAGATCACTGGTAAGTCTAAGATGAGGTAGGGGACTTGAATGAATATATATATTGGGGGGAGGGAGGGCTGAAAACAAACTAAAACCAAAGAACTTGACTGTTCTGTAGGTGTTTTCACTAAAACTAAGAACTAGTAAGAAGCTCGCTACTGTAAAAACAATTCTAAAGTGAAGCAGTTCCTGTAAGCAAGTTACATGCACAAGGCCTCGCTCGTGAACATTCAGAATGTCATTACTTACATCTTGGTTATCACAGCCAACCATTTCACCATAGGACACCTGGCAAAAAAAAAAAAATTAATAATAATAATAATTAAAAGGAATCAACATTTCAAAGGGATAGAATTCAAAGCGTTTTTATGTCTTGCATTTCCCTTGCACATGAGGCAATTTCAAGCTCTATCTGAAACAATCAAATACCTTCAAAAGAATCACAGAATTCTATAAAGTCTTTAAAAAAAAATCCAATACTTGAAAGTATTTTAAATGCCTGTTCTTATTTTATGCACAAGTGTCTTGTGCTCTCATTCAGTCTTTCAAGTTTCTGGGTGCCACTTCACGAAAATATTATCTTCACCATTATTTATTTATTTTATAAAAGAAAAAGTAGGAGAGAACAGGCAGTATTTTAACTTAGAATTTTAATTAAAATCACCGTGAACTTGTTCAATTCTGAATTTAAAAGTTCCCAAAATCTTTAGTAAAAGATTTGGAACTCTTCAAGTATGGTAATTCACAGGAAAACTTTTGTTTTTAGCTTCAACAGTTGAATTCATTATTCATATTACCAGTAAGTAGACAAAAGTTCTATTTACAGCACTGAAATTATGATTATTAAAAAAAAGTGTTTTTAAAATGAACAATCAGAGAAGAAAGCTCACTCACAGTGAAAGAGCAGCTCTGGGTATATTTCAGAATGTTGGAAGACATTCTTACCTGATTACAAATGCAGTAACGTGGCTCATTTGGATCATAGGTCCAGTCAACTTGGCTATTGGAATCAGACTCTGGTATTACTGCTGTTTGCTGAGACAGTTCTTGTGCCAGTGCAGATGAAGAAGAACACGATGATAGAGAGGATGAAGAGGAAGATGAGGAAGACTGCTGACTTGAGGATTTGTTGTTGTTTCTGGAAAAAAAAAAAAAAAAAAAAGAAAAAAGAAAAAAACAGCATGCCATAATTTGAATTCATTTACTTTCAAGTGGAATGATCTGAAAGCAATTCTTCATTGACTGAAGCACTGCAGTATATAAATTCCAAAGTGGCATTCCCCAACAGACTTCACTCAATAACTGCAAGAACTAAGATGGTCAAACTGAATCTCTTTGGAAAAGTAAACCAGTCTTACCAGCTTGCAAGTACAAGATAAATTCCATTGATTAAAATAGCCTAACAGCTTTAAGCTGTCAAACAGCGTTAATGGATATTTTTCCATCACAGAACTTTAATCAACAGACTTGGTGTCAAGTCTCCATCAAGAAAATATTACCAATAAAACAGGAATTTGCATATAAGTAATGTCATACGTCATGTCCAATAGATAACAGTTTTTTGAAGATGACTGATCCTATGCTGATCTCTACTCCAGCATCACCAATCACGCCTCTGGAATAGTGCCAGTATACAAATCCTATGCCTTTGCTTATAGGTTAGGTCAGACACCCAAGACGTATGTAGATGAAAAATGCTTCTAAAAATAAATTTACTAACTGAACAGTGAATAAACACAAATCTGTATGAAAAAAAAAAATGCAAGTCAGTTTAAAATGCTGTGCACTCTGGGACAAACTCTTTCAAACAAAACTTGACTAGTCCTCAAATGCTTTAAAAATTCATCCTAATCAGAAATAAAATTAATTCCGTTTTCTGTCTTAGATGGTCAGATGTCATGATGTGTTGTGACTATTTGCGAAGTGGCATGAAGAAAATCTCCAGATTTACTTTGAAAGCATCTACAAAGCACTGCATAGTAATCCTCAATGTTTACATTTACGCCAAATGTTCTCTCCGGAAGAGAAAAAATGAGGAGAGAAACTAGACAATGTAACAGATAAAAAAGCAAATTGGAACATTTAAAACCTTGAAGTGAGTTTACTTAAAGAAATGTGACAGGAGAAAAGAAGA
Organism: Nettapus auritus; assembly: GCA_011076525.1. Lineage (NCBI taxonomy): Eukaryota > Metazoa > Chordata > Aves > Anseriformes > Anatidae > Nettapus > Nettapus auritus. The sequence goes on from CM021765.1 coordinate 24,385,469, forward strand.
AAGTCCTGTACAAAAAATGACCAGCTGAGAATAACTACTTTCTGCTTCTTAATTTTTCTTCCACGAATATTATATGCAAATTATTTCTAACATAGCCTATGACCTTCAAGGAAAAGGTTATCTCTCTTAAAAAGCGTTAACTGCAGTCAACAACAAAACCTACTTGCTTTTTCTGCCACTTCTTGAATCTGTGTTTGATGAACTTAATGTTTGTGTTAACGTAGATGCCAGAGCTGATGATGAATACCCAGTTGAATCTCTGGATAATGAAAATTCTCTTCCAAGCTGAAAATCATTGTTCTTAAATGCTTCATAGCTGGCTTTTAGACTGGATGTTCTTCTTCCTTCCTTCATCTAAAAGGAATACTGACAGTGTATCAGATTGCACAGGAGAGCTCTTATGTAAGACATACCAGGATGCTAACTATTATTCACACAGATTCATTAGTTATCCTTTTAATAAAAGGATGTATGGTAAGTGGTGAAAATGGGTAAGAATATCCCACAGGAAAAGCAACAAAATAAGCTGTCCTGTTATGAAGGTTTTAGAGGATGAAACTGTAGCATATAAACAATTATGATAATATGAGAACTGAATCACATCAGCTGAAAGTGACTGTAGTTCAAATTAAAAACAAACAACAACAACAACAACAAACACGAGTCTTTCTTCTTAATCAACAGGGGACGGCAGGCTGACAAGAATGTTTTGACATTACCTGTGCCGTGGCTTGCACTGCTTGAGCTGCTGCCATGGTAATAGCACCGGCCCCCGATCCTGAAGATAATGAGCCCAGGTTATATGATGCCAATGGTTGAGAAGAGTTTGTATTGTATGCATTGTTTGAAGAAGATGATGAATTATTGTTTCGACACCCTTGATGAACAGAACACATTGATGAAATTCAAAATGAAACTAAATTCCTCTGCATTTTAAGAAGAGTTATATATGACAACCAGTGAAAGATTAGGAACTCCTTTTATGCACCAGAGTTGTCCAATCATTTGGAAAAAAAAAGTTAAAAAATAAAAATACTCATAAAAAATAATTTGATACAGCCAGTATTGGCTTTTTTAAAAAAAAAAAAAAAAAGTTTCCTATCCTAATGTGCAAGGAATCCTTTTAGAAAGGCAGTCTTTACTGTCATGTTCAGCTATCAAGTAAGGTACCAGGCTACCATGTCTATATAAACCTAATCTCAGTTGAAATAAGACTTTTTCCTCGATTGTCACAGTAGTCAGTAAGAATCGGAACATATAACTTAACTGTTTCTAAAATAGCACAGTCTTAATTCTAAAAACTAAAAAAAAAACCTAAAAAAAAAAAAGATCACAATTGTAATGAACCATAGATTTTCATGGCCATCTATAGACTGGCACCTGTTCAAACATAGTTCCATTTTATTTGCCATCTCACGTGGAAATTCCTTTAAAATGAACAAAGAAGACTTCTTTAAAACTAGCATTAAAACAGTATTAAATTCCAAAACCAAGTGTAGTTTACTTACTATACCCTCTCATGATCTTTCGTTTTCAGAAAAGAAACTATGAAATATCCTCATTTTGAAAGTGTACAGAAAGTTGTGGTTTGTTTTTGTTCACTAATCAAAAGGACTTCCCACCTGTTTTAAAAAACACAACACTAGAAACAATTTTATTTTATCATAGCTGAATGCCAGGTTGTAGCAACCCTTAGAAGTTGAATGAAAATTCTTTTCCTACTTGGGAGATTAAGCCCATGTGGCTCTTTCCAAAAAGAACATATATATCTCTCTTATTTCTACCGCTGGCTGAATGGAACTGTACTGCTATTGTTTTCCAAACAATGTAAATAAAAAGAAACAGTGAACATGCAGCTGTCAAGTGACAGTAGAGTTGATGAACTTCATGGAAAACACAGATGAGTAACAATGCTTGCAATTTCTCACGTTTCAAATGACTGAATATCCCAGAGGAAAAACTATGAACCTCTAATTTCAAAAAGGGAGATTCACTAATATAGTTTGATTTCTTTTCTCCCTCTAAAAAAAGTAATAAAATGTAAGACAATTAAGATTACCTGGTGTATTTTCTTTAGAAGCATCTGAAGTAAGGGTAGATAGAAGAGCTTCAGATTTAAACTTCTTCTCAGGAACATGATCTGTTGCACTATGGTGAGATGGATTGTGCTTCCTTTCTAAGTAGAACAAATGAAGGGAACTTAAAAGCAAAACTTTTTTAGCTTGAAAGTAAAACTGTAACTAAGGTAATAAAACAGCACTTTCAATTAACTGCCTCCAGCAAAACCTTATTTCATTCTTGCAGTTCTTCTGAATAGAAATCATCAATGCATTATAACATTTTTTCCCCCAATGTTTGGAAGAAAATAAAAAAGTTCAGAACTTTTTTTTTTCTTTTAACTTAATACTACTTGATGACTTGAGTAAGAAACCTTAAAAAGTGAATATTGTTTTAATCTCCAATACTCACTCTCTACTGGAGTGTGAGAATGGGCATGATGGTTATTCACAGGCTGCGATGGTGTATCCAGCTCCAGAGACCCTAACAGGGAGGTAAAAAGGATAGAAAAGTTTAAAGTCACCACTGACATGGTTTTAACTTTCAGATATTAAGTCTTTATAATATTAACCAAATCTCCATGCTGTTACATTTATTTTAATCAGAAGGATTTTTGCCACAGTTGAAATCCTTCCCATAATAAAACCAGGAGAAACCAAGTAGAAACCCTGAGTTGGAAGGGACCCATAAGGATCACCAAGTCCAGCTCCTGGCTCCACAAAGGAACACCCAAAAATCAGACCCTGTATCTGAGAGCATTGGCCAAACACTCACTAACGGTGAGTCTGCAAACTTACTCAGCATACCTTTGGGTCCCACATCCAAGTCATTTGTGGAAACAGTAAAGCCCTAAAATGGAGCCCTAGGGAACCCCAATAGCAAATGGCTACCAGCCTGATGCAACCCCATTTACTATAACCCTCTGAACCTGACCCACCAACCAGTTTTTTGCACATCACATTATGCATTTATCTAGCTGTATGCTAGACATTTTGTCCAGAAGGATACTATGAGAAACACTATCAAAAGTTCTGCAGAAGTCCACTGGCTCCCCTTCCCTTGGTCATCTAAGTGGATATCATTGTCTTAAAAAGAAATTAAGTTAGTTAAGCACGACTTTCCATTTGGGAACCCCTTTTAAAACAGAGCAGTTTTAAAATGGAAATTGGTGACTGCTGCTGTGCAACTGTTGAAAGCACAACATTGGAACAAGTGGCATATTGAAAGCAATGAGTTGCACATAGGCTTGTAATGCTGCACCAGGAATACTGACAATCTGCGCTGATGTGAACTGAAAAAAGATCATAGCTACATTTATGAACATAAACGTAAAAGTGCAGTAACACATAAACTGTATTAATGAGGCAATCTCCCAGCTTGTCACATTGACGCAAACCATGCAAACACTAGAAACATCCTTCAAGGTTTCAGATCAGCACTCAAATTCTCTAACGTTCAAAATACACAGAGTGGCAATCCAAAGAAGAAAGAAAGAAAAAAACAAAAAAACAAAGGGTGGAGTGAGGGTGGGCAAATGCAAGTCTAAGAATAACATATCTTGCAATATTAGCTGCTCACCTCAACGATTACAACATAGGAGGGACTATGACCATAAATACCTATTACAACAATAAACAACAGCTTATGTATCAATATTCAGCAAAGACTAGCTGCAAAACTAAGCATTCTACATTTATACAGAAGACAAATTAAGTAATTCACATCCAGATCTACAGCTTCTACATTTCTTCTTTACCTCTTTCTTCTTCAGTACTTTTTAAAGTACTTGAGAGTTATTACAAAAATGTAGAAGTTATTCTAGAAGAGATTAATAGCACAAAGAGGTATTTTGGCTGAACTGGCATTAATCACATCATGAATTAGTCCAAAGGCTGCCCTCTGGAGGAACTTCAATAATATGTATTTACTCTGAAGGCTAAGCATGTTAAGAGGCTTCTACTTTTGATCTTATTAAATAGTAAGTATCTTAAAGATGCAATATGCTATATGGTACGCTTACATTTTCAGTTTTCAAAATTCTACCTAGCTCACCAAACAAATGTCCCAACTTAAGTTAGTATCAGATCGTAAAATTTCAGCTTGGATTCCAAATAAACTGCAGAAAAGGACTACTAGCTTATTTGTAAATTCATTAAAAAACACTTACTTCACACTTTTCTTTTTGTGCCTGTTATTTTAAAATAGCAAACAAAATACCCAAAGAAACAGCTTTTATGGCAAATTTAAAGTTCAAAGAAGAATATTTACTCCTAATTTCCTCAGGTGATTTAGGTTACCTTTTACTAGCCTTTCTTATGAAGAAGAGTCACTGACTCTTCTGTGATTATGGAGCTAAATGAACTTCAAAATTTATCACAATCACATTTGAAGTTGATGTCTAAATGCTGACAGGTATAGAAAGGCTGGATTCTTCCACACTAAGTTGTCCACACTCCTGTCACATTACCTCACATTTACATTCTGAATGCTAGCTTTGCAATACTGCACTCTTTGTTAAGCAAGACAGTTTCTTCTCCAAAATACCTCTCCCTCACTACTTGTTTACAAAACAACCCATTCCCTCCCTTTTTTTAAAGGGAAACCCACAGAGGAGCTAATGTTACTTGACATTCCATGCCTCTAACTGGAACATCCACTTTCCTCAATGTGGTGGCAATCACTTCATTTAAGAAATGGTACGCTTTCATCTGGGTGAGCAGGTGGCAGGCTTAAGTTGCAATACTTACCTAAATAACTATAGTATTACAAACAGGTTTAAAGAATTCTTTACCTTACTGTAGCAATTCACAAGTGCAATAGCTATGTGAAAAGAAGTTATTATAATTTCTCAGTCGTATTTTGACTTCACTGGTAAACATCAAGGTTGGAACTAAAACTTAAGAATCACTGACTGATAAAAGGTATCCAGGTCAAAGCGTAACTTTAAAATAAGTGGAAATATTGCAGGAAACTGACAACTTTTTAAATTTTGTTTTAATTTTAATTTTATTTTAATTTTGTAAAGTGATAGAAAAATCCATCCATAAAACTATGTATACTTACGTCTCTCTAGTATTTCTGTAATTCCAGCATTGTCTGCTTCAAGCTCCATTTTAAATTTAGCTAGTTCCTGGTCCAGTTTTCTTAAGTGACGGTCTACCTGTTTTTGAGACAAAGCAACAGTAAATAGAATCCAGTTCTGGAACACAAATAGCTACACTTCTAATCTTATGTCTGCGAAGTACTTCCCTTCCAGAGATCTTCTGTCATATAGCACTAAGCACGTATAAAAGAACAAACAGAAGCATAACTTCTTGGTCACTTATATTCCCCTAACTCAGCAGAGATACTAGATGTACTAGAATTAACACCAAACTAGGCTGTTCCTTCTAAGTTGCCCAGTGAATTACAGGATACAGCAAGGCTGCATATTGGCCTAGCAGCTTAGAAGCCCTCCTCTTACTGTAGGCAATGTTCCAAAACACAGTGTTAAGCATTTCCTTTGAGAAAAAATGTTAAGAGCATTTGGAGGTGTTGTGAGTATGGGTATAGAATGTGGAAGAGAAAGAACACAGTTATGATGCCGTTTAGAAGAGCATGCCCTATGGGGAGATTACAGGATTCCTGAATGGTAATACTTGTATGTATGCCACTGTGCATGTCAGTAAGCTTAAGTATTGAGTATAAGGGTCTCTAAAATGAAAATGTAAAGACTTAGGTGCTTTTTAGTAAAGTATGACATGTTCTTGAGTACCAAAACTTAACATCAACAAAATCTAAAGAATCACCATGTTTGAAATGTTTTCTTCATATGTAGTCATACAGCAGAATACTACACCTATATTTAAACTATTGCAAACTGAACACGTTTTTGCAGTTACCAGCTAACCAAAAGAGGGCAAGTTACAACACTCCTTAGTAGACTGAAGCAGAACTAAAGCAGACAAGAAATATTTGCTTTACATCAACTATATTTTAAATCAGTAACTTGTAGGTTTTGTTCTCTGAGAAAGTGTAAAATAAATATTCTTACAACTCAAAATGCACATGCTACAAGGAAGAGTAACTTGCCTGCGGTGCTCTTCAAAAAACAAAGAAATCCCCCAAAAGCATATGTTAATTTTAGAAATACAAAGTTTTTATTTCTGTACATTTTGCGTACAAGCAACAAAATTCTTAGAAGTCAATAAAATATTAAATGTCTTTCACCAGCAAAAGGTTTGTGTACGAAGGTGACATAACACAGGTACCACAGCTTTAGCTTTTATTGAAATGTTGAGAAGTCCTTAAGAAATAAATTCAGGTAATTCAGTACATGACTTCTGTCTACTTACCAAATCATATATTTGATTAGCCAGTTGTACTTTTTCATCTGCATCTTCCAAAGCCTTATAATAATCCTGTTATAAAGAGAGTATTTTTAAGTCATGAATGTAACCAAATTACTTCAGTTATTTTAAGCTATTGTAACCCAGCACAAAATGTATGTTAAAACTAGAAATTCAAGTCAGTTTTCAGAAAGATTGTGAAACTCTATTGTAAACAACAACTAAATGCTAAATAAAAAAAAAAAAGCTAAATAAAAAAAATAAAAAAAATATTTAAATAAATTTTTTTAAAAAAATGGCTAAATGCTAGATAAGAGCTATACTAGGTATCAATTTTTAATTTGTGCCTTAGAAAAAGTGAGACTACAAGATGTGGACACTTCCCCTAGTAGAGATACTTACATTTCACAAGCTGGTTCACTGCAAGAAAAGAACCATTCTTGGATTTATAATACACAGCATTATGGACTCAATGTGAAATGGTATTTTTTACTTCATATGGATCTTTTAAGATCACTGCAGATACTACTGCCCTTCCAAAGGATGCTACACAGTACTGTGATGGGAGGCCTTTTAAACGCTGTAGTTAAATATGGTGAGAAATAATGTATATAGTTTATACTTATATATTTTAAAATAATTTAACTTATAGATGAATTAAAAAATAATTTGACTAAATATGCAATTTTAAAATGTGCTCTAAACACTGAAAATCCATAGATAAGACTTCTGCAAGTTTGTGTAAGCATATTTTAGCTCTGGTTTTAAACAGGCTTAAGTGCCTTTTTATTCTGATTTCCGCTGAAAAGTGCCTTGCTTAAGTGAAAGCTAACTGAAATCTTGATCCCACTAAAATAAAAAAATATATATTTTTTTATTGTAGTGAAGTTACTGTTTTGATTTTCACCTTTTTAAAAAATAAAAAATAAAAAAAAAATAAGGACATCTGTTTGTATTAATTAAGGAAGCAACCCTTGGCTGACTAAGGGGCTGAAGTAACATGTGTAGGAGACTAGAAAGGATTGTTTTCCTGACAAAGTGATGAACTACCTTGCTAACAGTACCACCAATGCCTAAGTGCTGAAGGATAAAACAAAATGAAAAACACATCCATCTTCTTACTCTTCTCTCCCTAATGCTACATATACCATATGTATACTGTATACAAGGACATGGGCAGAGTCACAGACAATGCTGAAGCTAAGCTTGAAAAATATCCTCTAAAAAACAAAAAGGCCCATTAACTTACACAGCTTCAAGTCACACAAGCATGAACAAAATGTCCCAAGTTGAAAATTTAGTACCTAGTTCATTCACCACTTTGAGGTCCTAATATATTTATATATATATAAATATTTAAATAATAGTAGCAAATACAGGGTAAAATTTGAGATAAATCAAAGAAACTTTTCAGTCATTTTTCTCCTCTTAGGTAGTTCTATCCATCTCCTGTTAAAGCCCAAGGGAAGTCACATCTCTGAACGCTTAAGTAAGTCTCCATCAATTATAAACTACTTTTTCCTAAGGTTATCTTCTTTTTCAAAAGAAAAATGTGAGCCACTCCTGTGATATCCTTACTTTTTTGATTGATGTCATTTGTTCTTCTCTCCACTCAGGTTTGTTTTTCTTTGCGTTCATAAAAAATTCATTTACCCTCTGCTCAAGTTGATCCATTGCATCTGTAGCACAGGAAAAGATTAAGATAATATTTATCTTCTAACATATGGAAACATTATAAAATAAAGTGGCATCTTAAACAAATTTGACAGGACTGAGGTGTAAACTACTAGCGCAAAAAAGAACAAAACAAGCGACAGCGGACAGAGGAGGGAAATATTTACCTTAAATTCCAAGAAGCAGAATTGCATTCTGGTAGGATTCTCATCAAGGTTCTTGTGCTCTCCACATGGGACAGGCAGGACTCCAAGTTCTAAAGGTTTTTTGTCCCTAAGAGCAGTGGTAGTGACTTAAAGCATGACCCAAACTCCTCACCCAGGGCTCTAGACTGCTGACTTTGGAACATCCTAGCCAGTTACAAATTGGGCAGGAAACAAAATGTTCTCCTAAGAGAAACAGTCAAATACAAAACCAAATAATTGAAAAAAAAAAAAAAAATTAGTGCCTCAAAAGGGTAGAGCAACCAAAGAGTCAAGTCACCACCTTTACCTCAAGGCCCTCTACAATAGTATGCGAGGAAGGCTAAGAGCAAACTGAAAACACAAGGCTGAATCCACCCCTAGCCCCCACATGGTAGAACTGAAGGGTAAATGCACTGATGAGATACCACGGACAGGATTCACACTTACATGTATCTGTGAAATACCATAACGGAAAAAAGTAAAAGGAATTTTCTAACAATTACTATTATAAGAAAGGAAAATGTCAACTACAGGTTACTTGTTTGGTTATTTATTGAGACAAGAAGAATTTCTTTTCCTTTCACCCTTCTTCAAAAAAAGCACCAAGTTTAATATTTCAGCAGCTGGACATGCATGTTTTATGTGCATGCAACAGCTTGCATATCTCCAAACACAAGCGGCTGCCCCAGTCAAACTAGTTTTGAGAGCCTGGCTAAACCCAAGATAAAGGGAAGCACTACCATTTTATTATTATTATTATTATTATTTTTTTTTTTTTTAAAAAAAAAAAAGCAGGACTCTCAGTGATACAGTCCAGATAATAGTTTCACATTAAACATGACAATGCACCATCTACCTATGGACTTCTGGTTCTGGGTGTAAAACATGTCTTAGAAACCAGCATTAAAACTGCCCCATATGATTGAGAGTGGAGGGAGGAGGTGGAATAACTAAGTAACTAGTTCAAGAAACTCTTGAATCTGCAAGTATGATTAGTTAGTTCTTTGAAGCCAACCAAGCCTGAAAGTTTTCTCAGTTTTGTAAAATCCACAAACTAGAACTAGTTGGTCATGTAAATAACAACAACAACAACAACATCACACATACTAAATAATCCACAATTTATTGATTTTACTTATGCTGAGAATCTCCAGTATCAGAACCAACAGGAAACTAGTAACTTTAGACTGGAGAGAGAACAATTAATCCTAAACCAGAACAGTTGTGACATAGACTCACAACAATATTTAGACCCAGACAAAGTATTCAACAAATTTAAGTGTAAAACAGATTGGAAGTGGGAGAATCTTTACAGTGAACATTTTCCACTTTCACTGTGCTATTCTGAGGGAAGATTACAAAGATTGAGCAGCAAGCAAGCAGCACACATTTTACGTGGAAGCTTCCAAAAGCTTTGTTCTTTGACCAAATGACTATAATTTTGTTCATAAAGCTAAAGGACAATGTGTTCTATCTCCTGTTCCTAGAATGAAAACAGCCAGGTGATGATTATTATAACGGCTCCACAGACATGAGAAGGAGAAGTCTTCCCTCTTCTTATTGAGGACAAATATCGGTCTGTGTCAATTTGCCTAAGTGAAAATTTCCATATAAACGTGTTTTTATCCAGAAAGGTAGAAAAGGGGAATGCAGGTCATCTCTATCACATTATATGAAAGGTTGTCTACAGTACACTTAAGTCCTGTTGGCTTTTTCCCCCTCTCCTTAATCTAACTGTGATACTACATTCTGACATACTAATTTCTTAGAACAGATTTCCCAAGAGAATTGCCAGAAATTTTATTAGAACTGAGAACTTTTTATAGAGCTTGGTATTTTACCATAGAGGGCTGGTAATCCGTGACTTGTACTTAAGCAGAGAAAAACATTTTATACTCCACATGGAAATCTCTCAGTTAGAGCTCAAGAATCAAACTGCAACTCAGATGCTCTTTGCTTTTCCCACAGGAGCCATATCAGGACATACAGTAGACACCAGTCTGCTTACATTTCTTGCGATCACAAAAAGCAGCATCTGCCCCTTCAGAAGTCTGTGTGGTCCAAACAGGACAGAATACAAAGTCAGCAATAACTCTAATGCACGGCCCAGTTATCTCTCAGTTAAGACTTCTGCAGGTTTCTGGGACATCATCACTTATCAAAGCACTCTTCTCAAGTGCTTCAGAGACACTGAATCTTCACAGCAAGAAGTTACTGTTACACAGCAGCACGATAGTCTAAGGGTTCACATGTATCCAAACTGCCTGCCGAAGAGATGAGAGCCCAGAAGTTTGATTATGGCTTTGAATGCCTTGTCATACACTGTGCAAAAATTACTGAAGTACCAAGGTCCAAGAAAACTTTCTTTTGGCCTAAGGTTGGTCTTTGCATACTATATTCAGTGTTACATGCCACTTCCAGTATACATTAAGAGTGATTTTTGCCATTTCTAGTTAAAGCAAAGGAAACAACACTAGTGCAACCTTGATGGTGCTGGTTGGCTCAGTGCTCAAACACACTTCAAGCAACTAATTGTTTCTTTGCCTCTCTACTGAACAGAAGCCAGATTGTTTTATCTTATGTGGAACTATCTAAGTTGGTAGTTCCACTCCCTCAATAGTTACTTCAGAAGTGTTCTCTCTCATATGGGGCAACTGATCTGTTTTCATAACTTTAAGTACAGAAGCCAAGCCAATGCTTAAGCCATTGTATACAGAAAATCCTATATCCAGTTCAAGATGTCAGTAACCTATTACACAGAGCAGCTGGGTGCACTCAAGTACCCAAGAGACCTCACTTCAAACTAGTATAGGTTAAACTGTTGGTTTCAACAACTGTACTCCTACATGGTAAGATATTGAAAGCATGGTGCTGCATTTTGTATTACTACATAGCATTCACTTGTTACTTCAGCCCTTGCTATTCTTCTCATTCTCCCCTATGACAGTCCAAGTGTTCAGTACTGACGATTCCTATCATCTCTTGTACAAGTTTCGTTAACGAAGACCTTAGCATGTCAGTTGTAAATGAACACATTAATTCTGCATTAAAACAACAGCAACACCTCACTGTGTTATGGGACACGAGTCCCAGATGGGATTGTAAGTGAAGATCAAAAGGCAACATGTCCTGAAAACTGTGTAAAGGGGCACGTTGTATTGGGATCTGCGCAGATATGCACAAAAGGATCTACAAAGAAGTCATCAACAGACCACGTTTGGTTAAGTGTCAGCTACGGCATGGGAGCATAAGCAAAAAGCTCCTTCGCATATGATACGGTGAGGGGAGCTGGCTGGAAGGTTTCAGAAACAGCGCACCGCTACCTGCTGAAAGAGTGGGACACAACTCCTGTTCCAAACCACCACCACTGCTCTTAGGGACCAAAAACCTACAGAGCTCGGGCCGTGCCGCCCGCAACGCCCGCGGGAGCAGCACAAGCCCAGCAGCGGGGCTCCCCGGCTGGGTCCTAGCGCCGGACCGGGCCTGCGAGAGCCCGTGCCGAGTCCCGGCGGCTCGGGGCCCTCCGCAGCGCCGCCTCCCGCGGCCAGCAGCAGCCGGAGCCGGCGGCGGGGCTGGGCCAGGGCCGAGGGGAGCGGCGGGGGCCGGCTCGGTGTGGAGGAGGCGGGGAGGGGGGCGGGACTCACGTACTCTGCACCTGCAGGTCCATCTCGCGCATCTCGGTGAACCTGTCGCGGAGATCCATGGGAAGCTGCTCGATCACTGCGGGCACACGGGGGGGGGAGGAGGAGGCCGGTCAGTCAGGCAGGCTCCCGCCGCCGTGGGGGAGGGGGGCGCCGCCGCTTCGCCGTTCGCGGCTTCCCTCCCCTCTCTTCTCCCCTCCCGCTCCCGGCCGCTCGCCCCCGGCTCCCCCGCCCCGCAGACACTCACTCTCCAGGTAGTCCTCCAGATACAGCATGGCGGCGGCCGGGCCAGCGCCAAGGGGCTTCTCGCTCGCGGGGGCTCGTCCCTTCCAAGATGGCGCCGCCGCCAACAACACCCGCCGCCCGACTCAGCGAAAACAACATTGGCGGCTGACGGCGCTCGCCCCGGCTGCGCCGCGATTGGCTGCCCGCGGCCGTGACGCTCTCCCCCCTCCCCGCAGCATCACGGGAGATGTAGTCTTACCCCTCCCACCCCCCGCTACGCCTGCCCTCGGCGGAGGCGGAGCGGTAACAGTCCGGTAACCGTGATGGGCGGTTCTCCGCGAAGTCCCCGTGCAGCCCTCGGTTTTTAGGTCAAGGTTTAAAAGTGTCTCCGCAGGCCGCTCCGAAGTTCCTCAGGAAGACAACTCTGAGTGGAGCATCACAAGTGCAGCTAAAAAAAGAGAGAAAAACTTGCAACTTTTTAAGCAGATTTTATAGGTTTTGGTGCTTATTCGTTATTTGAAATGCACATAGCTGGCAGCAGCGCATAGAAAAGCACAAGAAATGACAGAAGGAGGGGAACAAATCTCTAACGTCTTCTCATGAGTGACTCAATGCGAAAAAAGCTGCTCTGCTTCGCATCCCTCAGTAACACGGGCACTAACGACTCCAGATGTGCCAGAAGATAAACTTCTCTGGGCTTCAGAATTGCTGCTTACAGTAGAAAACAACAAGCATATAATAAAGTTCGCAATCCGATCACAATACCTGCTGTAGTTTACTTTGAAATGATTGGGGCTGAAGTTTGTCTTGCAGTTTCAATCCCTCAGATACTTGATTTTGTTTCTGCTTCATCGTTGTTTTATTGGTCTACTTACGGACTAATGCATAGAAGAAAATGACTGCTTTTATGCAGACGTGCTTACAGTATAACTTGATGTTTCTTGACTGGAGGAAAGGAATTTTTAGAGACTGTGTGATGTCAGGTGTGGGTGCAGAGAATATAAGAGTTGGCATAGCAGAACAGACTCTTGTTTAATATGCTCTGTCTCATTTTTATGTTGTCATCTGTGCCATGGGCATCTAACCAAGGAAAGAAAGTATATGCTTAGGCCAGGTCTGAGTAAAAACTTGTAAGAGATGTTTTTTGAGCATCAGGACTAAAGGAAAACTGCATCCTATTGGCAGTTTGTAAGTTCATATATTGTGAGTGATGAGCTAAGGGTGATTGAATTTTGGGAAGTGAAGCATAAATTCTGTCTGTAGCCTTTATGAAGACTGATGTTAGTTATGTCTCAAATACATCAGCTGAGCATTTATTTTTTTTAATTCATACATCGTTACAGATGAAAAAATATGTCTGACAGTAACTATTAACTTTGCAAAAAAAAATTGCAGTGCCTAAGTGGTCACCTTCCATCATTAGTCATTTAGTCTGTACTGCTAGAACAGTTTTGGACATACCAATTAACAATTTTTCGAGGTAATTAAGCTAACTTACTATCCATCAGAAGCCTTAGTTGAAAGAATCTGTATGCTATTGTTCATACAGATCAGTCTTTAATGTATAACTTTTGACACACTGGTGTAGCAATAACAATAATTTTGAAATTTTGTGTGAGAAATTGCTTGGCCCAGTTTTGTTCTGTAGGAGACAAAGGCTCTGATCCTTCCTGGGAAGATAAATGCCTGCACTTTTATTCTAGTGAAAGGGTTTGAAGTGGCAAGAGAGCTCAGTCCATGCAAAAGCACAGCTAAAGTAATCACATCCTGTATTCATTAGGAGGAAAGATAGGAGAATTTGGGAAAATCGGAATAGGTGGGGTCACTTTTTTTTGCATTCAGTGGTGGCTTTAATGATTTTTAAAGAAAAAACGTACTCAATTTTGTAGTAGACATGTGTATACATATACAATGCAGCAAAGGTTTAAGACAACAATATCGTACAAAAATACTGTACAAAAAAACCTCCACCATTACAACTACAGCTGAAGAACAGTCACACAATTAAATTCTTACCATTTACATCACAACCAAAATCCTAGGACAGCCAGGATGTTGGGACCTCTTATGCCCTGGTTTTCATGCCTGGGTTTGCCATGTACTCATCTTTGCAAGCTTTGGGAATAGCTGGCAAAATCATTACTGAGGGCTATTTTGCAAGGATATTTTCATCTAGTTCCTGTCTGCTGTAGTGCCCAGATCTAAGAAGTGCAGTTCTTGTGGCTGTGCCTTAGTCCCTTTAGTAACAGTGTGTGCCCTGTTCACATTAGTGGAAAGGGAAAACAAGACTCAGACTTGCCAACAGTATGGCAGACAAATTTCTAGTGGGGCTGACTTCAAAGTTTGAGTCCCTCCCTTTACATTTCATGGTTTATCGAAATATATGAGAGACTCTTATAGGAAGCTTCTTTTAAAAATGTTCATCATACTAATTTACGACAAGGAATTAGAGGGGATTAAGTAGCAGAATACAAGTGAAGATAGAATTTAACTTTGTTCAGTATCTGTTCAGAGGCAAACAGGTACTTAATGTATCTGCCTGCACCTCCTGTAGTCTTCTTCAGTATCTTTTTTTCTTTAACATGTGGAGAATCGGTCACATTTTTATTTCTCACAATGTTAATTCATATGGTGTACCTAAATGAGTAGGCACACAAAATTCAGCAGGATTGTGTGTAAAAGAGCACCTCATCAGGCCAGACTGATGGAACTGAGTTTGAACTGACATTTTAAGAAGTGATTAGCTACTCAGGTCATACCAAAGAGGCTCTTTTTGTAATGGAAAGCTTCCTGTTGTGTATAAATGTATAAAGAATTAACTCTATTGATTAACCTAACTTTTTGAACAGCCTAATTAGAACAGCTCATGATAAAGAAACATGGATTAATGGCAGTGTTTATTGGGATGCAAATACAATGAAAAAGAGCTAAACACCAACTGTGAACTCAAGGTAAAAATAAATTCAGTTTGTAAATTGCATTAGACATTGCTCAGAAAACTTCTGTACAGCAGCAGACCTGCTTAGCACAGAGAAGGGCAGGGAAGCCAGTGGAGTCGCTTTTTTCTCCTGTTAATATAACATCATTAATGTTGATGGCAATTCTCCAGAAAATATCTCACATAAGTAACATATCATCACTTGTGACAGAATGATGGTATAAAGGAATATTAGTTGTTGATCTATCTGAAGCTAATTGCTTGCATAGGTTTGATTACTTTTTAAGTGTCATGGAAAAAAAAAGAAAAAAGAAAAAAGAAAAAAAAAAAACATGGATGCATGTTCTGATGTACACTTCTCAGATGGTGTTAAGACTTCTAAATCTTCTCTCTTGCTTCTGTTCTTTCCCAGTCCAGGTCTGTGTAATGTCCTTTTTCCATTATTCTAGTTTCTTCTCTCTCTTCCCACTTGTAGATTTATCTGCCACATCTCTTAACTTCCTCCTTTCCATCTTCATATTCCACCTTCTGTCAATCAGTTGGTCTTTCCCTTTTCAAGACCTTTCCAGATCCAGTCTTCTATATCTTCCTTATGTTTTCAGGGGCTTTCTGTGTCCTTCTAGCCCTCTCATTATTGCATAGTTTCTTCAGCATTCTGATTTTCAACTGTTGTCTAATCCGGCGTTTCCAGACCTGTAGTCCCTATGTTTTGTTTCTTTCTTTGTTTTCAAGGACTGGTTGCTAATCACTGATTTGAAGAAATCAGGAAAGATCTACCCAGCCTATCCCTAGAGTGGCACTTCAGGTCTCAGCTACTGCCGGTATGTTCCTGCGCTCTGCTTTCTCACAAGGGAGTTTCACTGCCCTTTGCATGCAAGGATTGCTGACATTTGGAGCATAGAAAGCAAAACCTGTCTGTTACTGAGGGCTAGCCTGTTCTCACAGAAGAATTTTATGACACAGTGACAACTGAGCAGCACCAGACAAGGGTGCAATAGTGTCTATATACAGACATTTGATTTTGTTTGGCACCTGCCACTGCGGCACTACAGCAATCCTGGCTTACGGGCCAGAATCCATTCACCACGGCGCACTGCTGAAAGCATGCGTTGTGACTAGCAGCATTCTTAGCTGTTTTGTCTGCCAGTGTCAGCATCAGGCCTGTTGGTCTCCTCACACGCTTTCAACTATTTTACCATAATTCTTCCTCATTTCCTGTTTGTTGCCTGCTATTTTGCTGCTGCTGCTGCTGTTTTTCCATTCTTTTCAATTCTCCCTGTCTCACAGTCCAGCTGTCCCTCCCAGCTGCCATGGGAGCCCACCATCTCCCTTACTCCACCATTGCTGCTACAGGGGCATCATCTACAGCCTCATACTTACTGCAGGAAATAACTGTAATTCCTGCTGTACTGCACATCATGCCTATTGGAGAACATTTGTTAAATAACTAAATTGTCTTGAGACTGAGTACCATGTAAGGGTTACAGCATGATCGTATTTGTTCTGGGCAATCAACTTCATGTAATGGGAAACTCCAGCCAAACCCAGAACCTAGGAAAAAGCAGGGTGAGGCTATCAAATAAATAATGTCACCCTTGTCTACTGCAGCACTATGCAGAAACTTCACACTTCTGTGAAATGATCCTCAAAAGGGTAAATATGGCCCAGAAGTATTGTGGCTGCATGGTAATCTATCTGAGAAATCACTTTCATTTTCTACTTATTACAACCTCTTTCAAATTCTGAGATTCACATTCCTATTTCTGGAAACAAATCCATGACCCCAGATAATTAATTTACTTTAACAGTCAACAGGAAAATGGAACTGCCATTTATCTTTCAGCTTGACTTTGTGTACAGACTCAGGCAATTACATCTCCATCTTTTAGTTAATTTTGTCTGCTACAGACTCAGTTAAATATACTTGCAGGCTTCAGTTATTTCCTGAAAGTCTGCAGGATATGAGCGATCACTGTTTGTGTATTAATCACTGAGATGTTTTTTTCATGACTTCCTAAGGAAATAAAGTTTATATGAGCAGTCTGTAGGCTTGTGCACACACTTCTTTATCTGCCCTTTCATTCTGACTTGTCTCTGTTGAATTGACTAATTTCAGCCAATTTGAAAGAAAAGAAGTCCTTTCAAGAGATGAATTGTGTACACCTTAAATGCTAGGTTGTTCCTAATAGATTTTCTTTTTCTTACTTTCTTGGAGGAAGAGGTTGCAGTATGAACCTGCTATTAGGCTCAAGAAAATTCATGCAAGAGCAGTGTTACATGAGTGTCCCAACTATGGAAGCTTGGGTTGGTGAACATACCTTGTGAGGCACTGTTACAAGCCATAAGTGCACAAGGAACCAACTGAAGTGGCTTGCTGTTCAGAGAATGTCTATTTTTTGCTTTGTTTTTATTTATTAAAATTCTTAATGCTGGATTACATGGCATGCATGGGCATAAAGTTTAAAAATAATTATTGTAATGATTATTTAAGCACTTCTATCACTTTAATTTTCAAATGCCTCTAGCTCGTTATCTGTAAAGAATTATATATTTTGCTTTTTTATAATTGTCAGATTTACAATCATAGCTTTTCCCATGAGGTCAGCAAATTCTTGTGGCTGGAAGAGGTCCGTATCTGGTAGCTTTCCACCAAGACATGCTATAAATGACTGTTATGACATTAATGTCATGGAAGAGTGTGAGGTATGACACCATCTATCCCCTGTGCTGCTCAGAAGACACATCCTCTGAGTGTTGTGGTCTGCAGGTAGAGCAGGTAGAAAAAAAGAAAAAGAGAGAGAGATAGAAGTTAGGGGATGATAATGCAGTTACCCTCCTCCCAAACTGATACACTTGTAGCCTCCTTTGTCCCTGGCATAAATTCAAAGAAGGTGAATGTGGCAGCAGGGGAAGGAAATACTCTGAGAAACTTGCCAAGATAGTGACACTGTGATTGACGGAAGGAGCACAGCTGCCGCAGAAAAGGACACAGACTTTGAGGGCAGGCATGAATCTTCACTGCTCCCAGGCAGCCATTGTCAGGACAATGCAGAAATCACCTTCTCCCTTGTGATCATTAAACAACAGCTGTTCAGAGAGATTAGGGCAACCGAGAACCCAGAGTTCAGACTCAGAGGTTGTAGGAGAGGACAGATTTTTGTGACAGAATGTAAATAGTGTAACTTCCTACCAAGGGAGATAAGATCTGGAATTTTGCACAAAACACAGACCTGTCTCTTTGTTAAAACCAGACTGTAATTACATTATGGAAAATTTGGAGGAGAAAGAAAAAAAGGAAGAAAAAATTACTTAAAATTTTGCTGCTGGATGTATTTGAGATGGTAGTAAAGTTGTAGCTGTGATGCTCTAAGATACAATCAAGTATTTATTTCTGGGAAAGCTGATGTACAAAATAATAACTTTATTGGAGATGTATAGAATTTATGAAAATATGGACAATAGGACAATATGGGGAACACACAGATCTTCTTCAACTGTTGCATTTATGTTTTTCATATGCTGCACAAATATTTCACTTGACCTAAAAGTAACTCTTTTATATATCCTTGGTCAAATTTGCAACACAGTTAAAAATATGTTTGCTTAACTTACAAGTGAACTAATGCTATACTCTAATGACTTGCATAAACTTACTTTAAGGTTATTGTTTATTATTTTTGTTCTGAAATGCAAATTCGTGGTCCCACATGTGTTTACCATGAATTTTCCCTGTTACATTTGTTGATATCACAGAGAAGTTATAAGAATTAAGGCCTTTACCGTAAAACGGATTTATTTCATTTTAATCTGCAATTTGAATTTACAACGTTTCAGCAATTCTAAGCTAATGAGGCCGAAGAACTTGCTTTTATTAAGAAAAAAATCCTTATTGTTAATTAGCTGTCAGTTATTTATAAGGAACGTATAACATATGTATAAGGAACATTACTGCATCTCTTGTCCCAATTTGAAAACAAAAAGTAAATAATTTTTCCTAATTAACTACAAATCCTGTATTCTACTTGGTTATAACCTCAGATCTTCTGCTGTATATCTACCCTTAAAAATTAATGCAACACACCTGGGAGCACAGCTAACTGGGAATTCTTTAGGGAAACATTTTTTTAGTTGAAAAATACTCATTCACTATATACTCTTTCAATAATAGTTCATCAGAGCTTTTAGTGAAGATTAAAACTCAGAGAGAGTGAGAAGGTTAATGGGTAATAGCCTTGTGATCATGAAACTCTCTTGAGAGGTGCAAAGGAAATTTAGGATTCTCTGTGGCCTTATTTAGGCATCAGGCCTGAGTTTTCCTCTTCACCTAAGTCCACGGACAGTTAGGTTTGAGAAAAATCACCACAGTGGCCAATCCAATGAGTACTGTATCTGGGATGTTGGGTACTCAGTACTCAACTTCATGACTTCGTTGGAGAGAATTTATGCAAAATACACAAAGACAAAAAATCCTATTTCGTCTCTAGTTTAGGAAAATCACTGTAGAGTTGGTGCAGAGTAGGTGCAGAGTTGGTGGTTGGAGCAGATTTCTTGGACAGGGAGGAAAAGCAGACCTGGAGACTGAACATGAATCTTCTGCATCTTGCATTCCTCTCACTGCCAGACTATTATCTGTGCATCTATAAAATTAAATGGTTTTAGTGTCATTTAATAAAGAAGACCATTTAAGAAACCCTAACAAATTTTAAAGGTTCAGAAAACCATTTCCTGGTCTAAACGGATACTAAGCATCTTTCATCTATGTGGGACAGATTTAATCAAATTTATTTATTTATTTATTCATTATTTATTGTCTATGAACCTGATTATAAACTCACATTATAGAATCATAGAATCATAGAATCATTAAGGCTGGAAAAGCCCTTCAAGATCACCTGGTCCAACCATCCCCCTACCACCAATGTCACCCACTAAACCATGTCCCTAAGCGCCAGGTCCAGCCTTTCCTTGAAAACCCCCAGGGACGGTGATGCCACCACCACCCTGGTCAACTCATTCCAATGCCTGACCACTCCTTCTGAGAAGAAATGTCTCCTAATTTCTAACCTTAACCTCCCCTGGCACAACTTGAGGCCACTCCCTCTAGTCCTATCAGTAGTTATCTGAGAGAAGGAGCTGACCCCCAGCTCCCCACACCTTCCTTTCAGGTGGTTGTAGACGGCAATAAGGTCTCCCCTGAGCCTCCCCTTCTCCAGACTAAACAACCCCAGTTCCCTCAGCTGCTCCTCACAGGATTTGTGTTCCAGGCCCCTCACTAGTTTTATTACCCTTTTCTAGATATGCTCCAGGGCTTCAATGTCCTTCTTGTACTGAGGGGCCCAAAGCTGAACATAGTACTCAAGGTGTGGCCTGTATTTATATCCTGATGTCATTAACATTAAGAATGACTTTTGTTAGCAGTGAAATCTGGTACTCATGATTGACATTGAACAATATTCTATGTATAGAATGGGTGACTTTCTTTTGACAGAAAGCTTGAGGAACTTCCTGTTTCTTCCAAGACAGAGTTTTCTGTACATTTCTGAGAAGAATCCAATGACAAAATTCATCCTATAAGGTATAATCTTAAAACTATCAGGTAACAAAATAAAGTAATTTTATAACAGCATTTAGCTGATAATTAGCATAATAACAGATAAGGATTTGGTAAAAATAGAAATGGTCTTAATTACTTTTTTCATTGAGGTCAACATTTTGTTACTGGAATTATATCTGGACTATTTTTCTATGCTGATAATAAACATAAATTCAGACTAAACATGTTTGCTCTAAAGAATATTCACTGGAAGAAGAAAAGCCTAGAATAGTATGTCTTAGTAGGTCCCTTCTTTTGTAAACACGATTAATACAAAAGGTGCTGCCAGAAGAAGAAGATGATTAATGGTTCTAAACACTATAGATCTGCACTATGTAATGCATCTCATATCCTCAAAATGAGAACTGTAATTTGTTGTTGTCTAGAGCTAAAATTACAACAGGTAATTTACAAGAATAGATTATAGTATTTTATAATTGCCTTTTTTTAAATTCATATAGTCTTATGTTTGAATAAATGTTAGATCTCAGAGCAATGCATTCATTTGCTGTGTAGTGACATACAATGGCCAGATAATCAATTATACATTTGTTTAGCTAAAATGACCCCTATCAAATTTCTCCTACAGTATGGTACCCTACAAGTAGCACCACAGAGAGGAATGAGTAAACACATACTGCAGTAGTATCAGAACTCGGAGGTTTCAACAATGAGACTTTAGTGAAGAGGTTTTCATCTATATCTGCGCCGCTTTTGGATAGAAGAGTTTACCAGTTCCCTGTTCATTCTGCCTGTTCTGTTGGGTTTCATGACAGCCTTGCACTTTGGAAAGTCAAGCTGAGTTTCGGAAGACAGAGATGAAACTCTAAGTGTGAACATCAACTATGCAAGTCATTTGATTGATTTTCAAGCTGAAAAAAAGGAGACCTGTGTTAACCTTCCTGGTTTCTTCTTCTTTTCTGATTCTTCTTTCAAAAGAATCCAGAGCAGTAACTAAAGAATAGCCAGTGTCTCCCTAACTGGGACTACTGTCCTTTTCAGTGACTGAGGGGATTCTCCATGGAGTTCTCCTTTCTTTTTCCCTTTGCAACACAACTTTTTTGAAGAGGGGATATTGTGGGCTGCTTTCCAGACCAATCAATGGGCTGTACTTTTGTCCAAAACAGCTTTCTTTCCCTGAATGCTCCCCTACTGGCTGTCAAAGTGGGGATCCAAGTCAGTACCCAAGCATTCTCAGATAGTGGTAAATCAGTATCAGTGAAAAATGAGGCTAGGACTGCAACCACAAAATCATGTGCCATTAAATTATTACAATTATTACCACTTGGGACAGATTTGGGCTATCTCAATTAGCATCTCCCAAGCAGTGCCCTTCATAGTCTAGGACTTACAGTATGACAAGAACCATTCCCAACAAAAGCTGGACAAGACTGCTTTGATTTTTAGAGTTGAGGGAGTAAAGCTGTATGGACAGAAGCTGTCCCAGCTGTGCCAGCTGACCCCAAACCCTTGCTCAGTTTGTAGCCAGTTGGTCCCAGTTGTCAGGGTCTTTTCTGGCTGCTTAGTCAGCTGGGAGGAAGATGAAAACATTCTTCCCACTAAGCAGCACACATTTTCTACTTTTATTTCCACATCCCTACTCAACCAAGTGGCTGGCGGTGCTCACAGTTAACCATTGGGGGTGGAGCATGTTCTGCCTTCTTATGGGAATTACTTTCTGGCAGGGCTGGTCTCTTGCCAGCATGTCCTTACAGGGTGCTGCTTTCTCATGGCTCCCACCCGGCGTTTCCTGCCCCTACTGCACTTCCCTATTTTAGACAATGAATGATCTCTCTAACTGGTCTTGGCTCTTTTTTTTTTTTTTTTTTTTTTTTTTTTTTTTTTTTTTTGTGTGTGTGTGTGTGTGTGTGTGTGTGTGTCTCATACCATGTATATGGCTCATGGTAGGCTGCAGTTCATTAAAATGTACACAATATTTCATATTTGGAGAATTCCTCTTAATCTCTATACTTTCGCAGAATTACAGTAAACTTATGTAAGAGATGTCAGACAGAAAAACCTTATTCATGGCATTTTTTTGTGGGAATGCACTAAGAATCCAACATTTTGGCTTCTGATATGGTCTAAAGTGCACTAATCATTTGAATGAGAAATTCCATTAAATTAGTGACTTACAGTCCTGGAATTGCTCGATGACCTCAAGTGCTGGGGGACAGATGTAGCTTGCCTTCTTTATTAACTGATGCTGGCTCATAAATGTATCTTGATATCTTGGACAACAGAGACAGCTCCCTTGTGAGCCACTTAGTTGAACTTGACTGAAAAATGCCTGCCCCTGGAAAGAAAAATATTTGGCTTCCAACAGAGAACCAGAGGTTTCTGTGCCAAATGGGAGAGTATTTGGAAGCAGCTAGAGCAGAATGGAGGGAAGATTAAATTGTTACACTAGGACTGAAAGCTGTTATGTAGATATGTAAAAACATGATACACCTCTATGTGCATCTGTCTACTGTGAATGTTCTTCCTTTTCTATTTTCAATCTGTGTTAACTGCATAAAGCTAATGTGTAATAATTTCTTGGTGCTTGTTTCTAAAAACAGGGGCATTTTTTGTTAAATGTATAACACGGGCAGCAAATGATGTGGTCACATCAGGCTGTTAAAAAGACAACAGGTGTAGGTCAGATAAGTATTCAGAGATACAGCTTTACAGGGCTCTGTTAAAATTAGTAGTAGCCAGAGCTAAATGCCTTTGTATCTAGCATCACATATGATTAAAGTATAGTCTAGAGGTGCTCTGCATCCACAATCTGCCTCAGACATATAGCTGTATATTCACTATTAAGAATGAACAAATTATATGAAATGTTAGTTCAGAACCAGCATACTGAATCAAGGGGAAATGTTGCTATCTAATTAAATTTTTCTGCTTTAATCACCCCCCTTCCAAACACATATCCACCCCACGTATGTACATGGGTATATATGTGAATGAGTATGCATACATACAAATGTTATTTCAGCAATGGTATTCAGATCTTGTTAATAATCATATTTTCCATTATCTTTCCTTGCATGTCTCATTTCAATTGATGCAATATATATACTGAAGGATTCAGAATTTGAAGGGAATATTAAAAGAATGCATACTTTCAGTGAAGGGATATGCATGCTTTTATATAGGATTTTATAAGAAAGACTGGAGTGGAAAAGGGCAAAGAGAAAATAATAAACATAAAACTAAAATTTAATGGAATGTATAACTTTTTTTATATTTTTTCGTTATCCCATGGATTTCATTAGGAAGTAATCACATCATTATAGAATCTTGTAAGATAATTTTAAAAATCAAAAAGGCATGCTCAGATGAATTCTGTAAGTATTAGACTAATTTCTGTAGAATCCTACCAGTCTCACCTCTTTTAAGTTCTAAAGTTTTATATAAACACTCTATTCTTCAGTTTATTCACAGACTGAAGGCATGGGTACAGCTGGACTATGCACCTGCCTCACTCAAGGAATTACTACTAGCTATCATATGCTGCCTTGCCACAGCAGTAACAAAATAGTAACATGGAGCAGAAGTCTCATATCAGATAACACACATGCACCAGCTGTCCCTTTAACCCACTATTCTCCCCCTTCCTGATATAATTTTTATTTTTTCATTTTATATACTCATTCTTTTTTTCACTTATGAACAACACTTTGTTTACAAAGTCACAGTTTAAAAACCCACCGAATTATGGAAAATGCTGTGTTCATAATGGAAATAAAATACTCATTTCATAATAACAAAAGAAACACATAAGTTTGTCCTTCCTGTTAACATTTGTGTAACTTTAAGAAATATCTTTGCGTCATGTATCACAGGTGCCATGTGATGCAGGAATTATGGAAACAACACTACTGAATAGAAAAATTAGGCATCAGAATAGCTATATCTTAATAACCTTCAATTTTTCCATATGTTCCAAGTATTTGTCTCAGTTCAACGTGGAGTGAACATGAGATGTAACAAATCTGTGGGTGGAAGGATGATATATTCCACTTTCACAACTTTTCAGAAACTGCCATTCTGTTTTAGAAATTAACTACTATTTTTCTTACTATTACCTTTGTAAAAAAATCACCACCACCACCACCAACAAAAGAAGTAATAGACAAACCATATATATACTTTGTGTACCTGTCCGTAGAAGATAATGTAACAAGGTAGACAGCTCTGAATAGACACTTTCATACTTTAAGCACTCCATAAAAAACGAGGATCCCATAAAAGGTCCATTATTGGTGCTGCACTGTGTTTTACAAGTAAAGTAACATGGTTGGTTTGAGAGGGAACCAAGATACCACAAATCCCATGGATATTTGTCAGTTGAGCACAGTTGGTATTTCTGTCACATTAACATCACATAATCACAGAATGGCTGAGGTTGGAAGGAACCTCTGGAGGTCATCTGTCCACCCCCCAAGCTCAAGCTGTAGGGTCACCTAGAGCAGGTTGCCCAGGACCACATCCAGGTGGCTTCTGAAGATCTCCAAGGAGGGAGACTCCATGTCTCTGGGCAACCTATGTCAGTGCTCAGTCAAAGATCGCTATCAAACAATGCTTCCTTCTTTGAATATAATTTGCATAATATACAAAGAATTTTTTTGGTTATTTGTGTTATAAAATGTTCTCAAAGGGAACAGAAAATGTACATGGTATATAATACTGTACATGAGTAAGAATTCTGTCTTAATAATACTGAAGCTAAGGCAAATGTGTCAAATGTATAGTACAATTTAGATCAATAATACTTTTCTTTTTGTTGTATCATTCAAGCTCGTTGACTGTCTAACAGCATCAACAAAACATTTTCAAAATTTTTTATTTTCAGCTTTTGAAAAGACTACCTACAGTAAGATATAGACTAACTACAGTAAGATATATGCCAAGGTTTAAGAATACAGAATATAGTTGCTAAATATATGTGTTATATTTAAGACTGCCTACAGCATGAAAAAACACCAAAACAACTGTAAGTATACAGATACATACTTAAAAAATAATCACGTCACATGTAACTCCTTCATTGTCATTCAACCACCTAAACTTTGTTTTCTTACTTGGATGGAGGGGGATTTTTTTTTATTTTATTTTTTTTCTGTGTAGTTAAGTATGTTCTTAACACATCAGATATGTTGATATGAAAAAAATTCTGCTTGTTCTCAGCAGCAAAAGATTTCAGAGGAGGAGGAAACCAGTGTGGACTACAAAGAGGCAGATACAGAAAGGAAGGAATTTTTTGGAGAGATGGATTAAATTTATATCAGCTTTGTAGAAGCAAAGTTTTACTGAGGAATGCTCATAAGGCAACTGAAGGAATTAGATAACCAGCTGAAGAGGTAACAACAGCACATGAAAGCTGTCAATATGAGAAAGAAAGAAGAATGAAAAAACTTACAGTGAAGACCTCCAAGCAGTCATAAGATTTGTATAGCAGAATTCAGAGTGCACAACATAAAAGGGAATTGCTGGCGATAATGATCTATGTCCAGAAGATGGGAGGAAGAAAGAGAAAGATTTAAAGGTAGGAAAGAGAGGAGAAGGAGCAGGGCAGACAAATAACACAAGAAGTAGAAACGAGAGAAGATTGCGAAGGAGAGCACTGCAAAGTTATGTTCATGCATGAAAGGCTAACATACAGACAATGTAAGCATGTAGAAAACAACGGTGGATGGCCAAAACATTTTAGATGGCAGTCTTCTGCACGGATCAGTGTTTAAAGAAGAGAAAGCTAAATTAAATAGACATTGTGGTAAAACGAGCAATCACTCCAGAAGAGAAAAACAGAAAAAAATATGTTAAAGCTAGAAGGAGAGAAGAGATCAAATCAGTGCTCAAACTCTAAAGTACAGTTTCCTTCGTACCTAAGAAATTAGAATCATGGAGTCATAGAATCATAGAATATCATATGTCAAAGGGACCCACAAGGATCATTGAGTCCGACTCCTGGTTGCACACAAGAACACCCAACAATCAGACCATGTCTCTGAGAGCACTGACCAAATGCTTCTTGAGCTCCAGCAGGCTCAGCTGTGATCACTGCCCTGGGGAGCCTGTAGCTCCTCAGTAGCTTAAGGAGTGGCCTAAATACTGTGCCTAGCCCTAATAAATTTAGTGTCAATACCAAGAAGTTCTTGTCATGATGTGACAGGGACAAAAGATCCTTTTGCTCATCTCCCAGGCTCAGTAACTCTTTATAAATGTAAGTTGTCCTCAGAATAAAGTTTATTACTATGGTAGTTTAATCAGTTTTGTGTATAAAATGATACTGATTGTGCAATTTGTTCTGCTTCTGTTTTAAAAGTATTACTGCATTGAATTAAACATTATTTCAATAATTATGAAGCATGAATGTCAGACTAGGCATTCAGCTGCTGATAAACCTGAACATGAATTCCAACTTGGAAAACAAATTGATTTCTTTTCCATTTGTAGGGATAAACAAACAAATAAAAAACTAACAGCAGTCATGGGATAAAAAGGTTACACAAGGCAGATCTTATTTGCAAAAGCAGCAGCAATATACACATATATTACATAAAGGCCAAACCAATTAATATCTGCACAACAAAGTTCATGAAGCATTAGTTCATACAAAGTGAGGACTGTGGATATTAAACTAGCCTATTAATGCACAAAGCAAACTTTGTAGTCAGTCAAGCAATTTTTCAGAGTCTCAAATAAGCCATCTGATGGGAGAGTAATTAGATTTGTGTTTCAGTTCTGGAAGCACCACTATGTGCACTTTTTCTACTGCTTTATAGGCCATAACAAGTTGTTCCCAGGCCACTTAACAGAGAAGTCACATTTTCATCATTCAGTGGAGCCTTGAGTACATTTAGGACACGTCCTGCAGAGCTGCTCATTGTAGTGGTTCAAGGACACCTGGTTCTGTTGGAACAAATGCTTTATTTATAAATACAGATTTAATGAGTTTCTGAAGTGCAGTAGGATGTCCTTTGATCCTGAAAAAGAAGAGTGGCTCATCTGTACAATCTAGTGTGATGCAAACAGGGAAGATGATTTAATCTAAGGTATGTCATAGCTATCAAAAGCATCCCGATGTAGTATTGAAATAAGAGTCCCATGATGAACAATCCACCAGGACAGTAATGTCATTTTGATACATTCCACAGAAAATCGTGGATGAATGATAGTAGGTAAGTGTCCAAGTCACTGATGTGATAGGGCAGACCAGGCAATTCTCTTTAATAATGGTTTATTACTGTTGGACTAAATTAAGTTTTATGGCATTTGGCTTCCTATTGTCCTTTTCAGAATTGCTTACAAAGTCTATTTATAATTGCTCTGGCATTCCTAGGATGCTATACTAAAGTTGTACAGTACTTCTACACTTCTATTTGTGACCACTTTATCTTGGCTGGTTGACGATGTAGCTGTGTCATGTCAGTGCCAGTGGGTAATGGCAAAAATGATCATATATCTCCATCACCACCGAGTGGCAGTCCAGTTCTGTGTCCTTCTGCCTGCACTGCACATCCAGCACTCATGCTTGTGCTTGGTCCATGGGAGTAATACATCAACATATCAATAACACATTGTTTACATGATGAGCAGCCAATTCACCACGAAAAACAAGCTACATTCATGAAAGGTATTATAAAGAGTCTCTTCATGGTGGAATTTTAGCAAATAAATGCCATCTTTTATATCTGCCAACTTTCAGAATTTGAAATACTTGAGAATTATAAGTGCTTGTGAATATAATGAGGTTTTGTGTTCAGAGGAAACTGTACAATGATTCTGCTGTATATATTTGTAAAGTATGGCTGTTTGTCTTGCAGCAAGCATACAGCGAATCCAAGGAAAAACCAGAGCCTATGCTGAGTACTACCTACAAAAAACTAGCACAGGGACAGCTCTGATTTACGGTGTAATCAACCTACTTCAGATAATGTACAGGAAGTAGAAAGAAAAATTGTTCAGGAAGTCACAATCATCTTCTCTCACATGAGAGATCACTTCTGATGCTTTAAAGAAAGCTAGTTGCTTGCTAAGATCATGAGAATCATCTCATGATCTTAGCTTATTTCCTTACAGGGACAATCCTTCATATTCCCAAACTGTGAGATTAATTACAACATGAATGGAAAATATGGTAGTAACCCTAGTCTCACCCATCGTTCTGGGGATAAAAGCAGTTTTGGCTTAGATACCAAAACATATTCACTTCTTACATACATTAGTCCAAGGCAATTAAAACCTGCCACCTGGCAATTCTAGTTATTCAGTAAAATAAATGATGTTTTGAGAGTCGCCCTTCTCATAAAGACTTTCTATGTCTTTTGTATTTTCTCAGTTTAGACAAGAAGTATGTTGGCAGGCATGTAGCTTCAGCCTATACAGATCCAATTATCATGTGAGAGTTAAAAAGTCATAGTAAAAATCTCCATCTTCTAGCATAGAAAAAGAACATGAGAATGAAAAAAACTGCAGCTGGACAACCTACTGTTCTTTCCTTCACCAAAAAGCATCCCTCCATCATTCAGATTTTTACATTCACTTTTCTCTTACCTGTTCCTAATGGCTTTGAATTTCCAGTCATCTGCCTCTCTCATTTGTGTGTCCTGCTTTTTCTTGCATCTCCCTCAAGCTTCCAATGACAGTTTCAGCAGCAATTTTCATGGGAACTGGGAGCCAGCCAGGAGGGCTTTTAGGTCCAAGAAGAGTAGAACACTGTGTGTGTTAGGGCAGCTCACATATTTTAGCTCCAGGCTTTGCCATCAGAAGACTGGCACGAGTGATCCAGACACAGCTATTATCTCAGGCACTTCTTTATCTGGCTCCTGGGTGACAATCTCAATGCAGAGAAGAATCTGCACAAGGACAGAAACTGAGGTGGATAAACATGTTTACCAGCAGAGGATATGGAGAAATGGAGAAAGAAAAAAAATGTCCATAAAAAGGATAAGGAGAAAAAGGAAGAAGGTGAAACAAAGAGGAAGAAGGGGAGTACTTCTCCCTTCTCTGAAAGTCTATGAGGAAATTGTTGATTACCGAAGTGCTCTTCCAGTGCTTTGCAACATCAGATTTTGTTTTGTTGTCTGCTAATTAAATTCTCTGCTAATTCTTAATCAGAGTAGAACTCCGATTATCATACGTTTCAGATCTGGGACTGCTATTTTGGACAAGAATCCCACAGGGGTACATGGAATAACAGGGTGTGTCAGCAACTCTGTACTATGCAACAACTATGTGCAGAGCAGCACACTCACCTTAGCTAGCAAGAAAATCTTTCCTGGAAACCTATTTTATATCTACCTTGGCCTTCCTAAAGAAAAAACTGCCATAAGAGATAATGTACCAAATACTGAAAAATAAAGAAGTGTTAAAGACATCTTTGAATCTGTAATTCCTTGTTAAATCATGATGCTGGCTTTAGTTATACAATCATATACATAATTTCCCCTTGGCCCCTGCTTCATTATGTGCAAAGAATGAACATTTTATTTATTCTTCCAGCTTCACTCTGCATGTGGTCTATTTACTTTCCACTATTTCAGTCTCAGCTGTGAGGACAGCCATAAATTTTCTACTGCCTGCTCTCTGGCTCTCATAGCACATATATGCTCCACAAGTATTTCTCTCCACAACACTTTCCTGAAAGAAAGGAGTTATATCATCTCCACCCTCCAGGTGGGAAACCCAGGCTCTGAGATAGGCTCTGCAAGTTCAGGCTGATCCATCAGAGTAGCTCACAATGGGTAACATTTTGTATTTTCAAAGGGCAGTTCCCTGTAGCTTCAGATACAGTTGTGGATTTTTACACATTTGTACGTATCTGCCTGTGAGATATGAAGCCAGACAATGAAAACAGAGAATGAAATAACCTCCTGGGAAAAAATGTGATTAAAGGAACTGGCCACGTAGGAACACCTCAGTGGAGACTGACTCCAGTTCTCCAAAGTAGCTGCTGTCTAGTGATGAGATCTTTCTTATATTTCCCCACTCCAACGGGGCTTTCTGATAAGAAATGTCATACAAGCTTGATAACTAGGAGTGCTACTGGTGCATCGCAGATAGTAAAATGTGCTCTTTACTCATGTAAAATCTCATGCTGTGCTGAAAAGGAAGAGCAGACTAAAATAAGCAGGACTCTGAAGATCACCATGCCTTTTCTTGTTGCTGGAGCAGTTACGGATGCTGAATTCCTCCTCATGGAATTTAACTAGAAGAGAATGTCTAGCAAAACTCTCCAGCAGAAAGCTCTGCGACTCCCATTATAACAACAAGCACCATAAATTGGAGAAAAGACACCAGAAAACAATACAGCCACTTTTTCAAACTATGCCTTGTAGTGCAAGCAAGATCTTTGTGTTAAATTGAAATCCATACTTACGGAGAGGGTAGTAAGACAAGAAAGAATGACACCTAGGATTCTTCTAAGAAATTCATTCTGTGGCAGAGATAAAACAGTCCAACTCCATATTTTTCACATCCTGTGGCTTAGGAATCCCTTTAAAGAGCACTACTCTTTCAAATACACATTCTTCTTTACAGACTCTATGACACAGAGCTCACTGACCATACGACATTTTGTTGTTCGCGTCCAAGAAATTCAGCTATACTGCTTGCTTATTTTTAGTGATTTGCTCTGGTAGCAATCTTCCATTTCTTACTGTCTGTGCATTTCTCAACAGATGGGATTTCCAGACTGTCCTAAGAGGGAGTTAACTCCTAATAAGTTAACACCTCTACCAAGGATTCTGGTCTTTTGGCTTGTGGAACACATCTCAAGACTCTTGACCTAGAAATCACAGAGCAAGATTCATCTGTTTCTGGTTATTGGACACATCATTTTTGTTATTTCTAATGTTACTTTTGATATCAAGGACATATTTTTCCAGCTGAACTTGGTTCTCACATCATTTGTTTGACATGCAGATTTTTACGCATTTTTAAGCTCTTTTAAATAACTTACAAAGTAAATAAAGACTGAAGAATGTGAGTTCTTTTTCACTTAAATAGTATTAAAAGCAAATTTGAATCTTCTCATTTTTCATTTTTCCAGCTGCTATATGGAGGGGAAGGGAGGAGAGGGGAGGGGAGAGGAGAGGAGAGGAGGGGAGGGGAAGGGGCACCTGCAGTGAAGCCTCTATAGCAATGGAGAGAAGGAATTTTTTCCTAGAGATGCAGAAAAAGAATAAAAATAATAATAATAATAAAAAAAAAATCCACAACCTGCTGAGGTGTTATTTCAATAGAGGGAGCCATTGAAGGTTCCTGAACTAGAAAGCGGGGAAGTCCATTTGCAAGAGCCCATTGAGCCAGAGGAAAATCTGGTTTTGAGACTATGATTTTAATCTCTTAATCATCGATATTTTATTTATTTCAAGTGTTACCTTATTTCATATTGTCATTTCTGTATTCAAATGAAACCAGGTTTTAGAAACAGGATGAAGATTTGTCATTTGGTGTCTTTGTTTCAAAAGAAAGAAGGGCACGTTCGCCTCAAGATTTGAGCAATACTGCATCCTGCTGTAAACATGGATAGATTTACTTGATGTGTTATTCCTGAACCCACCAGTACACCTTCAGTTTTATAGATGGGTATTTGTGCAGCTTCAGATATCCACCCTCAGTGGTTGTTTGCACTATTAGTCACAAATATTACTTGTTTCAGAAACGTGCCTGCTACAGGACGTGTCTGCCACGGCAATGCCTTTCAGGGGCTTGCAATAAAAAGCTATGTAGGAAAAGGAATGATTTAAAAATCCTCAAAACTGTGCAAATACTACAGAAGTGAAAGGGATCACATATTTTTTTACATGGACAGTATGAATGGAATAAATTTATTAAAAGTAATCCATTGCCCTGGTGCCATCAAAGACATTTCTAGCTTAGACTTAAAATCTTATAAATAAATCTGTACATGAACAATTTGCCAATCTACATAACCTAAGTGGAGTAGATAATGCACAGTACTAAAATGCATATGTCAAAGCACATTCGCGTGTATGTTCCTTAGTCTGGTACTCATCTGAGTAATTTTAAATGTTATGGCAGCATGTAAAAGGATATTACTTTAACTCATTGCTTTTTCAGTGATAAAGTTTCTTGCCATCTAATATTAGGCAATTATCACCTATAAATTTATACGCATGCCTAACGCTATTCCACTCAATCAGGCTATTCATATAGTTTAGATTAAAGACACTTTCAGCTGGATGAGTATCTTAATACCTATTCCTCTTTTAGCCTGCTTTCCTGATGGAGAAGGGCTTATAAGATCATACTGGAGAATTTGTGCAGTCAACACTCTTCTAATAGTTTTTGAACCTGTTGGACAATTTCAGGCACGTTTGGCAGAGAGCAGCTAGCTTACAGATATTAAGTCTGCATACATTAAATTATGAGTGGCAGTTAAGCAGAGGAATGAGAGATTATTAGAGTTATTGGCATTTCCATCTCCCTCCTCTGCCAGTGATGGAAAGGCTATATAATGAACACTTCATTTAAGTCTAGAGAATTCATATTAGAAAGTTATTGTGAATGCCCTGTCACAGAAAAAGCTTTAGAATTTGTAGTTAATTAGACACTAGAGAATCCAAGCAGATGATACCAATCAATACAACTTCAACAGTTTCCATGCTTATCTCTTTGCTACACATTAAAGAAGCCTTACTTTTTAAAAGCAAACTCCCTTTTTAAGAAATTATAAATACAAAGAGTTTGTAAACAACTATCATCTTTCTTGCCCTGAATAAAATCTGAAGTGATCAGCTTAAAGGGTAAAAAAAAAACATGTACTAAATTAGCATAGTAGCTTCCCTGTTTTTTTTTTTTTT
>CM021765.1:24422233-24542789 GCA_011076525.1 Nettapus auritus
GGGGGCGGCCGCGGCCGCCGGGAGCTTCCCGTCAGCGCCCCGCCGGCCCTGGGCAGCGCTGCCCGGCCCCGATGAGGCCTCGGCGGGGCGAGTGAGCGACGGGGGAGCCGGGGGGGAGAGGCTCCACCTGCGGCAAGCTCCCGGCTCTGCCCTGCCCTGGCCGGCCCGGGGAGGGAGGATGTGGTGAGAGGATGGACGGCGCCGTCTGCCTCCGGGGCTCGCCATGGCCAGGGAGGACTCGGTGAGGTGCCTGCGCTGCCTGCTGTACGCCCTCAACCTCCTCTTCTGGGTGAGTGCGGAGGGTGCGGGCCCTCGGGAGCCAGCTGCCAGGGACATGTGGGGTTAGCCCGGCGGGGTGGGCGCACACGCGTGTGTGTTTGTGCACCTGTAATACCTGTGTGCACGCTGTGATACCTGCACGGCTGTGGACGGGGAGATACTCAGCGGCTTTCTGCCTTCCTTGCTGCCTCAGTCTCGGAGCATCCCAGACCCAGCCTAAACTCTGAGCTCCCACAGGTGTCTGAGCGCTCAGCTGCTCTCCGAAGGGCTTACCCCAGCTCGTCTCAGGGACTGCATCCTAACTGGCGAGTGAGGCCTGCGGTGATTTATTTCGTTTGCTTTCAGCATTTCAGTCGGTGCTGTATTTATAGTAGCAGGGCTTCCAGCTCTCTCCAGCACAAGTGGGTGTGAGCAGCTCCGGCTCCCAAACTTCACGGCTCCAGACAGGCTGCACGATGGAGGTTTTGCACAGCCCGCGCTCATTTGCGCCAAATGGAGCCTGCTTCACCCGCGTCACTCAGATTTGTGCCGGATAAGTGTAAGTAAAAAAGAATGGGTCAGAGGCATTACATCCCACACCCAATCACAAGTACTGACTTGTGAGGTCCTGCGTGCTTGCTTGATGCAGGGAGCTTCATATATGGCAAATATGTAGGCTGGGAGCGAGCAGAGTTTATACTGAACTAAAGACCAAGTCCCACGATTACTGAAACTTAAGTGGAGATCAGAACATGAATGAGACAGAGTTGTTAAACAGTGTTTGGGACAAGATGACACTTTTTTGTATAATGCAAACGATCTGAGATTCTGTTAAAAGTATGTAGCTTTGTATATTGTATTTGACAGACAAAAAGTAAGTATTTAATTTCTGCATTATGGTAGGATTAAAGTCCTTTAATAGGAGATGAGGAAATATTTCCATATATATATATTTTTTTTAATGATGTGTAATTATCACATAATATGTAATTTTCATTTGGTATTGTACGAAATACCCAGACTTGGATTTTGTTTTGATTGAGGCAAAGGTTGCCTTGGGTTTAACTGATCTGGGTTCAACTTCAGATTTTTAGGCATATGTTGCTAGAGTTGAGGGAACAGACACCCACATAGCTGAAAACATCCTGTCCTCCTGTTTTCATACTCACTGCTTTCCTCTGGGTTCCAGATTCCTGCCTTGAGCCGTCCTCATCAGTTTCCATTCACACCTCGACTCATCACCCAAAGAAGCTTGTTCCCTTAGGCTTACTCCACTTTTCTCCCTTTCCCTCCATTCTCAGTGCTTGCTGCATTTCATCAGATTTATTATTCAGCATTTTAAGCTGAAGCTGCCATTTAGGTTGTACCTAGGTTGTACACGAGGTTATGTCCCCGCACTGTGTCAGTTGACCTGTTCGGCCTCAGTGCTGGAGCTGTGTGATTCATTCCTGTTCCTGAGCAACTTTCCTTCTGTAGGAAGTCTGCCATTACCTTTGGAGGGAACTGGTGCTGCTACGTTGTGTCGCAGTTCCTCTCTAGGGAGATCAAGGCTTGTTGCACGTTCTAAATTTACGGAGGCTGAGGCAGGACAAGCAAAGAGGCAGTAAGCAGTGAGCAGGTGCAAAGAGGAAGACACTCCAGAAACAGGTAGAGGTGGGAGAGGCATGTATATGTATTTGTCTGGGAGGGTATATGTTGTCTCACTTTGGGCATTTTAAATGTTTGCCCTCGTTGCTTGAATTTAAGTTTCTTTCCGTGTCAGATTACTCCTTCCAACTTTTCATTGCTATGTTTGTGTGTTTTTCTGTTGTGGACCGAAGGCATGGAGTTACAGAGCGCCTTTGAGCTTGACAGTGGAGTAACAGTAACTACATCAGTAATGTGCTGCTGTTAACTTTGTCCATTCATAGTTCATTTTGTCAAGATTTTGTTTAAAGCATTCATGGCCAGAAACTATTTCTCATTCTTCAGATTTTTTTTTTTTCAACCTTTTGAATAATAGTGTCTCCGATCACCCCTAACTAAGAAGTGTGATTTTTTTTTTTTCATAATCATATAGGAATATAGAAAAGGAGATCCTTTGAATCTATAGTGGTATGACGAGAAGTCCTAGGGAAGAAAATAGTAGCTTCTCATGCTCTTCAGACATTTTTCATATTCTTGTTCTGTACTTAGTCTTCCTAGCTGAGGGCAGGGCACTGGAAATTACACCCAAGCGGCTAAGTGAAATCTATATAATGCCAAAGCATTTGAATATGTAATTAGATAATAAATGCCAGTATCAGCACATAACTTGCACCACAGATGTTGTAAAGAATAAAGCTGTCTTCCATAATGTGCATGAAATTAAAGGTGTTAGAAGTAAAATGAAGAATTGGCCAATCTGCTTGGAGGTGATTCTTTGCATCTTTAAAAGCATGTGGGTGCAACTGTTTGGCTCAGAATGAAGCAAACAGTGTGCCAGAACTGTGTAGTAAGAAATAGGATGAATGGTAGGTGGGCAGTATTACAGTTAATTCAGATTCTTTGGAGGATTGTGCATGTTAGAAACCTCTTGCTGCTTCCCATCTGCTCCTGTTCAGATGTGTATTTAATGAATCTGCTACTTGTTGCTTATTGTAGTGAAATGTCCTATGTCTCCTTCTCTACCTGAGTTGAATTTTCTCCAGCTGAGGTCAGTGAGAGCGTTACCACTGACTTTTCTGGGTGTAAGAGCATGACCCCAATGGCCAAAATTGTCTTGTGGAAAAGCTCCCCTGGCAGCAGGTACTTGTTCGCCAGCATGGGGCTGAGGGCTGTTTTTTCCCCTTGCCATCACTCTTCCTTCCATATGGAAAGCTGTAGCTTGTCTGTTGCTTATGTTAGCACTTACTTTGACAAATACCAGCTCAGATTATGGACTGGATGGCAGGAAGTTTAGATTAGATCAGCCCCTGGAAAAGTGCAGCCACATTCCTCCTGAGCTGTGAGTATGGTAGGCTCTGCCTTAACAGATAAACACAACAGCAGCATACTTGAAATAAATGAGAGCAAAGCATGGTTCTGGGGTGTGAAGGGATCTCAGTGTTTTGGGAGCATGTATGTTATTCTCTCCAAGCCTGTTCTTGGAGAGTTTTACAGTTCTTGCTTCGTTCCTTCCAAAGGGCTGTCGCCTCCAAACACCTTCAAGGCTGGCATTAATGAGCCTGTTTGCTGTGCCACTCATCAGTCTCTGGCTGAAAACATTGAAGATATCCAAACAGCATGGGTTGACTTTTTAAAGTCATGGCTTAATTCAGGGGCCTAACCAGCATGCAGTGAAAATCTCCTCGTTTCGTTCTGGTGCTGTCCAGTGGTCAGTCCAGCAGTGCGTTGCACAGAGAGGACTGGTTTCTCCACTGAGCTGGAAGAAGAGAGCCTCAGCTCTGCTGACCTCTAACATTTGAAGCCCTGACCGAAACTGAGAGAGCCAGTGACCTGCCAGGTACAGGCTGATTTTCCCTCTTGGAGGAGGGAACGTTTAAAGTAATTTTCAAGTGTGTCTCGGTGAGCAACTGTTGCAGCACGTGTATATGGGGGATTGCAGCTTTTATCATGGCCAGCCTGATGAGGGCACAAGTGCTTGTGAAGCCTCTTAAGAAAGTGTTATGCATAACAGAGCTGGCTGGTCTGACCATCAATCTTGCTGAGAAACTTAAAATGCTGTCACATGCTGGTGTCTTCATAATTGGGTTATTGTTGGAGCCTATGGAAGCAGAGAAGTGGGAGAACTTCATCAGTCGCTGTGCTGGGATACTTGAAGTTTTCCCAGAGTGTTTCTTGTATGTGTACAACTGCATGCTTTGTATTTGGGAAGAGAAGCTTCTTTTACTGGGCTTAGCTAATGAGCTGTGATGGGGAGCAGTTGACAGGGTGATGCACATGTGTGTGAGAGGGAGGAAAGGAGTGTTGTCTGTTAACACTTTTTGTCATTTTTGGCCCAAAGGCTTCTTAGCTGTAAATAATAAATAAGCATTCAACTGAAAAAAAACAAGCTCTCTCTTCTAGCGGTTCATCCAGTTTTGATAATGGTCCGGTAGGTTTACTGCCCTTACTGCTTCTGAGGAATCTAGGCTTTGTGGGAGTGGATGGATTGGTAATTCCAAAGCTGCTATTTGCAGTAGGCAATTTCTTCTGAGGTGGGAATAAATAGGTTGTCAGTGCTCTAATTATTGATGATTAAGCGACTGAATGTGCTAATATGAATGTGCTGATTATCCTCCTGGAAGCTGTTTCTAAGGTCGATTAAATCGTGCATCTGACTGCAAGATGTCTTTTTCAGAGTAATGGGGGTGCGGTTTTAGGAGCTTCTCTTCCTTCTGGGTTCATAAGGCTTTTTTTTTTTTTTTTGACAGTGCCCTGGACAAGGAGTATCTTTCAGACTGAAGTCTGCATTTAACATTTGGTTTGATTTGTTTTGTCATCCACATGTGTAAATACGCCTCACTTCTTAAAGGAATTTAGACTAAGAGACCCAGCTGGATTTCTGCAGATGTCTCATCTTAGGCTTTGCAACACTGCTATTTGCAGCGTATTACTTTCTGGACAGCCTAATAAGAAGAGAGGACCTCCAAAAATGCATGATTTAGCATTTTTTAGTCAAGACTTAGTGATTAACCAAGCAGTTTATCTTAGTGGTGCTTGAGAGAAGACATGCTCCTACTGCTCCCTGATTTTGTGGTTTTAGAGGCAATAATAGTCTTTATCTCTGCATAGAATGGGTGTCAGTGGCTGGAGAGATTTAGTTTTGATAGTCCTACAGATATATTCTATGTAGTGTATGAGACTGCAGGGTCTTTGCTTCTGGTGGGGCTTTTCTCTGTCAGTGAGCTCCTGACACTGGTCCAGCATAGCAGCAGTCTTGGGTTTAATACGAGCATCCTTGTCTGTTTTGAGAACTGTGGGACTTGTCCTCACATAAAGCCTCCTCGACACATTTTGCAATATTGCAATTATTCTTCTGTGCTTTGCTGCAGCCTCTTGCCCTTAAACTTTCTTTGCAGTTGTGTGAGGTGGAGAGACCTTAGCTTGGTATTACAGGCAGGCTTCAGTCACAGAGCATGGCAAGCCTGTATTAATGGCACAGGCGGAACGCAGCAGATTGTCTGAGGGCAGTGGCCCTTACAGTTGTGTTAGAAGAGGAAATAGAAAACAGTGCTGAGTACAGGAAAAATTCAGTGTCCTGACTGCTTATAATAGGAGAGGATTAAGCGAAACAACAACTCTGAGAGGCACAGACCTGTTTTACTTTTGGCAGCTCAGCCATGCATTCCTTTCAAAAAATTACAAATAGCCAAAATCGGTGAACTGGGAAGTGCTACTAAATATGAGTAAAAGCAGCACAATTATTCTGTCAATTTTCTCCTTTTTTTTTTTTTTTTAAAAAAAAAAGGCAAAATATAGCTGACATTCAGAAAAAAAGTCTGTATAGACTTTCTTTGTCTTGACAAAACTGCCAGCTTGTTTTTTTTTCCTTTTTCCCCACTCTGATGAGCATGTGTGGCAGAAAGGAGGAGCAGCTGCTGTTGTGTCCCTTGCAATAATAGAGAATGACTGTGCCATAGTGGCTTGGGCAAATCACGGCTCTAAGTCGCAGATGGCTGTATTGTAGGTGGTGAGAATCTCTTACCAGATGATTCAGTGTCACTCGGTGTTCGAGCAGAGTCAGAGATGTTGCCACATCCTTCACCTCGTGGAGTTTGTCTGCTTGGGGATATGCTGTTTCTGTTGAATGATGCTTGAGCTTTCCTTCACTGCTGCTCTTAGTATGTAGCAGCACCATCTAATTGGGCCGTGTGATTGCAGCCAATAAGCCCTCCTTGCAGACTCTGTAAATTGTTTTGCCTCTACCTTGAATTTGTGCTTGTGAACAAGAAATTAGGGAAATTGAAAGTGGAGCAAAATTCCAGTCAGTTTTCCCTTTGTTATGAATATATTGAGCACTTGTATTGTCTAGTTTTGGTTATGTGTTCCACCTGAGAAAATACAGTGAGGGAATATTAGCCTTGCACAAAGAAGCCCTAAGAATGATTGGAAGCAGCAGTATTGAATTTCTTTCTTTTTCCAACCT
This sequence comes from Nettapus auritus, assembly GCA_011076525.1. Classification (NCBI taxonomy): domain Eukaryota; kingdom Metazoa; phylum Chordata; class Aves; order Anseriformes; family Anatidae; genus Nettapus; species Nettapus auritus. Next base: position 24,428,580 of record CM021765.1, read on the forward strand.
CAAGTGTATCTTTCTTCCAACCCCAAATGTATGTGTTCAATCTTGTAATTGCTTTTACCTCATTTTTTACATCTGCTGTAACACAACGAAGAAATCAGTCATCCCCCCTTCCTTGGAACCAGAGTCTGAGTAGCACTTGCGTTTCTGCTGCCATCCAACTTCCACTCATGCCAGTGGCGTTTGAAGATACTTGGAGTGAATAGAGTTAGGGTCAAATTCTTAAAGAATGTAAGTGACTACTAATATCCATTGAAATGAGCACTTCCTGGCTGGCTACCTGTAGCAGTGTAAATGTAGGGTTAATGCTAAGCTAAAACAGTCTGTTTTCAGAGACTGCAGTGTAGACATTGCTAACTGAAAACCATATTTTCTTAGCATTCTTGTATAAAGAGTAATCCGTCTTTGAAGCCGTGCAAGAATAACTCTAGCTTCTGTCAGAATATGGTGTCTTTTCATGGTGCTCAGCAGAGCAAGCTGCAGGAGGAGTTTTAAAGACCAGAAATACTTTTAGGACTGGTCTTTGAGAAAACTTTTTGGTGTCTTTAGGCTGCATTATTTATATAACATCATTAGATTATGGGAATGCACAAAAGCCTACATCAGATTCAAAGTTCTCTTTTAAGCTGCTGTACAGATATAAATCAGAGGAGAGTCAAGTTCTATCTCTGGGGACATGGACATCTAGAAAGGCCACTAACAAATCATACGTATATCAAGAGATAATTATTTAATCTTTTTTTTTTTTTTTTTTTTTTTTTCTCAGCTGCCATCTTAACCTTTCTGCCTGGGGGAAACCTGGGGAAAAGGCTGTAAGGAATATTTCTGAAGCGGGGGGTAGTAAAGGGGTGAGTGGGTGGAAGGTAAGGAACACAGAGTGGGGAGATAGTATATGGAGTTTGATGGTCCAAGTGGGTTTCTGAAGACCAGGTTATAACAAAGTAAAGCAGAGTTCCATTAATCAACTTTTTATCTACTTCTCACCATACATGTCGTCATAGCTGATGTCGTTTGTTCCTCCTGGTGCGTTGACAATGAATTGGTGAAGCAGACTCAACAATACAGTCCTGGAAAAGAGAGTGGCTTGATGTGATGATGAAAAGGAAAAAATAAACCCAAACTTCACCCCAGTGTTAGAAATGACATTAATATGTTTCTTAGCTGGTGTTCAGGAGTTAATGAAACCACAGCCATTTAGGGAAAATCCTCGGTCTTAATTGTGTGGAACTCAGTGTATTTACCTTGAGGATGAAGGCACAAACCCATGCTGTCTAAATCTGAGTTAGTAGCTAAGGGAAAGAAAATACTTCAAACCAGATGCTTATGCCAGTAAAGGATGAACTCTAGTAGAACTGGAAAGCTCCACCTCACCTGTAGGTACTTAGCGTTTTTTTTCTTTAAATTCACATCTTTCTGTAGGCGGTAGCTACCTGATTATTCATGAATCCCCAGACACTGTTTCTGTACCTTAATGATTTACCATTATCTTGAGTCTGTGGTGAGCAGTAGATAAGGGTCATAGGTTTAATACAATTTTTGGTATTGTATAGGTTTATATCAGTTTATGTAGTTTGTCTTATATCAATTTATATAGTTTATATCTTATATCAGTTTTCTGCTTGTGTACACCAGGTTTAAAAACCATTTGCCATCTGTGGGGCCAAGAGAGAGATCCTACTGTCCATAAACAAAACCAAGTGCTTATGGAAACAAAATTAAGAGTATGTTGTGTGTATGTGAAGCATATCATCTTGGTGGTAGCGTGTGGCTTATGGTATGGATCTGGGCATTTGGGCTCTGTGCATTGCTACAAATTACCCACAATCAGCAGCACATGCCTTTGCCTCCCCAAAGGCAAAAACTCTCTGCAATGGTATGATTACTTTCCCATTTTGAGGGAAGAGTGGCACAAATCTTGTCTTAACGAGAAGTGCAGTGAATATATAGTCAGTGAGAGGGTGGATACAGAGATATATGCACTTTCTTAGGCTTCTTTGCCTTTTATGAATGGAAATTGGTACTTGGGTCTGGCTCATGGAAGAACCTGCTCTAAGATACACTGTACCAAAACCTGTTAACATATTTGAGATCTTACTCCACAGTTTTTTATGCTGCGGTGCTGTAGGATCCTTGTACAGTCAATTGCTGGAAAACTTGCTTGCTTTCCTTGGGAGAGTGACCTGTGAGCAGACCGTCAGTGCTCTGGCAGTTGCCTGATTGCAAAGTGTGCAAGTTCCAGCCCATGCCAAGCACGGATTGGGTTGTTAATCGCAGCTGCAGCTGTGCAAGCAAACCTGGATTCAAAGTGCAAATAAGTACATGCTTCAGCCGTTTGCAAGTGGGAAGGGACCAACACATAACCCTGTGCAGGAACCTTAGCTAAAACTAAATTTTGGCGTACCCTTAAAATAAAAGGTGCATTAGTGGGGACGAGGGGATATTTTTTTTAATAGGCTGTGCTTCTTTCTGTAAACACTTGAAGGTTTTTGCCATACAGAGAAACAAGACCTCTTGTCCCTTTCTCCCCCACCCTTACCCCCCTCCCTCCACCCAAAATGGAGCCGTTTGTTTGTCCAGGGATCTGAGTCATCTGTGTATGTTCAGTGATCTGAATATTGAACTTAATTGTGAAAATCCTGTGAAAACATTGCAACATGTTCTGTTCATGACCTTGTAGTGATTCCTCCCCGCCTGCTCTGGGTAAGTCACAGCTCAGGTTACTCAAATCAATTATAACTGGAAAAAAAAATCTGAAGAGTTACTTCTTTACTAAAATAAAAAGACTTAGTCTCTTGAATGTTGCGTTATCTTGGAAGTAGTTTCCTTGGAGCTGGAAACCTTTTTCTGCAAAGGAAGTTGCTTTGTAGTGCTACTGCTCAACATCTTACACAGAACCCAGAGCTTGGCCTGAAGTTGTTTACCTCATCCGTTTTGCTCAAAAGGACTGTGTATAATTTTTAATATAGAAGATAATTTTAGCCTTTTCACCAATTTAATAATGTATAAAAAACAAACAAACCAACAACCTACCTGCTGTCAAATGAGCAGAGCAAGTTTCATGGGTAAAATTGAGTTGTTTGAATTAAAAAAGGATCACAAGGAAATAAAAAGTCATGCATAGCAGTGTATCTTATGCCCTCAAAGAGTAAACTTTATGTTCATTTATTAATTGAAAATGCAGATTTATTTTCCAGTTCAGGTGTAGCCTCAAAGATATTAAGAGTAGGACAGTCACAATAAGGGTTTAAAGTATATGTTTAAGGAATAAAATGTATTTTCCTGCATAGCTTATGTAAAAGAGTTTCAAAGATAGTTTAAACTACACTTGGAAATGACTGTTCCTAGCATTTGAGTTTATTGTTGGAGACTTTATTTCCAGTTGCCTGAGGAAAGTTTTAGTAGCTTTAAGAACTTTATGCTATAAACTAGTTGCGAAGTGCAGTATATTACCGTGTGATCTGCATATTGCACATATGTAAAAAATAATTTACTACCTTTGTTTAATCAGGGCGAAAATATATTTAAAAGCGAGTATGGCAGCAGACAATTTCATAAACCCTTCGGTGTCGTGTTGATAGCTATATAACATGTTGTGATGGTTTAGAATGAAATCCATAGTGACTTGTGCAGCCAGCTGCAACAAATAAAAATGTTTTACTGCCTACTGGTGTATTATGTTTACAGCACAGCAGACTGGCTGTCATCAGAGAAGCGTGGATGAAAACTTTTTGATTAAATGATGTAACTGCTAATGTGGTGAAAATTATTTTGGTGGTTTTCTCATAAACTTGTGTCCTTTTGTCTGATTGCTCGATACGGTTTTCTGAGTGGTTGGGATTTTGCATCTAAATCAGTTATGAAGCAACTGCCAGTTTTTAAGGCCACCTTTTGTTCTGCCTCCAAACGAGCCAATGAAAACTGTAACGAGGACCTTGCCTCTGCCCATTCGCTCCTTGAAAACAGCGTTGCAGAGAATTGTGGTGTCAGCTGGTCATTGCTGAGAGGTTTGGGCACACACCAAGGTTTCTGGGGAGATTGTTGTCGCTCCTGCAAATGGGCTGAGCTGCCTTGCTGATGGCCGTGTATTTCCTGTGTTGCCAGCTGAAGATCCTTCTCCTCTGGCCTGGGTGTTACAAAGCAGTAGGTGCCTTGAGCCTCCTGGATTTCAGATGGTGCTTGGGGATGCCTGACATTGTTACAGGATAACGCCTACGCTGTGCAGCAGCACTTTGAGTCACAAGTAGGAGGCTGTAGGATTTGGGTGTGTTGTGCTCCTATTGTGATTCCCCTGTGGCTGTGGAGCAGGCGAGCCATCAAGACGATTGATGGGAATGAGCTAATGTTTGATAATCTTTTGTCTCTAAACTAAACATCAACCTCAGTCATTAATGCACGGCAGTCTGTTGCAAGCACATCGTTCATCCTGCATGGTTTTCTTGCCCAGAGGCTGATTTGTGCTGATCAGAAGGGCAGAAGGGATATAACTTTTTTTTTTTTTTTTTTTTCCCCAGCACTACCTTTTTATGTAGCTATGAGCTACTAAGCACTTGCTGGGTTATATGCCATAAAATATGCCTTTTATAATCAGCCTATTGCTGAATTGCTTTTTTTATATTCTCATGGTTTACTCTTCTGTATGCCTCCTTATTAAACAAGAGCTTTTTGAGTATTTTGCATGTTCTCTTCCTGAGCCATGTCTTTATGCCACCCCAATTTGACAGTGCTACAGACTTTCATTGATGTGACTCCAGTGTGTCTAAGAAGTCTGCCTTTCAGGTTATTCAGATAATAATTCACTTTGCACCTTGCTTTGAAGAAGGTCCAACGATGCTTCTCATAGAATGGTGTCTGTTTGGCAGAAGGGTGTTGCTCAGGAAAGTGTCAGTAGCAGCGTGGTAAGGCATTGTGCTTGTATGGTTTTTGAGTGATGCTGAGCTAGCTGATACCATGGAGAGGCCTTGTAAGCACAGCAGAAGGCAGTAACTTCTGAAGAAGTTAATTGTGCTGAGATCATTCAGAGCACAGGATAGGTGAGCAGGTGAGCTATAGCTTGGTTCTCACTATGGTTTCAGAGGGCGATTTTCTTGCATGTAATTTATATCCAACACGAAACAGTTGTAATTGGCTAATAGTTATTTACACTGAATGAGAGCAACCAGGGAGACCTACATGGCTAAAAGCTTTTTGAATGAAGTGTGGGAGCTTTCATATAGACCTCGTTCTCATGGGTTGAAACAGCATTCGTGTGGTTACATTATTGGTGAAGATTATATTTTCTGGGTGAAGGGAAATGGCCCTTTTCTTCCAGTTGCTGTTCAAGGTGAATGAAACCAGTCACGTTCCATGATACTGCCATGAAGCATTTCTCTAGAAGTCATGTAGCCATGCTGGCCGTCGCTTTCAGATGTATCTGCCTAGATTTCCTCCTCAGTGTTGTGAGATGAGCGGAAGTCTCTTAAACATAGAAAGGTAGATTTAATGTGGGGAAGTAGACATATCTAGATCGAGAGAACTCAGCTTGGGAAGACAGAAGTAAAAGTTCTCTTAGTTCATGATTTGCCTTTGTAGGCAGGTCCTTTCTTCTAGCAGACTGAATGGTTCTGTCAGTGGTGGGAAACTGCTCATTTCTTTTGGTCTTGAGGAAGTCTTTTCTGCTCTCTCTGCATTTTAGCAGCTTGCTCCTTGATCTTTCTGTGTCTGAATGACCTGCAGGCTCCAAGCTCCTTGTGGTGACTGTTTTGCCTCCCATATCCTGACCTTTTCTGAAAAAGTGTCTCTCACCTTCTTACAAGGAATCTACCACCCTTACTGCATTACGGGAATGTAATGCTGCACACAGAAAGCAAAAAGAAAACAAGTGTGGGCTGTGAGTTCCTAGTGGAGAATGGGGACTAGGTGGTCTACCAGTCTCAAGTAGAAGAAAATATTATTTAGCAAGTGAAATTCTTTTCTGGTGTAGTTTTGTAGTAGGGATCATCTGGCTCTCATTAAAAGCTGCTGAGGAGTGTGGTTTTGAAGGACTTCTTACTACTGAACATCACTGCTATAAAACAAAGTACCAAATTTATTTCTTCTTCAAGTATCTTACTATAAATTAAACAATGGAAGTGCAAGCTAACGCTTTCTGTGTATGTGTCAGCAGACCTTGTGGGAAGGGTTAAAAATGTTTTTTGTTAATTTTTGACCATAAGAAGGTGGACTAAATGCCTCAAGTCTTCCTTACATCTCTTTGTGTTAGGAAACATGATTTTTATTGCTTGTATAACATTTGCCTGCTGCTTTTCTTCCAAGAAGATAGTTGTTGTCTAGGAGTTCAGCTAGGAGGAAATGCCTCGTCCTTCCTCCTGCAGCATCCTGCATTATCAATTAATCAGAACAGAAAATGCTCTTCGCTCCTACTGTTTCACCAACCAAAATAACTCCCACGAAGCTTAAAAGATGTGGGCCCTGACACGCATGTATGCAGTAGGTTTGTTGTATGTGCAAGCTATCGTGGCTGTGCTTGCTGCACCCCAAGCAGCCGGCGTTCTCACTAGCACCACCCAGCCCCAGGCAGCGCCTGTACTTGATGCATCAGTTTTGAAGAGCAGGATGAAGCAGTGGGGTAGCCACTGGGACTTTTCATGATACCCTAAAGGCAGAACTGGCCTGCCATGAGCATGCTGCAGGCAAACACAAAGTGTTGCAAGGAGCCAGTAACGACACAGAGGAACTTCTCTTATGTGTTAGTCTGGAGCCAGTTAAGGAGTTCTTTGTGATAGCTTTAAGGAAATGTGAAGGCTTGTGGGAAGCTAGCTGTTACTATTGAAGGTAACGGGAGGTTGGCACTTCATGTTGGTTTTAGAATCAGTTAATGTAATGGTGGGTTTTCCTAGCATCCGCCTATATGACGCTTAGGTCTCCATCCCTCAGCTAGGCAGTTGTGGTTCTGAGATCCTGAGCCTGCCAGGTTCATTCCCTGACCTGCAATTCAGACTCGTGTCGATGTGAGAGGGATGTTTGTGCCTTCTGCGTCCGAATTCTTTGGGTGTAATAAACCAGCTGGATTCTATGAAAATGGCTTGAGAAGTAAGCAGTGGTATTGGTAGCCTTAACTTCGCTCCATTTTGTAGAAAAGCTGAGTGGTTCCCTCCTTTCCTTTAAGGAGTTCATAGATGCGTCTCTCACTCTGTTTGGAGAGCAGTGCCATATCTGTTCGGTGCACCTGGGGGGAAATGGCAGTGTTCTTGTGAGCGGAGAACGTGCACAAACACAGGGATGGCAGCTGCTGTGATGCCCCTCCTCTAGGAGGCAGGGAGTACTGACTTACCTAGCTACTCTTTCCAGACCTGGAGTTGTGCCCAGGTCTATAAAATACCTAGACAAGGACTGTGCAGAATGACAAATACCTAGACAAGTACTGTGCAGAATGCCGTGTCCTCTAGCAGGACTTCTGCCTTCAGCACAGAGCACAAGTAGCAGTGCTGAGGAGGTGAGGTAGGTATGTTCTGACCATGTCTCAGGTCTGTCTGCCCAGGAGCTTCCACTTGTAGATCCCAGGTGTGCTGGGGAGCACGATGGCACTGGGTGGTAAAAACTCAGCTCCACCAAGGCAGTGGCTATTCTGGGTGGGCTCTGTCTCCAGGGTTTTATTTTCTGTAGGAGCAGTACTGGTGAATGTGTAGTGGCTTTATCTCTCAAGTGTGTGGCAGCCAGGCATCCAACACTTGAGTGGCCCAGGCTTTATAATCTAAGTCAAAAGCAGTGAACTTTGTCATTTTGCAGTTCAGGAAACTGAGGCTTCATAGCATGACTTCACTTGAATGAGAGAATCAGATTCTTCTAAATTTAACCACAAGATTTATCTTGTCTACTATCAGTGCCATCATACACTGTATGTGGCTTCGGATGATTCTTCACTGGCTGTATGCTTGAAAGTGGCTTCATGATCTCATATGAACAGGTGGATGTCATCTCTGAGCCCTGAAAGAGTTGTTGGTTTTAGCAGTGTAAATTCCCCCTCTTGTTTCTATGGTACCTTGTGCAGCTGTGGGACTTAGGTCAGCGTTGGCATCACTCCATAGGGTGGAAGAGAAGGTATTCCAGGCATTAATTATCCGTTCTGGAAGAGAAGATAATTGTTACTGGCTGCCTAAATACTTGGGCAACAAACCAACTCTGAGCATATAGAAGCATGATTCTGGGGACACAGTCTGCTGTTCAGATAAATGATTACATGACAGATGTTATTAATCTTCTACTTAAACTATGAATTGTCTTGCATTTTTTTTACATGTGTGATAAATAACTTCATCTTTTCTTTTTAGTTGATGTCCATCAGTGTTTTAGGTGTTTCTGCTTGGATGAGAGACTACCTGAATAACGTTCTCACTTTAACTGCAGAAACAAGGTAAAGCTCTCCTTAAACCTCGTAATCTGTGTAGGTGAATGATTGCGGTATATGTTGTTTCTTCTGTATAGCAACTTTCCTAATTAGGATTTCTAGAATTAAGAAACCTTCAGTTAAGGTAATTATTGTTTTGATGAAAGGTGTATTTTTACAGCCTTTATTGGCATCAGTGGAAATTTGAGATAGGGGAGATACAAATTTAATCTTGTTTTATACCTCTTGACAGGGATCAATTTTTGGCCGATTGCCAACGTGTAACCATATTGTATTTCTATATAGTTTTGAATACTTTAAGTATAGTTTTTATTTAGTGCAGAGATTTAAGAACGCTGTTAGTTCGGTTACTGTGGTGCTTATGAGCCCTATTTGTGGAACAGGGCCTCACTGTGCAAGTGTAGGACAGGCACTTTGCCTTTGCCCCAGAGAGATTTCAGACTACGCATTCATTACCTTCTGGTACCTGAATACAACATTTGACTAAAAGCACATCAAAGAGATTTCTGTGAAACTTGTAAAGTACTGGAAATAACACATCTGCTAATCTACCCTTTTCATTTTAGTGGCTATATTATGTTTTTCCACTGTATAATTTTTGTGTGATTATGTTATTTTGATTATGGTTCTGACTGGTTTCAGGGTGGAAGAGGCTGTCATTTTGACTTACTTTCCCGTGGTCCATCCAGTCATGATTGCAGTCTGCTGTTTCCTTATCCTCGTTGGAATGTTGGGCTACTGTGGAACGGTGAAAAGAAATCTGTTGCTCCTTGTCTGGGTATGTTTCATAACCTCTAACAACAGCTAACTTCTGCTTCACTTCAACAGTGTAAGAAAAGTTTTAATCCTCTGGCACTAGATAAATACTGATTATTTTTTATTACCATGTTGAGTTATGGTATCAGTGAGGAATTGTAATTGCTAAGCACACGGTAGGAAAAAATGTATTGCTTAGACTGCAATCTGCTATGACCAAAAGACAAACAGTGTTTCATTTTTAAAAATCTACTTCATTTAGTGAAGGAGTTGCTGAAGAGAAAAATAACTCAAACTCTTAAGTACTAATAATTACAGGAACACGAGTCTAAGTGGTCTGAAATAAACCCTTGTGCTACCCTTCTGACTCTTGAGTGTTCAATAGCTGGATAACCCAGACTTTATACTCACGATTGTAGGAATAAAGCAAAGTAACAGCATTTGTAGCTGATGAAAGTTGATTGAGAGCGCATTCAGAAGCTTTACCTTCTTTTACCCAGATGTGGAGTTTTGCACTTGCATTTAGTTGTGAGTTTAAACATAAATGTTAAGTAACCAGCTTTTTTCCTTTGTTTGGAGGTTACATAACTGAGGCAAGAGCAGCTGAAAAACAGTAGCCACTCTTGCACAAGGCTTTATGTAAAATTTAACTACAATGAGGCTTGGCTGTAAAAGGAGTCAAATGCCTTCATCTAGAAGTCAGGGAGTTTGAGGACAGGCAGCCCTTGAACAGATTTCAAAGATTTAGATTTTTAAAAAATATTTAGACCTTTGGCAACACTAAAATCAAGGATGCTGGGTACCTGCATGCTTCTAAGAAATCTAAATGGTAATCTAAGTGGTAGCCCTTTGCAGAGCTGGTCTTTGTCTTTTAGTGAAAGATTAGTGGAATTCCAAGCAGTGTGTACACGTTAGCAATGGATGTGAGAAAGGTATATCAGATTTGCCTACTGTTTTTGAGATGGGAGAAAGTGGACTGGTAAAATCCCTCAGCTCTTGAGAATATATTGGAGTCTTGTAAATGTGGAATTGGCTTCTTGCTGTTTTTTTTTGTTTTTTTTTTTTTTTTCCTCCCACTGCATTGTATGTTGGGTTCTCCTAAAGTGTGTACAGTTGTACTTTTCTAATGGTTTAAGGCTAAAGTATGTGATGCCTGGACCTCAAAAATGTTACACAAAGTGACCCCAAAAAACAAAAGCGAGAAGTTGTCTGAGATTTATGCAACCATTGCTCTTATCTAATTGGAATACTCTAAACAATCAGGAAACTGTACTGGGGCTTTGCATTAAAATATTTTTCTTTTCTTTCTTTCTTTCTTTCTTTCTTTCTTAGTAAGCTTTATTTGAGATTTCAAAGAGGAGGTCTGTATCACAAGTGTCCCTGAATTGCAAGATGGCAAATACTGCTTCTCCTTTTGGATATTAAGTGTCTAGTACAATATGAAGACTATTGTTTCAAAGTTATAGAATTAGGAAAAACTATCATTTAAATATGAAAGCTTTCTGATGCAATAGTCACGCATTTTATATTTCTAGATCTTGCAAGTCAGTGAGAACAAGTTCTATGACTCATTACTTAGTTATAAGCACTTGCATAAAACTAGCAGTTTCTTGTAATTTCATACTACATCATTATCTAGTAATCTTACATATTTTGTATAGGGCCATTCATATACTTTTGTTTTATATAGATAATGAAAGTACTAAAAGATGGTAAACTTCATTAAGCTCTTATTTTTTCTGGAAAGGTTGTAAGATTATTTTCATTGTGTGTTTTATGGTGGTGATAAGTTTTAATGGGAATTAAAATTAATTAAAAGGCAAAAGCAACTACATAACTTAGGCCAATGTTATATAGTATCTGAAAAAAATGTTGGTTTTTGCTATAAAACTTTCAAAAAATCATAGCTAATTACAAAGAAACAATAAGAAAAAGGTTAAAACTGTTGTTTGCCTTCAGTTTATTTAAGCTGCTGTGAAAAGAAGTCAGTTATGGCTTTTATGGCCATCTCAAAATAAATTATTCGAAGTGTGTTTAGGCAGTCAAATTACACTATATCAAAACAAGACATTTCTGTCATTTACCTTGGCAATATTTCATTATCAGGAGCCTTAGAATTTGCTCTTGCTAGTGAAACTGATAAGCAAAACTAAACTATCTTAATGTTGTTGTTTTTGATTAATTGCTAATACAATCTTGTTACACTGCACAAGTATGCAGACAAAAGTCAATGCTTCATTCATCAGACTAATCAGAAAAGTGACAGATCTACAAAATGAGCTTTTGTAAAACCAGATGAGCTAAAACAAAAGAACCTTCATGTGAAATATTAACAACCTCTTCAATCATGGTTTTAATCTTCTTTTTGAAGTCCACAGCAGCCACAATGACAGCAAGCAAAGATACTTGGATCCAAATCCTGATGTTCCTGACAGCGTACTAATTGCTAGTGCTAATGTGGTTAATTGAATTGGATTTTTGGAAAAATCTAATAAAGCATAAGGACTGTAAAATGTATATATCAGTGTGCTAGATATTTTCCATACAAAGGAATACTGTATCTGTTTTCCAGATTTTATCTTGCAATTAATTGTTTGAAACTTTTCCAGCTTTGTGTGGGGCATAAATATAAATTGAACTAATGTTTACTCTTGCTTTACAGTAAGAAAATATAACATCTCAGTATTCTGAGGTGTATGCTCCAGATTGTTTGTAGAACCAGCAATTTTAAACTATAAACATTTAACTTTAATTGTTTCAGGAATATGTAGTCCTGAGGGCTAGTGGTATAAATAACCCAGGGTGTATACTGTGAGTGTGTGTAATGCGATTTTTTTTGTTCTGCAAATGACCAATGTCCTAATTTAGAAAGGAATATTTCAGGTGCTGAAGATCTCCTCAAAATTATTGTGAGGTTTTCTTGCTGCATATTGCAGCATTGACAATTTAAGTGTTAGGATAGATCCTCTAAGATGGGTAGATTTGATTATTGTTCATATGGTAAGTGACTTTTATTCCATCATAGTATTACATACCCCAAATATCTGCAGCTTACTCTACTAGTATTGTGGAACAACCTTTAACAAATTAAAACCAAACATTAAAAAACAAAACAAAACAAAAAAATACACACACAAAAAAAACAGCACACCACTACAAACAAAAAAAGAATACTTTTTTTGGTGTGTGAGGATTTATAAAAAGAAAATAGATGTAATGTTAAGTACATTGAGTCATCTTGATTTAGAATTATAACATACAGCATATGTATTTCTGTAATTATGTATTATTCCTTGAGATTTAAATATAGTTAACTAAAGCTATAGAGTTAACCTTAGGGAGAGGCTGCCAGCGGGATGTTGTGTTGCATGTTGTGTGAGACTGACTTGTGGCTTTTGCTTTGTGTTCTGCTTCAGCTAGGGTCGTCTCATAAATGGTCTGGTCTCTTTCCAGCTGCCATTTCCATTGTATATCAGATATGTGCTACAAAAACTTCACTAGAAAGCACATTCTTCACTTGTAGGCCTGTTCTGCCGCTGGTGATGTGTGTCCTATTTCAGGGAAGACTACCTGAGAGCTTTCTGAAATACATGCAAAGGGGGAACAAATTATCTTCTGAGACTGTGATTTCTCAAGATCACAACATGCTTGGAATGTCTTCCATGAGAATTCTAGCAGAGCATTCCTGTTTTTAATGTGAGGTGAATGACAATGACAAGTTTAGTTGGAATTTAGCTTGACTCTGTTCTAAATATTTAAGAGATTAAAAAAAAAAAAAAAAGAAAAAGACAAGCACATTTAGATGTTAGTGTGGTTTTGTTTTGTAAGTGTTCTATTTACTAAGTTGATACGGTTGAGATGCCTACCAATATACAAGCATAACATGAATTCTTCAGTCCTTCCATTTTCTTCTAGTTTGATTCACTTAAAAATGAGTCTCGTGTTTTAAGTCAAATGAAAATCATCTACTGTGTTTTCTAAAGACCTGCATTGAGAGTGTTTTTCAGAGGCACAGAAGAAATTCCTTGTCTTTTGTATCTAGAAAATTGCCTTTAGAAAGGATACCATTTCTAAAATAAGACCATATTGCTCAAGTAAGTTTTAAGTTTACAGTAACTTTCTTCTAAAGAGAAAGCTGTTGCCTTTATCAGGCAAATTCGGTGCATCTAGCACAGTGCAAAATCATATTAACTTAAATAATTTCAGTGGTTCCATATGTATATTTAAAAATTTATTGAACCAAAGCATCAAAAGTAGACATTTTTTTAATATTAACCACAAAAATAATATCTTCTGTTGAGAAAATTTTTTTCATACTGGAGCTTTATTTTCTTCTTTCCTGTTAACATATAAACTTTCCTCAAGTGTTTTCTAGTTTACTGATAGGAATGCTTTGCAAAACCAGAAACACTTTTGACTTAGACTCTTGTTGTCACTAGTGTGTTAACTGAACTGTAATTGTAATTCAGTGTATGTCCCTTTGCTCAGCTTGGCCCAGGAGGGCAGCTTTATTCTCACTGTTACATCCATGGAATACAGTTGTACCCACTATTTTCATCTGTTAAGGAGTTGGTTGCGGATTCAGTGGCAAGCTAGTTGGTGAGAGTATTAGCAAAATGTGCAGTAGCACTTTGTAGTGGGGAGTTGAGGAAAGATGGGTTGCTCATGTTTGTAAGTTTGGGAATGAGATGGAGATCCTGGCTTATTTTTTACTTAGAGAATTGGGCTGTGATGCCAGCCTGAAATGGAAGATCTGGACCCCTTTAAGTCACTGCATTGACTGTATAAACAGTCTAAGGGTGACAAGCAAAAAAAAAGGAAAACAAAAAGAAGAACTATTCTTTTGCCTTTTGTCTTCTGAAGCTATATATGTTTTGGATTGTTTTTAAGGTCTGTTGTGCACATTGCCTAACGTCATTGAAAAAACAGTGAAAACCAAAACGTGCACGTATTCTTTGAGAATCGTAACCTTAAGGGTGTATGAATTTTACGAAGTTTTTGTTTCATTTAAACTGCAAGAGGAAACTCTGTTGCTTGACCAAAAGCTCTTCATGAAAATCCCACTGGAAAATATTTTCCTGGCTGGAGCTGTATTGCAAATTCTGGCATTTATTGCTATGGCTTTTCTGTAATTATAGCATTCAAAGCATCTGGCTGTACTTTCACAAAAGGAAAAACTGTTAGGAATATTTGGTCAATAGGGCAAGTTTTCCTACTGATTTTCATCGTAAAATTGTCAGAGAAATAAATACTGTTCAGAGCTAAATATTCTTAGACCCCTGTTGGTGTGTGGTCAAACTGTTAATTCAGTTGTGGCAGAATTGGGTTGAATTGTCTGCTAAACAACTTGAAACACAACCAGATAAATCATTAGAATTATTTACTTACCAGAAGTATCTCATCACTTGGACCAGATGATCTTGGATGTCTTCTCCAACCTTAATGATTCTATGATTATTAAACTACTAAGCATCGAAAGGGAAGAAGTAACTGACAAAAATACTTACTGTAATCCCATGCAGTTTAGAATTAGGCAGACTGGAGTTCTTAATTTTTGCATTTTGTGCCTCTTTTTTTTGTGTTCATCAGCACCTCTTTATATAAATATGGGTGACTAGGAGGAAAACGTATTTATAAGACAGGTTAGCCTGCCTTTATGAAAGGTAATTTAAGTCATTTAAGAAAGATGGATTTAAGTCAGTTGATAATACTGTAGTATAGATTAGATGTGAAGCCAGAACTGTGCTAAAACCTAAGTTCAGATGTCCAGTAAGTAAGAGGCTGGACACGTGGCTTGCATATTTAAAAGCTGCTTGTTTGACATTTCATTTCTAAGATAAAATACACTTAAAGTTTACCAATGTTAATTATCTCCCAGTAAATTCAGATATGAGCAACTTTCTGAAGAAAATAAATATAGGACTATTTTTGTTTTGTTTTACATATTTCTAATTTTCAGTCTGCAGTTGAGCTGCATGCGATGTCTTATAACGTATAACTATCTTTTTGTCTTAAGACTGGATAGAGGATAAGCTTATTTCTTGTTCAGAACAGGGTTTTAAAGGTACAAATAAATGGTTAGATTTTGAGAACAGCATTGTTGATGCCACAGAATAGAGCTTGGCTTTTTCTGGAGAGGGTGCGTTGTGTGGGTCTCGGAGCACAGGGAGTGGACTACGGTGGTCTTAGGGTCTGGTGCCAGCCTCCCTCTCTGCCTGCCTAGTCATGAAGTGTACTTTGGTGACCTTGTCTTCTCAACACAAACATACGTTGCTGTGTATGTACTTAAAGACTTTTTCCAAGGCAAGTGCTTTGAAATTATACATAACTTTCTTAGCTGGAAGAAGGAACTTAAAGACAATAGATACAAGTTGCCTAACTTTATGGGTTCTTGGGAGGCATTTAGAGATGAAGATTGCTGTCTGTTGGACAAACAACAAATGAGCAGATGTGAGTTTGAACAGCAAGGAGGGAAAAGTGTTAGGGTGGAGGAGCATGTCAGGAATTGAGCTGGTAGGAGTGTCCAGGTCTTCTTGTGAATGCTTGGCTTAAATCCAAATGTTTGCTGTGCTCAGGCTGATGATCACCCCTCTGCTTAGCAGCTGTCTTGCAATACAAGGGCACAGCCAGCACAGTACAGTTTGATGCAGTTACCCGGTAGCTTCAAAATAAAAACTGACCAGCAACTCCAAGGCCTTTCAGGGAAATGCCTTTGACTTAAGCAAGGTTTGACACCATAATTATGATGCTGTCAGTTAAAATGGGTTTTTCATGTACTTCTGCAACAGTGAAGAGCCTCTTGCTCATTCTTTTGGAAAAAGGCATAGTGCTAAGTTGAAAGGTTGAAAGTAGTCATTGTAAGGTCCCGCTATGTTTTCAGTTTGAAACATGCTGCCTGAGCTTCTGTGTCACGTTTTACTCTACATGCCATACTTTTAGGCTTACCTGATGAGGGCTGAATATTTTGCCTTCTTTTTGGGATGTATGTCCTGAATACTGGTTTTACAGCATGTCGCTGGGTCTGGCCTCATGATTTAAAAGTTTACATGTGAACTTTGTTCCTTTTATCTTCCTTGTTCCCATTTTGCCCCATTCCCACTTATGCTGTTAATATTATTTTCTTCTTACAGCATCCTGAAAGTCATTGACATCCAGGGAAGTCAAAAGGACTGAAATGCTCTCTGATGAATATAGGAGGAGATAGTAATAACTGAAGTGGGATGATGGAAGTGGGTACTAAGGAAGCTATTGGAAGAACAGGGACAGCTATGACAGTAGGTACAAGGGATTGAAGGTGCTGAGGTAAGAAAGTGGGGAGCAATACCGGGATGAGAATAAAGGGTGCATCTTCACTGAGAAGAGAAGATGGGGACCTGCTCAGATGATATGTTTTCTTGTTGCTGTAGGGCATTTTTTTTCCCTTCTGTCCTTCCAAGCTGATAGCTTGTTAGCCCAGCTTCTTTTCCTCCACTGAAAGGAACAGGGAACAGAAGAGTTCTGGAAAGGAGGGGAGTAAGTGAGTAAGGAGATCCACAAAGCCCGCTCAAACCTTTGTGTCTTGTCTGAAATGTAGCCCAGCCTCACCTTTTTTTTTTGTCACAAAGTGAAAATGGAGTGCACATCCTGTCATATAAATTAATCTCTTTCCTGCCTAATCTCAGTGTTTTGACTAATTAACCACAGAGGCACTCTGCTATGTGTGGTATGGATTTTGTACCTGAGAAGAACACTTTTCACTCACAATGGTGAATGTTAGAAGTGTTTCAGGGCATGCTGAGGCAGACTTACTGTGTGTATCAGCACTGGCATGGTCTATTTTACAAGGAAAAAAGATTTTCTTGACCAAAGAAGTATTTTTATGGTGTTTAATTTTCTTGATAGAAAATGAAGAGGAGGAGAAAGTGATCAAGGGGGCTGTGTTTTGAAAAGTCTGTACAGGACAGGAAACTAGTTTTTCATATAAATACTATGAAATACAGGGAGAAGAAGAGGGAAAGGAATATTCTAAGCCCTGAGGAAATTATGGTCTAACGTCTATCTTTACCAAAGTCCCGTTCAGTGCTTTACCGTGACCTTTCAGTGACCCTTATTCCTTGGAGTTCGTTGACTTGAGGTAATTGAGCCTGGGGCAAATAAATCCTAATAATTGTCTGAAGTGCACATTTGCTTATTTCCAAAGTAATACCCATTTCCTTACATAAACAAAGATTAAGCATTAAAGTAAAATATTTAAAACAGATCATTTCTATGTCATAGAGGAATGGAGGCTGTGAACCAAGTTCTTACAGTTCATAAGTAATATAATCTATTTTTAAAAAAGGCAAACAGGCCAGTCAAGAGAATTTGGACACATACCTTCACAATCTAAAATGTTCATTTCCATACATAACAAAAGCCATTTATTTTATTCAGAAAATTAGTTATAAAGGTTTTGGAAAAAGTGATCGTTATTTGTATAAGCCTTGGATTTCACAAAGTTCTCGGACGTCAAGACAATTTGTTTGGAATGATTAAATTGGATGCTCTGGGAAACTGAAATACAAAACATTTGATCAGTTTGCTGTGGAATGTATTTATTTTGAAGGACTGGATGGCATTCAGTAGCTGGTGTTGCAAGTTGGTGGTTTTAGCCCATTTCCTTGTTGACTCGTGACTGCATCCCTCACAAATTTTTGCATTGTCAAGCCAGTAAACCAAATTTTAGATCAGAATGACAAATGAACTGTTAATCCCTTCAGGGCAGGGCTGAAGGAGCTGGGGAAAGGGAAAGGGGGGAGGCAAGGAAAGTTTGCACTGCAGGAGTGGATAAATAGAGGATTTCAGTTTTCTGTGCAGCTTGTCTGACTCCTTTTAATGAGTGTTTGCTCCCTTTCTAAAAAGTATAGCTGGATCAATCATTAAAATAGCCTCATTAGTTGTTAAACTATGACAAAATTAGAGGAAACCATAGCTTGTAACTTACTGAGGGGGGAAGGACTTTTTATAGGTTTTTCACTGAAAGAGTCTGGTTCCTGTTGGTAATCAAGCTCTGTGGTGGTGGCCATCTGACGTTTCGTAGGGTGCAGCCAGACATCTGAATGGCTTGTGTCTCCAAAGAATAAGGCTGACACTCTCAGGCTGCTGGCCATTGGGAAGAGCTCTGCATAACCCTCTTAAAATCTTTTGGCATCTGTTTTGCATACCATGTACTGCAGTCTTTCAGAGGTTCCTGTAAGGCTCCATTCTGCAGCTGCTTGCCCTTGGAATCTCTCTCAGCCCCTGCCCTTCTCTGTCAGATCTTTCTGGCCTCTCTTGCCATTTGGACCACATTGCCCAAGAAGGTGAGAGCATCAGACAGCAAGTCTGAGGAGGCTGGACTTGCTGAGCAGTTACTTTTTGTTTGCTCTGACATGAGAGTTGTGGTTTTTCTTGAGTCTGGAAAAAGTGTGTTGTCTTCTGGGAGAAAAGAAAAGCGCTTGGGAGGAGAGAGCTAAAGCTTGAAAAAAGATGTTTATTAAATGAAATGCAAAGCACGTGAGTGATGATTCATTAGCAAGTGTAACTGATTCTTCAAAAACTGAAGGATTTCTAGAGTGTTGTAGACCAGATTTGCCAGCAGCTGGAACATCCCCCATGCTCTCATTTTTTCTTCACCATACTGCAATTTCTGACTCCAGTCATTAGCCTTTGTCTGCTTTTGCCATTGCTTTCATATACAGAATGCTCTCTTGCTTTCGCAGTTTGGAAATGAACTTCAAAAGAAGCCAATATTTTTGGTATGTTGTGTGATGGGATGTATTCATTCTCTAGAGAAGACCTTAAACTGTGAAGTGTCCTCAGGTTTTCCAGAGCAGTAGTATCTAACCAATTGTAAGAACAATTTATATAGGGTCTAGTCCCAGTAAAGGAGCATCACGTAATAGGAAAACCAAAAGGTGTGAGGAAAGAAAAAAGTGAACTAAGCCACTCTTATGCCTTTCTGGTTCTGATGAAATCTGGGTGGCTATAGAGCCATGTCTCAGTTGTGTTTTCATGAGGTGCCTAGACTCTTGCTTCCAAATCATACTTACAGGCTGCAAACAACATGGGAATACCATGACCAGGTATGAGCGGGATCTAAAAGAGTGAGTGGGGATTTTTTTAGGTCTTTGATTCTGCCTGTGCTTGACATAACAGCCCACTAATTTTACGGGCTGTAGTAGTTGAATGCTGATGAGGCATTCATTGGCAATAAAATTACCAAACTCAGCTGTAGCAGGGAAAAAAAGCCATGTGCTAATAGTTCAGGAACATGAGCTATAAAAAGCTTTGTAGTATAGCTACTCTTAATGCCTAGGCTGCTTGTCACAAGAGGCTAATAGTGATTTGTAGGTCAATAAATACCCTAGGTCATCAAATTTCTGTTAGGGCTTCTGCTCTTAGCTTAATTTCTGGCATAAAGCTTACACTAGAATTTGAAAGGGCATTTGCAGAAGACTGTCATGTAGTTTTTGCATCTGTGCCAGCAGGATTATCACGATGGTAGGTAATAGAATATTGAATATTCACATTGCCCTGGCTGTTGCACTGAAGACTGCTGAAGCTGACTAGATTTTTAACTCTAGTTTTCCTTTGCTAATTGTATCTAGAATTGGTTTCTTCCATTGTCAAGTATCTCTGAAAAAATTCATGCTCTTGGAGACACTTTAGAGAAGAGCATTTACAATAGGGGCGACTGGGGTGGGAGGAGGAGGAAAAATTTTGTATATTCCCTCATTGTACTCTTTTCTGAAGTCTGGAGTCATTTTTTGATGGTCCTGTTGCCATGTTAGTAGCAGAAATAGGAGGTTATTTTTCACAAGTTCTTTTCACCTGTTGCCCAAAAGCATAGATGAGTTGCAGTATTATTAAGTGATTAATTGCAAGCATCATGTGGCGTATTCAAGACAAAAAAAATAATCTCTAGAACTGCGATGTGTCTTGAATTACATCTCTGCATGAAACGTTGTGCTTCATACTTTATATCCTTCCCTGTAGTTACGCACAATTGCATACAGAAAATCCTATACCCTGCAGTATAGAAAGCCATAAAAAAGATTCTGTGAGAGAGATACTTCATATGGTGCCATTCAGTACACTCAGAACAGAATGTGAATTGTTAGATAAAAAAACACTTTTTGAACTAATGCAAAATATCTTTGATTTTTGTCATAATGATTTTGCACTTACTATTGCTATTTTATATGTATCTAAATGATTGAAACCACTGAGAAAGAAATGTGTTCCTGTGACATATTCTGTGGTGGTAGTCTTTTGCTGAATTTGGTAGAGGAAATAGAATAGCCAAAAAACAGTCACAGTTTAATTAGGATACATTAATTTTATAGTTCCATTTTTTAAGCCTTACATCGAGAGAGAGGAAGACATTTTGGGCATATGCCAGCATGTGTATGCTCCACATTCGGAGCACTGACATATGTGGATCTTGTACCCTCTTCTGTGATTCCACTGCTGTGTGCAGGAATTTTATTCAGATTAAAACTTTTGATCCATTCAGACAGTCCACACAGATCTTTCTAAAAATAGTTTTGAATGTTTGATGTTTTTAATGCGTATCTGCAAATAGCATGTATGTTTCTAGTGCTTTAACAGGTTGATAGCATTCATGCAAGTAGGTATCTGAATATTTATCTGAATTAGCACAAAACCTACACCTTCAGTGCCAGTCCCCATTTTTATTTTTTAATTCTTGATCATTTGAGAATTACTTCTTTTCTGTGGTTGAATTTTATCATCACTGGATTTTCATTGTACATACTCTGTTATCGTGCTGTGCCTTTGTATTATTATATGTGAATTTGCTGTAGCAGTGGATTTATGTCTGTCCAATTCTTTAACAAGAAGGGTGTTATAACTTGTAGTAGTTGAGCATGCTCTTGCAGTGCCTTCGCACTTACCATGAGTGTTCATTGTGATAGGTTTCTGTGTTATTGATGAGTCTTTTCTGCATCAGTGGATTCAGGGCAGGACGAGCATGTAAACTGTGGTCACTTTTACGCCTGTATCACATGAAGAGTATTCCAGCAGAACAATATCTAGTTACAATTTAGGGAACTTGCTTAATGTCTTTCTTGGCCCTTCATCTCCCTGTCACTTCCCCATCTCTTTGATGGTAGTTTTCACAATAATGACTTTGTTTTATTCCCGTTTACTTTCTGTTTACTGTTTTGCATAAGAAAGGAAGAGGAAAAGGATTATTCTGGACTCCATAGCCCGAAGTCCTTTATGCCTGTCTCAGGAATGATGTGCTGGAAAAGTAGAGTTGTTCAAACCTCCATATGCCATTAACGCTTCAGCTCTGTTCTGGGGACAGAGCTGCATACACATACCCATCTGTTGCTAGAGAAGGAATCCAGGTGCCTGTGGAAGGCTCTGGGTATTAGGAGAGATGCCTCTGCTGGAAAACTACTGCTTTACCGAGCTGCTTCATTCCTTCCTTCCTCCCCTGGGCCAGTATCAGTGAGCAAATTAAACGAAGGAGTTACAGGGGAACCAACTCCTGCTAATTGACAACATCTATTTGACACTATATGGATACTGAAGTTTAGGATCTTGGCCCCGTGCATGTCCTTGGCTTAGAGAGAAGCAGTGTCTCTGGTATTTTCTATTTTTTTTTAAATTGGGAAATATTTTTACTTTGATTCATTACTCTCAAGGGTATTTTCTACTGGCATTTCAGTCATCCATCTTTTCTCAAAGCAACAAAATTTTAGCCTTTTCCATAGCCTTGCTTGTGGAAGACCTTCAGTGAAACCAATTCAGCCAGATTTGTAACAGGATGAAGGAGCCACCTCAATTTTTTGGTGATTTTGTATAGTCTTATTAGGGCAAGAATGACAGTCATTACCAACTGCGTGCAAAAGAGAAATGTTAAGCCTGTAGAATTCACCATGAAAGAGGTCTAATTCTTGGAGTGATCATGGCTTTCCATTATTGCTTGTAGATTTTTTCAAGGTGACTTGGAAATACTTTTAAAAAACTGCTCAATCCTTTCTGTGCCTTGCTCTCTCTTGCCGTGTTCTGGAAGAGGGGGAAAAAAACAAAGGTAGAAGGTATGATGGCAATTACACGAAGAGTGGTTTGTGAGGGAGGTGGGCTGTTGAAGGTATTATCAGTGACCTGGGGGCATGGGTTTGGGTGTAAAGCATGATGGTGTTCCATAGTGAGTTCGACTCCTTTACAAGATGTACCACTTAGCCCATAGAAGCAAGGAAGAAATATTGAACCTTGTTTTGAAACCAAATCCTTATATTTGGCAAAAAATAGGAGTGTGTAAATGTAGAAAGATGCATTTAACATTGAGACTCCCTTGGGAATTCAACTGGGGACAAGGAATAAGCATTTAAGTGAGTAACTCCTGTATTTGGAAGATGGAAGTTAGGGGTAATAAATTTATATAATGGCTCCAGAGGTTTTTTTCCCCCACACAACTTCTGTAAGAATTACTTGTTCTTCAGACCATTAAATGTAGAGAGTTATAATGTTCCCCTTCAACAGCACAGTGAAACTGAAGCTCGTGTATGAGAGTTTGGTCTGCCTGCAGTTGCTCAGTTCCTAGCATATACATTCATATCTGTAATTTTTTTGTCATTTGTTGTCTTTTCCCTTATGGACAGAAGATGGGCTTTCTCAAGACAGAAGTCTTGGTTCTGCAGTGCTGTGATGTGTCCAGATGTAGCAAGAGTAAGACGAACTCAATTCCTAGCAGACCCAGAAATGGTTTGAGTAAATCTGGATAAACAGTGTCCTGTCCCAGGCTATATTCAATAACTGGAGAAAATACTTTGGCTCTCCTGTCTCCAGCTGCTACCAGAAACTGTTTTAACAATATGCAGACAAAAATGAGGAAATATCAAATGTTAAGGTTTGTGAATGAATTAAATGTTGCAAGGAGCTGTAAATTAAGCATTTTCCAGAGTATGCCACATATAGACACAGATGTATCACTTTCACTGTGGTCAGTGAGTTTTATGTAATGTTTGGGGATAGCAGGCAGTCCCAGACATGTTATTCAGTCACAGTTTAAAACCGCTGAAGTTTTCTTTGACAAAGAAGAACTCAAATTCACTTTTCACCTCAAAGTTTAGTTGTTCTCCCTCTCAAAAATGTCAGTGTTACCCGTAATGTCCTTAAGCCCTTTTCTAAATGAAGTAAGAGCTAAAGCAGGTGGCATTCGTTCCTCCTTTCAAAGAGAATACTTTGCAAAATAGATTTCCATTAAAACAAACAAACAAACAAAAAACAAACAAACAAACAAACAAAAAACCCCACCTTTGGTTAAATTACAGACAACACAGTAACAGTGGATAGATTGTCTAGAAGCTTATGAATTTATTTTTTTACAGAAAGCATCATTGTTCTTATGAAGTACAACTCATTTTTTCTTCTTTTGTACCTTTGCAGAATGAACATACTGATTGTTGCAGGCTTATACTGGGGCTCTGTGTGTGCTTAGTGTTGATTTGTCAAGACACGCAATGTGTTATTCAGTTGCAATGACTATGAAAATGCAGTGTAACATGGCAGAGACTGATAAAACAGGATCTCTGCTTTCAACACCATCTTTGTAGTGCACACCTTTACAGGATGAGGATGTGAATACAAGATTCTTTTGAAAATTCACGTGGATATTTTTGCATGCACAATTTTAATTTGACTGTTGTGACTACCAAGATAATTCAGGGAGTTAGGTTTGATCAGCAAGTAGAAGTAAGGGCAAGACACTATTCATTAGCTGCCAAGGTGAATTATACAGACTGGGTGTGTGAAAATGATCTTATACAGAGGAGTGTAAAATCCTAACACCTGTAAATTTATATTCTCTATTTTGAATAGAACAGTTTATTGACCTGTTAATAGGAATAAAAAAAATCACCCTCAGTACATATTTGTGTTTTTTATAACTTCCTAAATACATTACAGAATGAAATGACTAACTTAGAAGCATTTTGGCATTTATCCTACTAAAGAAATCACATATTTTTTTTATTCTGTTTTATATTTTGATGGTGTTTCTTTGTGCACATGTACTAATTCAGTACCTCTTTAAAAAAAAAAAAAAAAGTAGATGGGGAAGCTAACATGGGGCACAGGAACTTCTAGAGCAGTCTGTCAAAAATCTCTGCACCTCTATCTCAGCTTTTGGCACAAGAATAGGGGAGAGGAAGAGAGCTAGTAAAACAGTAAACCAGAAACAATAGATACAGTCAATCTCATGGGAGAAATTTGGAATCATAGCTTCATTGTTTTTGAGTTCCAAATAAAAGTAAAATCCATTAAGACTAACTTTAAGACTGAGAACAAGGTGAAGGTCAGTCCACTGACGTGGAAGAATGTTTTCAGTTTAGAGTGAATGGAACTTTGCTTTAAATAAATGGTACATGAGTTACTCTTAATAGAGGAGAGTAGTTAAAGCAGTCCCTATTTCCATGCTGCTTCAGTTCAGAAGGGCTTTGTTGATGCTGTGTAGAAGTTTGCTGTGATTCGGAAGACTGAAAAGGTCAGCTTTTCTTAAGTCTTTACCAAGACCTGTACAGCTTCATTTATACATTTTGTTTTCTATTTTAAGTAGTTTGAAGGTGAGATCTTGTAATAGATAAAGAATTTCAATCAATATAAATAACTATCTGTGCATTTATGCCTAATCCCTGATCTCAAATACTTAAAATAACTTTAAGAGCATAGCTTTCAAGAACCCTTATTTGTGGTAACATCTTGACAATCCTTTTAATTATTTTTCCCTTACTTCTGGCTATTAACCAAGGAACATTGCTTAAGTGAGTAGAAGTGGAAAAAAGTGAGGGGCTTTTTACATATATGAGGTGAAGTATGATTGTTTTCCCTACGGTAATGTTTCATATGCTTCATGTTAAGTCAGTAAGAAAACTTACATGACTTAAATCATTAGAAAGTTTGCTTCATGAATCTTTAATATTTTGTTAACCAAAAATGTATTTCAGGTTCCATATCCTCAGTCATGTGAAATATTAGTGATGTTTTGAGATGTCCTTTAATATTTTTAAGTCTTTTTTTTTTCTTTTTTCAAAGTTAACATGAATTTCAAAAGTAACTAAGGCCATTCTGTTTTCTGCAGTACTTTGGAAGCTTGCTTGTAATATTCTGTGTTGAACTGGCCTGTGGTGTTTGGACCTATGAGCAGGAAATAACGGTGAGTCAGCAAAGGAGGCTGCATTTTTTCAACAGAAGAAAACAAAGATTTCCATTAGCTAGCTGTTTTCTAATTGCTGTAGTGTTTATCTTTGTTCATTATTCTGACAGTCTAATTTCATGTGACTGTCTTTTTTCTTTTAAACAGAATTCTTCTGGAAAGTCACGTCTGTCTGGAAGGTCCCGTCTGGGTTTCTCCCACCCACTCTGTATTTGAGAGACAAATCTGCAGCCCCTGATTTATTTAAGGACTTTAGTTTTAGTTAATTATTGCTTAGGCAGATTCTCTTTGAAGCCAGTGGAAATTTTAAGGATTAAATATGATCTTCAGTTTTTAAGATAAGTATTTTGAGGGAGGAGATGTGAGAATTTGTAGGGATGTTGCTCTAAAAGTTCTTCATGTCTTAAAGAAAAGCTCAAGCTCAGTGTACTGTATTGTAAACAGTGTGTTCTTTCAATAAAGAACTTGCTGCCTTCTGAAATTGCACTGCCTCCACGAGCTATAAATGCCAGTTTTAAGCAAAGCATGTCTAAGCTATAAAACACTCTTCTGTAAACTTGTGAAGAGGTTTTATCTCAGACTAGTTTGTGTAGCTGTAACTCATGCAGGAAAATGGGTAGGTGTTGAGCAAAAAAATAGAATGAAATGTTATTCTGCTGGCTGCTACATCCTTTTGTCTTGCGTTCAGTCTGGTACATTTGTATGAATAGTGGGACAAACATTTTTCTCTGAGCTGCCAAAATATGCCCAACATATTGGTCTTTTCAGCAGTGTGTAGCATTACATTGCTGCAGTAAGATGGGAGGGAGCTTTCCTGGTGGTTACGCAGTACTGGGATTAAAAGAATTTCTGGCAGATTTGATGTCTGAAGTTATGTGGCAGCATTTTGAATCAGAATTCATTCCCTTGCTATACAGATTCCAACAGGACATTCTAATACAACAATGATTAAGGCTATCCCTTTACTTTAAATGTCAACTCACCTTAATGCATTTTAAAACTGGGAATGCAGGTGAGAGGCGTGCATCATCCTATGGGCACAGCTGCCCTCTCCAGGGTTTTGCCAAGGATGACAATTATGACTAACATCTTTCCACATAAATCTTGTCAGTGGAAGCTGCCTGAAATGACATAACCTTCAGTGCACCAGTATATGCCTTCTCCAGCCTTTTCTATTCAGATAGAAAACCTGAAGCTATGGGTATGTTCTGGGGCAACCCCCAAGCTATGGTGGTAACTATTCAGTTACCTGCTATGCTACTGAAACTCTAACCTGGAACATTTTGATAAAAGCCCAGGTGCCCAACCATATGTTAAGGCACTGGTGAGACTTTTTCCCCCAGAAAATCCCATGGCTTTCCCCGGGCCCCTCTCCCCTTTTGGGAGTAGCACTGAGATCCATGTGTGCACCTTTGGCAGTGGGTCACAGGGAACCCAGTAATCCATGCTCCTCTAGGTTTTCCTCTCTCCTCCAGGAATTCAAAAATATGAACATAAACGTTGAAAATACCAATAGAATAGAAAAAGATCCCTTCAGATTTTTTTTTTCCCCATCTTTTATACCTTTTTTCCTTATCCTCTGAAATACTGTGCCTTTGTTTTCTATTTCCATCCGATTAGCTTTCCTTCTTTATCATAACACCATTGCTCCTGGTGTAATGAGATGGGCCAGACTCAGGTTACCTGCTGCTGACTACCATAGGAAATGTGGTGATTTGGAAAAGCACAGCTGTTTCTCAGTGATTCTTTCATACCTGTGCAGGTCACTTCCCTGCAGTGTGCTTTCTCCTACTCTACTGCATGGAGATGAGACGACTGCTGTGTATCCCGGGGGAATGACTCGCTGTCATGTTGGTTTCAGTGTAGCATGAAATCACAAGAACCCCTTGTGGATCTCAGAGAATCAGTTAGCATTAGTGTAGGTGGGTGTGTGGTGTTGTCAAAAACATCACTGAGGCATAGCCACCTCTGCTAATCCAAAATGGTCTTTCTTTGACATATTGTCAAATCTGCTGTAAGAGCCCTTGTATAAACAATTTTCCTTCTAGCTCATGATAGCTCTCAGCATGAAGTGTGTCTCATGACTAATTTTTCCACCCACAAGAATGAAAAGCCAGTGTTGGTTCTCAGCTTACTTGGGCATTGGTCAGGCCTTGATACATATTAAAAAAATGATCATAATGAGCAGATCTGAACAGCAAACTGAGCTTTGTATGCTAAGTTCAAACCAATATTTCTAAATTTTTATTTACACACTACAGGAAGGCGGTGTTACACATATTAAACATATGATGCACAGACGAATGCATCTCATGGTTCTGTGTTATTGTGCAGTACTATGCATATGAGCTGACAGATACTCAGCAGATACATTGATGTCCTTAGTTTGACATCTAAATATTCTGGTAGTAGTCAAACATATAGATTCCAGACGGTGTCCCTCCTTTGCTCCAGACTTCAAATGGTCTTCCTACAGTGGGTTTTAGTTTGATTTGATTTGTTTTTAATTTGATTTTTTTTCCCCTCCTTCTCATTGTTTTCATAAAGAAGATGGACATCTTTTGTTATGTGTGTAACCTAGGACTGTATTCAACTCAAGACAATAAAATAGTCTAGCAAATAAAATCTTAATTGCAGTGATATCAAGTATTATCCAAAGAAAGCAGAGTACATTTCTCTTTACACAGCACTGGAAGTCAGCATTGAGTATAAAAGCAAATTATTTTATTATAGTGACTATTGTAATGTTTACAATAGAAGTATTCTGTGATATTGTTTTCATAAGTATTCTTAGTGCTGTACTGCTAAAGTATATTTTTCATGTGGACAATGGTAAATTCAAAGCTTTATAGCATAAGGAATAAAAAATTCTGCAAAGTGAAAGGTGCGTTAAATTTCTGGGTTATTATTATTAATATATTCATGATATACAAAGCTTTACCAGGAGTCAAAATTGTCACATAATATAACACTTAGCAGATGCTCTTATTTGGATTACAGTCAATCAGGCATTGACTGTCCCTGTATTTTTGTAGAGCACCTGGCACAACAAAGACCAGGCTTCTTGAAAGGCATTGTAATTTTTTTTTTCTCCTTAAGTTACATTTATTTCTATTCACACAGTGCTGTTACTGTTTGCTCCAAATTGAACTGGAGGGCTCAGTCACAGCCACTAGAGTAGCTTGGCTACCCAGCCCTCCAAATGAAAGCCTATATTGCAATTGTGATTGCTTTCACCATGACTATTAGGCTATTGGGAGCAAGGCAAAACTCAGCACGAATGGAATGCATGCCTGGAACTGGGAAGTCTTCAACTCGTTGTTTCAGTCTGGCACACTGAAATTTGTGCTGCTAAACAGGAAGCCAGTTTCTTTCCTTGCTTCTTAACTGCACTGTATGCCCAATGCCATAGCATTTGCTTACTTTCTTTCTAAAAAATTATTACTTAGGGGTCATCATCTGATGAGAGCGCCAGCTCCTCACTTCTGAGTAGTCAGGTTTTAAAAAATACTTCAACAATTATTCTTTCAGAGGAGAAGATTTGCAAGGCAATGAGTGTGTGTGAAGAAAAATTTCACAGGCCCTCATTGTCTAAACTTGTTCTTAATCGAGCACATTCAGGATACCTGTGTGCCCAACTTCAGTCAAAGCCAGAAAGCTACTGGAAAGATGATCAGGGCAGAATTAATCTTAATTTTATAAATTTAAAAGATAGATATTTAAATCTGCGTTTGTCACCTTAGACGTTGAAGAAAGTGTATTTGGGACTTCAAGGGAATGATTCATCCGCCTTGTGTAAAATATTTATGTGATGAGATGAATTGCCCTGGACAGCTGCCTGTTTCTTTGTATTGACTAAGAAGGCAACAAGGAGTTAACTAAATTGGAGCAGACAAATTCCATCCCTGATGACTGGGATGGGATTTGGTTCAAATTTTATGCCAGATAAAATCTGGTAATAATGTAATCGAATTGTACACAACAACCTTTGAATCTCTCCAAAATGCAATAGCTCCTTTTCAGTATATACTATATGACTAGCAAAAGATCCAAATAACTTTTTCCTGCTGTTGTAATAAAGGTTTATAAAGATTTGGTATCACAAAAGTTGAAACATGTATTTTTTCTGTTTTATTTGAATACAGAGTTATTTTGGTTATTGCATTTAAAAGATCTCAGAGTAGATGAAGGTTCTGGGTTTGGAGCCGCAAGCTCCAAAAGCCTATTCATCAGCTTTCTGTTGTGTCAATCACTTTTCTTTACTTGTTCTAGGTTCCAGTACAATGGTCTGATATGATCACTCTGAAAGCCAGGATGACCAATTATGGCCTACCTAGATACCAGTGGCTGACCCATGCCTGGAATTTCTTTCAGAGGGAGGTAAGAAGACTGTTAGTTCATGAACTGAAATAAAACATGCTTAGTATTGTTTATCTGCCAAAGGAAAAGCTTTATTTGTAAGTGAATAGATGAATGTAAGTTAAATGAAACCCTGTGTAGTGATGATGTCTTTTACATTGTTTGATATCCAGCTTTTGAGCTTCTATAGGTCCTAAAGACACTATTCTGTATATTTTACAACTTGATCTCCCATTTTCTTAGAAATTATATTATTCACGACATGCTGTAGCTTTGCCTAATATAGGTAAGTTCATGTGTATCCCTGTTATATATATTTCAATATAAGTATGTTGTAAAGACCCGCACCTCAAAAAGTAAATAAAAATAAATGACCAGTGTTTGGTAGTTTACACTACTAAACTACGGCTACTACGAACGCTACCACTACTAGTAGTAGACAGACGTGACAACCTCAATAGCTTATTACCGTTCAGTCACATAAGTAATTCTTAATATCATCAAACTATCTAGCAGTTCAGGAGTCAGAACGTCTATATCTAGTTATTGTGTGTAATCATGGTGTTACATGAAGCCTAATTAAAAATAACACTCAGAACATAGTAAAACTCTTTGTGTATGTCAAAAGTAAGAATGTTACTAAATTCAGTTAAAGTGCTATCTCTGCCTTTTTTTCTGCCAGTAATGTTAGGACACCAATGCCTTTTAGAATTATTATAAAAATTAAGAATATGGCTTAGGTAGAATTAAAATTCTTCAGGTAAAATAAAATGAACACTTCTATATTCTATTTTAATACTAAGCTGTGCTCCCCTTCCTGTATGCTCTGTTAGTTTCCTTTCATGGAGCTGTCATGTATAAGATATGTGGTTACCTGGAATTGAGTGGGACAGGAAGCTTCCAAAAGGATGCCAATGCTGTCTGTTTTGCTGAGGTTAGCGAAAGTGATCTGGGTTTTTTTTTCCTTTGACAAGGGGTGAAAAAAAACAAAGCAAAAAACTGACTCGTATTCACAGCTTTGCCCTGTAGCCTACTGAAATTCAGAACTATTTTTAAAGAATGAAGTCTTATGTTACAAAAATGAAATTGCCCAAGGTAAAACCCATTAACTACAAATGTAACTCACGTGCAGGAAGAGAACTCTTCAAATGCCTGTCATTGTGCTGCCCTTGTTGAAATGTTTAAGTCTATTGGTTTTGCATAGATTTCCTGTTTATTTAAATATTTCCTAGCTGCGCTTGGTTAGTCTATATTTATACTAAAAATTAAAAGAGAGAGTGAGGACTACATGCATTTAAGCCCCTCATCCCTGCTCTGGCTATTCAAGTGCTACGTTAAACAGTAATCCTTCATATGCAGGTAGAGTGGATGTCTGTTCTGTAGCCTGAGGTAACTTAATCAGATGGTCTTGAATAGAGCTGATATTGCATCTTGATTTAAATGTGTAGGTTGATTAAATAAAAAGCTGCCTTTTATGCTCCTGGTTATAGTACTGTCATAATAATGGTTTTAAGGTGAATGCTAGTAATAAAGTTAACAGCTTCTTTGCCAAAGAAGCCATGCCTTAACTCTTCTAGGGGAGAACAATTTCTTTTATAAGTTAAATTTCTTATGTTCTATCTGTGACCAAAGTAATTTTGAGAAAGTTTGAAGTGAATTTAAGAAGGCTCTTCTACCACTTATACTAAACTGTTGAGTCTCATTTTTGTTCTGCCTACTCATAACTTAGATGTTGAACGGGTGAGCATGGTATGTATTTTATGCCTGAATGAGCACTCTGCATGAAGCCCTTCTTTAGTCAGCATTATGATTTTTTCCAGTTCCTAAAAAGTCAGCTCTGATCAGCTATGTGCTCTTTCTTCTGTATTATTTAACATCTGAGAGAGACGGGAAATGCATTTCCCACCACCGCCACCACCTCCCTTGTTGGTCTAATGCCAGAGTTGTGACTCGGCTAAGGAAGGCGGGAAGGGTTGTTTCAAGTCAGGAAGAAAGAACTGGGATTGGGGAAAAAAGACCCAATAATACGGAGAGACTGTTTAATGAGGTTGACTTTACAGTTGCAATGGGAGCCAAAGCTTGAGCTTTCTTTAGAAACTCCTGTACTGGAAGTCAGGGAGGATTTTGACTGACTAAAGAACTGATAAAAAATAGGGGTGCTAAAGCTGTGCTGAAAATCAGAAATGGAAGAAGTGGGATTTGTAAGAGGATTGGAGTACAAGCATTGTATCCGGGCACCGATCTGTTTGAATATGAGAAGTGGATTAATCATATACAGAAATGTGGCTGTGAGGTGGCTAAACGGGGCAAATGTTCTCAAGTCCATGAATCTTTGCCAGATGATGAATTGTAAACACTGAGATTGGTACTGGAGGACATTCAGACAGATGGCACCATTTTGTTCTTCCAACAAGGCCCTTTCTCAGTTATATCAACTCCCCATCCAAGGCTGAAAGAAACCTGACATAACTGCTTCAGCTGTTTTTTATGTGAACGCAGCTAGGAATGTGGTAGGCTAGTCATTTGACTTAAAATCTCCTGGTGTGCTCCTCAGAGAAGACAAGTTGTTAGTCTTCGTGGTTTTTATAGCCAATTACAGCTCATCTGCTTCGCAGCCAGAGTTCCCACTTTTATGATAGATTCTGTTGCCATGTTTTATTATTTTATCTTAGTGTGATGCCCTATTCTATCTTAGTGTGATGCCCTATTCTTCCATTTACATTTTGTCTTTCAGTATTTGTAACTTCTCTACCTTTTCTCACTTTTTTAACTTTTTATTTTTTACTGTTTTCAGATAAATCTCTGCTGTATGCTTT
Organism: Nettapus auritus; assembly: GCA_011076525.1. NCBI lineage: Eukaryota > Metazoa > Chordata > Aves > Anseriformes > Anatidae > Nettapus > Nettapus auritus. The sequence continues at coordinate 24,461,077 of CM021765.1, forward strand.
TTCTGATCTATTTTTCAACAGATATATCCATAGCTATAGCCTTGCAGGAGTAGTCCTTACTAGTAAGACTGTAATAATCTTTTCTTACAATTTGCTTTAGCCACAGATGGGGTTATTCACTATTCTGCCATGAGATCACGTGTTAGTTTACAGTAATATGGATAGCAAAACTAAACTGTATGGTAATTTCTGCAAAGCCTCCTTTGAAGGAACATTAGGGTTTTAAAGGACAGAGCAGTATCACTGGGTGTTTCTGAGGTGTTCATTGGTCACTGCATTACTTCTTTCACACTGCCTTTTTGTCAAAGCAGAGGAATGTACCTGAAAGCTCTTGTGTGTGTGTTTTGGTCCTACTTAAATATTTCAAAAGGTTTTAATAGGAATTTATTTAACTTGTTTGATGACCTACTTTTATGAAGAAGTAGCATCGTTATTGCTTATCTTGGCTAATCCTTCCTTTGCAGTTTAAATGTTGTGGGGTGGTGTACTTCACAGACTGGCTGGAAATGACAGAGATGGACTGGCCTCCTGACTCCTGTTGTGTCAGAGAGTTCCCAGGATGCTCTAAGCAGGCACATCATGAGGATCTCAGTGACCTTTATCAGGAGGTAAGAATTAAAATACAGGTATTTCACATGGCTTTGTGCATTCTTCATGATCCAGTTTCTTTTTCCAAACTTTTTTTTTTTACGTTCAGTGCAGCAAAAAAATTTTCAGAGTAATTCTGTTTTTTTTTTTTTTTTTTTTTTTTTGAAACAAGTTAATGTTCTTAATGCTGAGGTTTTGAGCATCTGCTGTCTTTTTTAATGAAGACCTCCAGAGGCAGCACTCTTGAAGCACTACCACCTTCCTACCTGCACACCTTGTTCTCATTTAGATGTCAGAAGGTCCTTTAACTGTGGAGGTAGACACTAAATCAGGAGCACGTGTATTGACAAAGATACTGAGATTCTCAGATCTTTTTTCACAGTGGTTTTCTGAAGAGGTGAAGTAAATTAGGCATGAGGGAGGATATTTTGTTTTCTGTATGGTTGTTGGTCCTGGTGTTTTTTATAGCCAATTGTGGCTCATCTGCTTTGCAGCCAGTTCCCACTTCTGTTTGATTCTGGGTGGTGAGAGAACTTAAGCAAAGGTGTTTGGGCTGATCCAAGCACCTCAACAGGCAGTCTGGTAGTAGTCCAACACCTACTGTTTGGGTGCCACCAATATAGCTTAGGTAATTCCTGAGCCAAAGTTATTGTGGGATCTTTTTCTTTCTTTACTTTGAATATTACTTTTAGAGGAAGGAAGATGAGTGGCAATATTTAAGTGATCTCTTCTTAGAAAGTGATTTAAAACAAAGTTATGTAGTCTGGTGATTCTAGAGGGAAGTTGATGAGATTAGCCTTGCTAGGCTAAAATTGGCTTATGTAAATATCCATTCTGGTACTTCAGAAAAGTCCTTTGGAGTATTTTGGAAAACTGAAGTTTAGTTTGTTGGCTGGGATGGATAAAATTTTGTTGTAGCTGTGCTGTAATTTTCTGATGGGATCTCTGAGCTCTCTGTGGTCTCATTTGGAGTCCTTTGCAATAACGATTTTTGTTGAAAGGATGGTGCCTTACTTGGAGGCTTGCCTGAGAGTATTTTTGACAGGAATTGTGCTTCTGCTGCTAGATTTTTAAAGCCCTTTCCTTCCTTTCCTTCCTTAACTGCTTTTATTCTGACAAACCTCACCTTTGTGCAATTCATAGAACAAGCTAGTCTTGGATAGTAGTTGCAATGGAAGTGCATGAGATGACTGCAGTTTAGGAGGTTTATTTTGTTTCAGTTTGGTTAATTTTTACTTTTTTTTTTTTTTCTAGCATGGTTTTGACAATCCTCAGCACTTGTGTATATAACAGATCTGTTAAATTTGCTGGTGGTTTATCACTTCTCTGCTGGTCTAAGAAGTGGCTTATTTGAGATCTGTATCATTCTGTTGGTACTGTGGTGTTGCAGTAAATCAGAAAAACATACTTTGTTTCTGTTTTAGTACTGAAAATTTCAAATAGCTCTTAGAATAAATTTGAACTAGGTCCTTAATACTGGTTTATAGCTTAATACCTTAATAGCTCAGTAGGAGTTCGAAGCTAATACTCCTCTGAATGATCACTACAAAGTTTTATAGTATTTATGATTTGTCAACAAGAACTTTCAGTTTAGTGACAAAGTACTACTTTTGCCGGCAAAAAGTATGTTTGTGTACTCTTTAATTGCAGGCTACCAACTATGAATATGTTGCATAAGCAGAAATAAAATGAATTTGAGGATAACGAGGGTAGCTGGATATTTCTCAGTTTTGAGGCTGATTATGAACATGTATTAGAGCAGAACTGTAAGAACATAATTAAATGGAGGGAGGCAGTGTATCTAGATTGGGCATAATTTGTGTCAGTTATGTATGTTTTCTGCAAGAGATGCAGGCATTAATGTTATTGCTGTATGTTAATGGATGTTTCCTCCAGGCAACAAATGACCTGAATTTTAATACTGCTGTGGTTGAGCATTTTTAAATTGTGACCAGCTTGTACCTTAATCCCTTAAAGTTATCTAAGTATTAAAATGCAGACAGTTTCTCTGTAATTAAAAACAAATTTGGAAAGTAACATAATTACACCACTGTCTTTTAGTTGAAGGAAAAAAAAAGACACTAATATGGTGATTTTTGTTCATCAAGTTAAATTACATAGTTTTTGCTATATATATTTTTTTTATTTTCAGATTTCAAAGAATCCAAATTTTCTCCTTGTTCTGTGTCTAAACTGTGTTAATTTATAAAAACACAAAAACACAAGGGCATCATGAAGAGTGTAAAGATATTGAGATCCTTTAACTTACTCTGGTACAATTATTATATAGTATGTTGATTTTATTGAGATCCTAAATGAGAACCTGTTGACTGTAGTGTGAATTTTGTGTGTCAGGCAAGAATCAGGCCTTTCATCAAATAACCTCATGACTGCAATATTTGAAACAATGGTGGCCTTTTGGAATTTCACTGTGATTGAAAAGTGTTGTTTTTCATAGCCTGTCTTCAGATTCTGACACTTTGATCAATTGCTTACTTTTCATAGAAAATTTACAGGATTTGTAGGAAGGGTATAACCACAAAAATGGTATTTTGAAGGTAATGCCCATTCTGATGGGTTCCATGAAGTTTCTGTTGGGACCAATGCATGCTGGTGCTCCTTAGTATTATTTTATCATGATTACTACTCTGAATTGTTCCTTGCTGGCACTGTTCCTTTGTTTTCTCTGCTGTGAAGTCCAGTAAAGCTTCGGCATGCGCCGAAGTAGCTTTGGGCCCACTCTTCAGAGTTTTATACTTTCTAAGACGACAACTTTTCTGAGCAGCAAGTAGCGTAGCTTGTGTTTGTACTGTTGTCCAGTAGTTCCCAGAGCCAGCATCTCTTTGTGGGTCCTTGCTGACCTACAGGGACTTGGGAGCTTTACAAAAACCTTGTGCAGTAATTACTTGGCCACATGAGCAAACTGTGCAGCATGTGCTCTACATAAGAGATTATTCTTCCTAAATTTCAATTTTTTGGAAACATCTGCTTACGATATTTTAACATGCTTTTTATTTTTTTGGTCTTTTTTTTGGTGTAAATAATTTTTTTCTGTAAATAAGTGCTTTGGATTTGCACCTGTCCAATGGTAGGGAGAGGTGATGGGTATAACCATCTTCCTAATACAGCATGTGGGTGGTAAGCTCTTTGGAAAAGGGTCTAGTTTCCTGCCTGGGTTTGTTCAGGGTGGGTAGTTGCAACCACTCTCACAGTGAGACGTGAAACCAAGCACGGCAATAATGCTGTGAGGTGACTTTCAAGCTCAAGTGTCTGCAGAGTCTCCATGGGAATAGCAGTCTGCAGGATGGGTGTTTGGTACTTGTATTGCTTCAGAGGTGTAATTAATTTGACTCAGCTACAGTCAGAGGACCTGCTGTAGCCAGGGGTGTTTCCTAGTGCTGCTGCAGCAGCTGGAGATGGTGTATAGGTGGGAAAGAAGCGTGGAAACCACTATGCTAAGCCAGTTAGCCCTGAGCTGGAGGACCATTATTGTGGGAAAGATAAAATCCCAGCTAGCTCCAAATTTGTGCAGGATTTGCTGCTTCAGCTGGATGCATATAAGTGCAGGACCAACAGGATTCACCCCTGGATAATCAAAGAGCTGGCTGATGTTAAAGATCTCTCTCAGTTACTCATCCAAAAGTCTTTGGAATCTGTGGAGGAGGTCCCTGTCAACTGGAAACTGGCAAAAGTTGTCTCTGTTTTGAAGAAGGGTAAGAAAGAAGACCCTAGTAATTACAGGCCTGTCAGTCTCACCTCAGTTTCTGGTAAAATTATGGAGATTATTCTGGGAATTACTGAAAAATATCTGAAAGACAATAAGGGTCACAGCCAACATGGGTTCATGAGGGTAAAGTCCTGTTTAACTAACTTAATTTCCTTTTATGGCAGTGATACCCATATAGATGACGAAAGGAAGACAGTAGATGTAATCTTTTTGGATTTCAGCAAAACTTTTCATAGTGTTTCTCACAGTAGCCTTATGGAACAAATGTCCAGCACACAGGTAGATAATACAATGGGTGAACAATTGGTTGGTGGGTTGGGCTCAAAGGGTTATAGTAAGTGGGGTTACATCAGGATGCTGGCCAGTCACTACTGGGGCATTTTAGGGCTTTACTGTTTCCATAAATGACTTGGATGTAGGACTTGAAGGTATACTGAGTAAGTTTGCAGATGACACTGAACTGGGAGGAACTGCTGACTCCCTCTAGGGCAGAGAGATTTTGACAAATTAGAGAGCTGGGCAATCACGAGTCATATGAATTTTAACAAGAGCAAGCAGCAGATTCTGTACCTGGGGCAATTTTGGTTATATATACAGATGGGGATGAGAGGCTGGAGAGCAGCCCCACTGAAAGGGAACCGGGGTTTTGTTTGACAGCATGTTGAATGTGAGCCAGCAGTGGGCCTTGGCAGACATGAGGGCCAACTGTACCCTAGGGTGCGTCAAGCCCAGCACTGCCAGCCAGGCAAGGGAAGGGATTGTCCTGCTCTGCGCAGCCTCACCTTGATCACTGTGTGCAGGTTTGGGCACCACAGTGTAAGAAGGACATAAAGCTATTAGAGATTGTCCAAAGGAGGGCTACAAAGATGGTGAAGGGCAAGATGTATAAGGAGCGTTTGAGGACCCTTGGTTTGTTCAGCCCAGAGCAGAGCAGGCTGAGGGGAGGCCTCATGCTGGCCTGCAGCTCCCTCACAAGGGGAGCGGAGGGGCAGGCGCTGAGCTCTGCTCTCTGGGGACAGCGACAGGACCCAAGGGAATGGCATGGAGCTGGGACAGGGGGAGTGTCAGGCTGGGGGTTAGGGGAAGGTTATTCACACAGAGGGTGGCCGAGCACTGTGGCAGGCTGCCCAGGACAGTGATCAAAGCACCAGCCCTGCTGGAGTTCAAGAAGCATTTGGACAATGCTGTCAGACAGATGGTCTGATTTTTGGGTGAGCATGTGTGGAGCCAGGAGTTCGATTCAATGATCCTTGGGAGTCCCTTCCAACTCGGGATATTTTGTGATTCTATTAGTTCGTTTTTCTAACAGGTGAATTTCTGTGTCATTTTTCACAGTATTGGTTTCGTCGTTCCCTACCAGTCTCAATGACTTGGTGTTAATTTTTTTTTTTTTTTTTTTCCTCCTCTGAACTAATACCCAACAGACTTTTCAAAGACTTTAGGAAATTACTTTGTAGCAAGAGCTATACCTTGATTGGCCCTGTACAAGACAAGATAAAACTGGTTCTTTGTATAAACTATGCAAAAAATGGCAGAAGTTTCTACATTCAGATCAGAAATGAAGCCAAGTTAATTTTTCGAGTATAGTCTATAGATATGCAACGAATATGCTTTTTGCAGTGAGGAAATGCTACTATTTCAAGAATGAAAAGCTGGAATAATGCTACATGTATATGATACTGTTACTACTCAGTGCTAAAGAAAATCTGTTTGTACCCAATACATTTTTGAAATTTGTCAGAAATCCTCCATTAAGGGGGTTTTGTTCACTGTTCCTTACTCAGACAGTATCTGGAATGTAATGATTTTTCTACTCCTTTGAGCATTTCTGCTGAACTAAAAAACTGGCATATAATGGATGCAGGTAACGCTTAAAAAGAAAAGGTGAGAAGAAACATTGATGAGGTTATGCAAGTCTGTAGATCTTTTGGGGGAGCCAGAAAAGCCAGTACTAAAACTGGCTAAGCCTTGGGAACTGCAAGCCTAATAATATAGACTAACTTTTTTTATATCTATTTTTGTTTCATAGGGATGCGGTAAAAAAATGTACACATTTTTGAGGGGGACGAAGCAATTGCAAGTGCTGAGATTTCTTGGAATCTCTATCGGAGTAACACAGATTCTGGCTATGATCCTCACTATTACCTTGCTGTGGGCTCTGTACTATGACAGAAGGGATCCCGGGACCGATCAAATCATGTCCCTGAAGAACGATACCTCGCAGCAGCTGTCATGTCATTCTGTGGAGCTACTGAAACCAAGCCTAACAAGAATCTTTGAACATACATCCATGGCAAACAGCTTTAATACACACTTTGAAATGGAAGAGTTGTAGATGATGGAATTAATCTAAAAAGTTACAGGGGGGTTAATCATTTTTTGTTGTTTTTATTATGTTCCATCAAGTATACCAAATGTACTAGTCTTCCTATGCTTCAAAAAACAACTAATGATTGATAAAGAGGCCTGTGTAGTAAGAAAGATAATGAAACATCTGTATTTCAGCCTCTTAGAAGAGCCATGTAACAGAGTTGTTCTTGTTTTTAAAAGGCATTCATTCTCTGGGCACAGTAATAGTTAACTTACTGTCACAAGATGAGTGATGTGTAAAATACTGTTTTGTTCATGTGTAGATGGACAGAACCTCTAAGGATGCATCATGGGAAAGGAAGAAATATACTTGTCTTCTGAAGAAATGACTGTGCTTTGGACAAACAAAATGTGACTTCAGCTGAAATTGACTTTTACATTTTTAATAAGCCATTTGGAAAATGTCTTAATCAGGGATCTATGTATATATAATATTGTGTTTTTGTGTGTGCATGGATAGCAAAACTACAATTCAAGTAAATACTTGAATATGAAAAATTGCAAGATCTGTAAAAAGTGCAAGATTTTCTTTTTCCAACAAAACCTTTATCTTAGCTGTTATTGTTAAAGATGTTCTAAAACTTCTATTTTGATCTAATGTAACTGTTTAATTTTTAAGTTTATTAAATGGTTAAATGTATTAAACAGGGATTAAAATCAAAATGATGATTTTGGACAGCAGATTTTAATTTTCTGAGTAATTCTAGAAAATTTTCCTTTGAAACAGTTTGTTCTATGGACTATTTCTTAGTAAAAAGAAAAAAAAATAAAGCAACTAAACATTATTTCCAAAATGGGGATCAGTATAGGAGTAGCATATGTTTTATAAATAAATCTTTTCTCCTGTCTGTTATTCCCATGGAGATGGAAACAAACGACTACAAGGAAAATGCTTACAGTTCTGGATGCTATTGCAATAATTGTGAAAGTACATAAGGAGAAATTATACTTTGGCTTGTACTTCATTAAGAGCTCTCTAGTGGCTTAAAATGCCAACTGGAAACAGTGTTAAAATGTATTTATTGACATGGGGAAAGTGCATTTTACTGTATTTTTATGAACAATGTTTATTTCATAGGATTATTTTTACAGTCAGCCACGCTCCTGAAATATATATTTGTTCCACTGAGTACAGTAGTTTGTGGGAAATGGGGTTTTTACATAGTACTACATTTTAAAAATTCTTTCATTTGTTTTGGAATTTGTAAGAGGAAAAAAAAAAAAAAAAAGGTGTGATTTGGTAGACAATAAAATCACTACTGTCTTAAATTCCATAATGGCCTTTTCGTTTTGAAGTCACAGAGCGTGAATGCTTTGGTGGGAGTTGGGAGGGTCCTCCTGCTAGTGTGAGTTAATTTGATGCATCTTTACCCATTCTACTTATTCTGTCATGGAGAAACTGAACTGTAAATTTCAGTTGCTTTTTTATTGCTTCTGAGAAAGCTTCCAAGGGATCATGAAATTAAGCTCTTCAGTTGTGTGGGCTGTTGTTTGTTTTTTAGCAGTCTACAAGTGGGTGTAATTACTTCACAGGTTATATTGCAAGCAAGATTACCTTTTTGCTTTTGTATCTTTCTTACAGATATGCTAATACTTACTTTGGGATTTAAGAAAAAGGGTAAAGGATAGAGCTCTCAAAATTTTGATTAGAATGACTTTTCAGAAATACTTTTAAAGTGCCTTTCACATGGTTTTATGCTCAGCATTACTGCACATAAGCAGATTTCCATCCTTCCCACTGCTTAGCCTGAGCAACATTTCTGTACATCTGCAGCTACAGAGAAAGTTCCATGCAGAAAAGGAGGATGTGTCTAAGAAAGCCTGAATTTTGGACTGCTACAGTGACCTGTGATGCTACACAGTGTATTGGGCCATTGCTGCCTTTTTTTTTTTTTTTTTTTTTTTAGTCTTGTTCATAAACAAACAACAAAAGACAAATGGCAAACTATGGAATGTTTTGATGCTGGATTACATATCTAATTCTACCCTCTTTTAGTTTAAAGCCATTACCTCTTGTCCTCTCACTACGTTCCCTGACAAAGAGACCCTCTCTAGCTTTCCTGTAGGCCCCTTTTAGGTACTGGAAGACTGCTGTAAGGTCTCCCTGGAGCCTTCTCTTCTTCAGGGTGGACAACTCGACTCTCTCAGCCTTAGTAAGAGAGGTGCTCCAGCCCCTTGATCATCTTTGTGGCCCTCATCTGAACTCATTCTAATACCTTCATGTCCTTGTTGTGCTGGGGGCCTCAGAGCTACACACAATGCTCCAGGTGGGGTCTCACAGGGGCAGAGTAGAGGGCAAGAATCACCTCCCTCACCCTGTTGGCCACTCTTCTTTTGATGCAGCCCAGGATACAGTTGGCTTTTGGGGCTGCAGGCGCATATTGCCAGCTCATGTTGAGCTTCTTGTCAACTAACACCTCAGGTCCTTCTCCTCAGGGCTGGTCTCAATTCATTTTCTCCCCACCCTGTATCTGTGCTTGGGATTGTCCCAGCCCAAGTGCAGGACCTTGCACTTGGCCTCATTGAACCTCAAGAGGTTTGCACAGGCCCACCTCTCAAGCCTGTCAAGGTCCCTTTGGAAACCCCTAACTTCATTGTGGGGAGCTCCTTTGCTAGCATGAATATTTTATGAGTTTGTAATCCTAACATTTGGACATTTCCTTTACTAGACTAAATTCTAGGCCACATAAGGCTACTAGACCCTGTGATAATTCCAAGTTTCAGCCTTCTCTAAATACAACTGTGCCTCTAGTGCTTTTACAGCCCAAGTTGCTTGGTGTTAGGCTTCCCAGGTGGTTAAGAAGCACTGCCAGTAGGTGTAGTTAGGGCAGCAGTATAGCTGCCTGAACATGATGAGCTGGAGTATGCTCACTGGGACGGGCTTAGGGGTTAAGGCTTCTTCCATCTTGAGATATGTGCATATGGCCTTGTAGAGTCTCCTAAGGTCTGGATTAGGGCTCCTGAGCTGGGTTTGTGAGATACCCCTATTGCTGCTCTGCCTATATGTTGTTTGTGCACTCTGTATATATATTATAGTATTAAAATTATATTATGTATGTATGCATAGTGGTTAAATGTTGATTTGTAGTGATCCTCTTCTTTGGAATTGAGGAGTATTTATGTACTCAAGGTGCCAGTCTGACAAAGGAGGTTAGAGAAATGAACCTATACCTGAGGTCATCCAGAATGAGATTTGTATATTTAGGGTGGAGATCAGTATACCACTGTTCATTAAGCCCAGGATTACTCCTACAGGGGTGTAACAGATAGTAGAGGTACTCATATAGTCTTTATGGGGGTTGCCAGCAGAATGCAAGCAAGGTGTTGAAGAACACCCTGAGAAACAGGCAAGGACAAGGGTCTACATATGTCCCTGGGATCTACTCAATTTTTCAATAAAGATGTTCAATGCCTCTTGTTCAGTTCAAATGTTGAAAGGGATTTATCAAATAACAGCTGAAATGTTAGGTCCAGGGTTGCAGTGAATCCATACTATGAACACAAAGATTAGGGGTTTGTGGTAGTGCTTCTCGAAAAATGATTTGATGGGGTTCATTCATTGTGGTAGGGCTCCTTTGATAAGGGACCAGTCTCCCAAACCATTTTTTTTGGACTTCCACGATAACAAACATCTATAGTCTGGGTAACCTGTGCTTGGTACCCAGTTCCTGAGCCAGTCTGCATTCAAAATGGGGTTAGCTTAATTCAGGGAAAGATTTACATGTCAGGAATGATGAAAGTATTCCTCTTCTGGGAAGGAAAACTTATATTTTGAGTATCTAACCCCATTTGTCAATCTAGGTCTTAGCTGTAAATTGGAACACTTTCAAACTTTTCCCTTTTTGTGTGCTCAGACTATGAGGTGTCTGTTTTTCTAGGGCTTGTTAAAGGAGCCTTAAAATTGATTGACTGGGTTGCTCTAAGTCTATTCTTTTCCTGTAGAGCTTTAGGATACAAGTAAGAGGCTGCTTGGCAAAAGGGGAACATTTAGAGATATTTGCAGCACTGAGAACTACTTCAACCTTTAATTTCCTTTTCCCCTTAGTTTTACAGGAGTACCCACAGGAGGATGGTGGTGTATTCTTTCTTCTGTGCAGCATAAGCTGTAATGAACCAAATCTTTCTTGTCACAAGAAGGAACTATGGAGCTGCTCCTTAATGTTTTTCACAGATCACTTAATGTGTTAGGAAATGGGTCACCCCCTGCCCACATCAGATATTTCCATTCAGCCACATGAATCTCACACTTGAGGGAACTTGCTGCAGCAGTGAGGTTGAGTGAGATTTACACTGAAATAATTTGGGAGTTTGGGGACACTTTTAGGAGACAAACTTCACTATTCCCGGTCTTTGGACAAGGTGTTGCTTCATCCACCAGCAGGTCATGTGTCAAGGCTTTCTAGAAGATGTATAACTGCTTTCTGTTCTTTATAACCACCCATTTTGTAAAAGCACCCTCTAAATCTAGGAGAATATTATGAAGATATTATTATATAATATCTGATATTTATATATATCTTATATAAAAATATATAAAAATATAGTAAAAAGAGAGACTGTTGGTGGCAGTGACTACACAACTTATGATAAGGGAAATAATTATGATACAGGAAAGTGTTTTTAAAATATATATATACATATATTTATCTCTAAAGCATTATATTTAATTCATGTGAATTATTGAAATGAAGTCGTTTCTAAAAACTTAAAACTCTGGTATGAAAGACTTCATTTTTTCTTAACAGTCTGTGATGTCCTAAATGCGTAAGAATTTTTATGCATCTGCTTGCTTTTTATTCAGCACTCCCCCACCTTCACTCATTTGTGCGTACTTGGGCATACAGTGAAAATGGGTACTTGAAAAGTAAATAAATAGATAATGCAAGCAAGTAAGAAACTAAATGGTCTAGGTAATTAGGTATGTCTTACAGCCTTTGTCAATTTATCTATGCTGATGTTGTCCACTACTGACAGCTATTCCAGTTCTCTGGTTACACATCATTCTGCTGTGTAGTTACCAATCATGTTTGCTCCAGGACACCTGAGCATTTTATGGGAGGACAGTCATTCTCCTTAAAAATGGTCTAGGATGGTTTAGCTCCTGATAAAGTTGACCATCATGCATGCCAATGCTATGGCATAGGCAGCTGATAGATGAGCATCATCTGCACTGTCATTTGCCCCTTGCAAATGATCTGTAGTGTGTTTGCTGCTAGGAAAGGAATTTGATCACATCTGTGCACTAATATATCAAGGGAATTTGCTCTCAGACTTGAGGTGATTATGTAGCCTGGGAGATATATCCAGTCGGTGTCTGGATATATTCAGAACAAAGCAGTTTTTTTTTGTTTTGTTTTTTTTTTCAAATATTTGAAAAATATTTTTGAAATAATTCAATGCTCCAATTTTCTCTGATGCTGCAGGCTGGGTAGGAACTGGCAAAGGGTTCCTCATAGCAGCAATAATAGTGAAGGGCACTGGAGAAGGGAAATGTGGTGGCTGCCTACCCAGAGAAGGGCAGCTCTGTGTTAATGCAGCATGATGGTCTTGGTGGCTCTCCTATGGTTTGCATGGGCTCAGATGTGTTTGCCTGAAATGTGTACTGGGGACATTCATTGTCCTCAGATTTACTGTTCTGTGACTCTTGGTAGGAAAAAAGACAAGTCCCATGAATAAGTTATTGCAAAACCAGGTTGACCCATTCAAGCATGCAGATGTTTTATTTAAATATTCCTCAAATGTCTATTTATTCAGCATAATGCATGTATTATGCTGCCTTCTGAAATATGATATATGACTGTCAAACAAAATTGTCAAAAACAACAACCTCGGTCTCTTTGTATGATACACAGAAATAATTACATTTCATGTACAGTACAGATGCATTTACACTGTCGTCGTCATTCACTACCAAAACAGTTTTATATCACCTAAAACACCAAAAGAATGTGTATTTCCCAAATTCAGAATAAATTAATGATTTTGCATGTGACATATGGAAATATAAGACAAGACTGCAAAATCATACTAAATTATTCCTTAAACTGTAATTTAAGAATGAAAGTACAGATTGATTCAGGGATGTAACTGTTATGCAAGTGTATTGCTGTAGTGTGATTTTTTTTTTTATTTTTATTTTTTTTAAATTCATGTGAAAAGGAGAATAAAGAGTTTTTAAGAGACCTGACTTGATGGAGTCAGTAGGTTTCCTGGGTTGTATATAATCTGTCAGAAGCTGGGTTCAATAACTACCTTTTTACATTATTTATCTGATGTAACTGGTCAAGAAGTACCATATGGCATTAAGATGTTGTTGCAGATTGCTAGTATCAAGGCAGATTTGTATCAATAACTGTTTTAGCAAAAGGTTGAGACCAAGCCAGTTTTTTATGAGTGGCCATGGGTAGAAGGAGTATGTAAATAAAAGCTCTAGGACCATTTTGCTTCTTTTTAACCCCATTAAAACTTAGGTAACTCACCAGCTTCAGCAGATCTACCACAATTTTCTAACAGGCTAGAAGAGAGGAGAGAAATGCAATGTAGTAAACTTCAGAAATACTCAGAGTTAGTGTTTCGTCAGAGGACAATCTATGCTTCTGCTATCTATTTTGATCTAAAAGAAATTTAGAAGCTCAGTTTATGGTAAGTTATTCTGATTTGCACAAAAAGTGGGAAGTTCACTGCAAATTAGCTAAGCTTCTGAATAACTAAACAATAAGAAAAAAAAGTATTTCATTACATTATATACTCCTTTTAATTGCAATTTAAGTCTAGTATGTGACATTGTTATATTTTGGTCTATATACTGTAGCACGATAGTCCATCATCTACTTTTCAATCTCTGTTGACATGTACAGAGAAATATTAGTATTTGTGTGCAGTAAAACATGGTGTATCATCAGCAAGTTCCAGTTTTTAGTGGGTGTTTTCTCCTAATGCAAATTTTAAGGCCAGTAGAACGCTAACAAATACTATTCTGAAATATACACTACTCAAACTATTAAGTAACTGTTAATCATTTATTGTAATGGCCTCTAATGCACCGAGCCTTTGATTTATATGCATATTTTATTTTGCAGCCATGCAATCATTTCTGATCCAGTGTTCTCGATGTATATATGTATGTATTGATATGCATATATTCCATGTATATTTGATGTATATGATGTATGGTGGTTCATGTATATAGGAAACATTATGATACATCTTCTAACACACTCTTATGGAGAAAAATGTCACTTTTTTATCAGAAAGGTTCCTGCTAACATCAATGCATTTTAAAAATGAAGCCAAAAAACCTTAACTAGCAGAGCCTTTGCAGTGCCTTCTAGGCCTGTCCACGTAGGCAAATTCCAATTTATATCAATTGCATTTTTGTAGCTTTGGGACCCAATCCATTATTCTATCAGTGTTCTTAGGTAATTAAATATCTTGACACAATATAAATTCTCAAATTTTAGGATGCAAGTTTACAGATAATTACAAAAATAATTTAGCCATCATTTTTACTTAACAGCTTTCAGTGTCTTCCACCTTAGCCAATACTCTGGATGCTGCAGAATGTCAGTGGGAAAGGTTTGGAGATAAATGTTAGTGGATCCTCAAAACACCTTTGTTGTAAATTAATTTCAAATTGTATTGATCCTGTAACAGTACATTGGAACAAGAGGTTTGTTCTGAAAATATAGAAGTAGACAAGATGTCTATGGAACAACTGACTATGCTGATTCATTAGTAACCTTAAAATCCCAAACAACACGGTAACATTGGAGTGGACCATGAACTGTCATAGAAATAGAGGACAGTGGACAAAACAGTGATTGAGTAGCACATTTGTGATGCACAATTTGGCTGTAAGATTATTTAAATATTTGCAATTCACAGTTTATAGTGTAGATTAAGTTGTGTAAAATACCTTAAAGAAAAATAAATCCTGATTCATGATACAACAGGTGTACAATGACTTATTGCAGTTGTAACAGTACCTAGGAAGCAAGATAAAACAATAGTAAATATTGAACTAACTGAACACCTTTAGTTCACTAATGAGTGTTTAAATAAGAAATACTGTTTTTTTCAAAGGGAAGTTATTTGTACAACTACCATGGAACATTAACAATCAGCTTGTTGTAAGTGCACAGAAATGCCCCTTTCTACAGTAATATTTTATCATGCCTAATCTGAAAAACAACAAAAGTAAACTGAGATCACAGCTCCAAATAATTTCAGCATGCATTATGGTTGTATTTATTTCAGTCAGTACAAACATATTTCATATGAGCATTTTTTTTCCTTTTTCCATAGTTTCTCAATAAGTTTGTGGTTTATTAACAGGAGAAAAAAAAGACAAGTTATCAAAATGTTTCTCATTTTGCATTCAGCAGGAACAAAGGTTTGTTTCTATTTTTTTGTTGTTGTTTTGTGTTTTTTTTTTTTTGTTTTTTTTTTTTTTTTTTTTCCTAAAAAGAGCTCTCATGATAAGAAGAAGCATCAATGGGGACATTTCATTGTGCTCATATAGTAAGTCAGGATGGTCACAGAAGCTTCCACCGTGTGTCAGTTCCAACAGTGTGTAGAAACTCTATTTGGTTCACACGCTACGACATTGAGACCCACAAAGTGCTGTGGTTCTCCTGAACCTCTCAATCCATTGCTGCTGGCACACACATCAAGGGGTGTTGTCTTTGTCAGCTCTCTCATTCCTCAGGACTTGTTTTCCACTGCTCCAGCTCAGCTTGCAAGTGGTCTTTATTCTAATTTATAAATAATTCCTTGTTTTACAAAGCAGATACTCTGACAATGTTTCCTCCTGAATATTCAGGAGACTCTGGCCTATCATCTCCTTCAGGTGTGGTGACTGGAGGTGTTGGGATGCTAATTATTGCTGTAGTGACGTAAGGCTGCTCACAGTTTAGTTTAACACACTCTTCCACTTTGGCATTTAAGCTGGATCGGCTGGAGGAAGAAAAAAATACCATGAAGAAAGAAAGCCCATATTACTGCAAACCTCATGTATGCCCGGTTCTACTGCCTCAGCTGGTCCTCTTCTGCATTACAGAGCTCAGAGGCTCAGAAGTACAAAGCAGCACCACCATACCAGCACATACCCCAGGAGCAGGTATGGACAAGGACAAAGCCCCCTTTCTCCCTTCCTTCCAACGTAGAAGTTTCAGTACTTCTAAAACATTCTCAGTTCATCACCTAAGTGGCTTCTGAGCAGGGGAAGCATTTGACCTGCTCCCAGCAGAAGAAAACAAACAAACAAACCCCCAAAAAACCACAGCATCATCAAAGCTTGCTTTGCAGAAAAGTGGAAACTAAAGGGTAGTCCCAGTACCCTACTGATTGCTCCATACCATATTTACTAAGAGCATTTTGTATGTTATATACCCTCAATAGTAAGACACGGTGATATACACACTAATTGAGTTAACATGTTCATGGAGTTGCTGCAGTACCTCAGAATCATAAGAAAGTTAAAACTCAGACTTATTTGAGGTGAGACTGGCACTTGTGTTTTTAGCTTGTTTGCTAGCACAAAGCTGGTACATTGTATTTTTACGTACTCTATGACTGGAAGTGTGGTGCAGGAATGTCCTCTAGTAGGGAAAGGAAGGATCCAGGCAGAATATTTCCTGAAAAACTAAGGCAGATTGGAGCTTTGTGCTGGCCAAGAGGTGCACAGCAGCTGAAAAAACTCCATTAGCTACAAGCTTCTAAATTGTTCATGGAAGTGAAATCCAAACCTAATAACTATTCAAAGTTAGCTACTCAAAATGTCACTTAACAAGGAGGCAATCTTTATAGCACCTAGTGCTGAGAACGCTTCTTTGTTAAATGCCAGCATGTTCAAGTTCAATGGAAAACACTTCTGAATCTCCCAAGACCTTTGCTGTGTTTTCTGAGATGGTGCTCAGATACATCCAAAAGCCAAATGGTTTGTTTCTAAGAGCAGAGATTTTCAGCAAATTACAGACTCTTAAACTGCACTTTCCTCACTTTTGTAATAACTCCTCAAATGACAAAATAATTTTTTCTCAACTATTTCATATTTTTTTTGTTGTTGTTGTTTAGAAGAGTCTATCTTATGGCTAAAACACTTGGGACTCTGGGAATCTAATTTAGTTTCCCCATTCTGAGACTTTATTTGAGGTCTTATTTGTGCTATGTTTTTGCACCAAATTAATAGCACAACAGCAGTGATAACACTTTCTTTCACTTCCCATTTGCTCATCTTGTGTGTCTGAATTGCAATTTTTTCTGTGTTCTTTCTTATGTGTTTGTCCATAGCCAATACTGTTTGGTGCTCTATATAATTTGGAGTCCCTGGATGCTATCCTGTGCAAAGAATACACAACACTTTGTGGGGAGGACGTGAGAGGGCAGAAATGCAAAGAGAGGGACTATTCTATTACCTTAGAATTAAGTCTAGAGAACATTAAGTGCAGGGGATATTTCAGTCCTACTGTTCATTTTTGGATGACAGCTTTGGTTTTATCTTTAGCCTCCCAGCCCACTTGTGGAGGCCACGACAGATCCACATCTCTAACGACTGAAGCGGTTTCAGCTCTTGGTGTGCTGATCCATAAGAGGTACCTGTTAGACAGAGGTGTCCTCTCCACACATCTGATCTGGATGGTGCTGAGCTCTTGTACACTGCCTTGACGGCTGCCAGTAATGGTGGTGTTTGGGATGCGGTAAGTCTTTTTATGTCTTCGTGAGCAGCAAGTGCTGGTGACACCTTGTTGAGATGAAAGAGAGGGGCTGTGGCTCGGGGGTCTATTGACTGTAGAAACCTCCATGCAGCTTTCTTCATAGACTTGTTCATCCACAAACTCGTGATTCTAGTCCAGAGGAAGACAACAAAGGGACAAAGCATGCACACAAAGTTAATTAAAGTGAATGTATTAATCACGCTTGTTTAAAGGCTTAAATTGACACAACTGAATAAATTGGTAAAGTTAGACAGCTTAGTCTTGATTATAGTGTTTAGCCCCTATTAGTCTGGGCTGAAAACCAATACAAATGTAACTGCTGGAACAAAACTCTCAGGCCTCTTAACTACAAAAAATAATTCAAATTCTTTTGTAAAATAGCTTATGATCATACTGTATCTTGCACTATGAATATCTCTATAATCTATGGAGTGCCACAAAACCAGGCATAATATTTATTAATAAAAATAAAAGTGGTGCTTCTGTAAATACCCTAAATGTCATTTGGAAATAAGATTTACTGTATGAAACCATAATAAAATAAAATTCATAAATATTTTCCATCTGTGATTTCCAGACTTTCTTTGTGAGCTGAAGGGTGTAAAATAGTGGTGCTGATTATAGTAGATGGCAACAACAAAATAAAGAGGAATTTTTACAATAATTTAAAAGTGGCACCCCAAACTAAACAGAGATTACAACACATGTGCAGTTTGAAAGATTTTTCTAAAATCTTTCCAGTTACCACTGGAATCAGTCTACATATCCTGTGGATGGTTTAGGGGACATGTTTTAAGTAGTTTTACACTCTTCTCAGTCTCATTCACTTCAAATTTGTTAGCCTACTGCATTTTTATGCCTTGGAATGAAAAAAAAAAAAAAAATCCCCTGAAGAACAATACACTAATTGGAAAGGCACTCGTGTTTTCCAGGAGAATTATAGCATAGTGCAAATATAAAATATGTGAGCAAAATAAATAGACTAGTAATTGTAGCCATATGTTTGCTAGAAATGGAAATACCTTCATAGACATTATTATTATTTCTATTTCTTCTCCTTCACTCAAACATAAATGTGTGTGGAATTGACTGGTATTGAAACATACCAATTTCAAGTGATATGGAAAGAATCTGCTTGACAATCGACTTCTATTAGTCATAAGTCAGCCACAAAAAATATTTTGAATGTTATCACACAGATTCTCTCAGAGAGAAAAGTGATATTCAGAGAGAATCATGATATTTAGATTATGTTCATTGGGTTATATTCTGTTTACCAAGATCTCTGCTAGTTTTCTGATTGAAAGTAATTTTGTTCTTCCTAAAACTTTTATGTAGTAACCGACAAGAATTCAATTAGTAGGGTCCATTAAGGAGAGCTGTTGAGTGAACTTCTAATATAGACTGGAATAATTTTGAAACGATATAATGGCTCACGTTAATCTATTTTATTATACTTATTAACTGTTTTTACATCAGCTAAAAGTAGCCTGTAAAATGTAACTTTTGATACAATTAATTATTAGTTTTTTAATTTAATTTTTTTAATTTTTAATTTTAATAATTATTAATTATTAAATTAATTACGTTTTAGAATTCAATAACATTGCTCACACTGCATAGAGTAGAAAAGATTTAACCTTATTGGCTTTAAAATTTTGGAAAATAGAATATTTCTGTGCTTAACCTCTTAATTGAGGTTTACACAGAATTATATTTCATTCAAAAGATGAGGGGAGGCTAAGAAGGCATCTCATTCTTGCTGTTTTACCATGAGCTAGCCACTTGCTAGATTCCACAGATTCACAAATTTCAGCTTCCCACTTAAGTTTTTGGAATGTATGATCTGGCCAGACAGTTGCAAAGTAAAGTAGGTTGTAGTCAACTTTAGGAAACAAGATAATACTTGCATTATAGTTTCTTAAAAATAAAGACTTCTGTTTGAAATAAAAATAAAGGCTTACATATTCCACCACTATAATTAGAGGAAATTTGAAAATGTTGGTGTTGAATCCAGCTCCCACAAAATGAATACTTTTTTTATTCATGATTTCTGCAATAGCTTGACATGACCTGTGGCTACTACTAGGTTTTTAAAATATGTTTGTAATGTTCAACTATGGAACATTTTTAAGGCAGATTACTGTTATCAGGTCCTAGTACAAAATGTCTCAGAAATGTTCCAAAAGGACTCAGTCTGAACCCTGGAAAAGTAGCCATGTTATATGCTGCAAGACATTCTGTCCTACAATGCATTATATAAAAATAAATATTCTGAAAATAAGACTGGAAAAAACATAAGCAACCGTGAGATGACATTACTAGCTAGTGATGTAACAGACGTACCATTTTATTTACAAGGAAATGCTGTCAAAAAGAGAACATTATATATATACATACATCATATTTTAATTTAGCAGTGTCTGTAGGTAGAAAACTTTAAAGTCTTTTTAGAAAGAGTAGTAGTGAGACTTTCACACTGATCACCATCAAATATAGCAGAAGCATTACTGTGTCTTTTAATGGAAAACTAGATCATAAAGTTAAGATAAAATAGCTTGAAGTTTCCCTATGTATCCAGAACTTTAAAAAGCAATTGCAAAATATATTTCACAGAATCACAGCAGGTCATCTGGACCACTGCCCCTAGGGCAGTGCTCAACTGGGGCAGCCTCAAGCATGTTGTTCAAGACCATGTCCACATGGCTTTTAAGAATCTCCAAGGAGGGAGACTCCACTACCTTTTAGGGCAACCTGTGCTAGTGCTCAGTCACCAGCACTATATTTAAAAAAAAGTTAAAAAAAAAAAAAAAATGTTTTCTGACGTTTAGACAGAGCCTCTTGTGTTTCAGTTTGTACTCATTGTCTCATTTTGTGCCATTTTTTTCTACCTTGTGCTTTTTAACAGTTATCTGAGAATGTCTTAAAATGTAGATTTCAAGGAGGGTTTGGGAGAGGGAGTGGTATTGATGCAGCAATAGGAAGAGAAGTCATGCCATAACTGTAACCTTTGATTTGGCTTCTGAGAATAAGATACTTAATTTGTGCAAAAAATAAATAAAAAACAGAAGGAGACTGCAGAACATGTCATGGAATCTTAATCTGAGCTAGCTGTCCAGACGCCGGTATTGTAAGTTTTCATTTTTGGTGAGCTGTATCCTATTGGCAATCTCTAACCTTTTTTTTTTTCCCCCCTTTCTTCTGTTAGTGACTTATTCATGAAAATGGATTAAAAAAAAAAAAAAAAATCACAAAAATACTTCACAACCTAGATATTCAGCACTCACTAACTTGATAAAGTGTTTATAGTGTTTGTCAAGAAATGCCACTAGTACAAGGCATATGGGTGGCCTCTATCATATATTTTTTCTATGCAACCAGAGCTTGTAAAACTAGATGTAAATTTGTAAATGGTGATTTAATGGATGTTGACCAATGTACAATAAGGTAAATTTTACATAGCAATGTAACACCAGCAATGATATAAAAATACAAAGAGATAATTTTAGCATGCCTTAATGTGAAATTTCCAAATCTACAAAGATTAAATTAAACATAATTAATATTTATGTTCTTAGTTTCCTTAGAAAGTGATAAAAGAAGAAGCAATATAAAGTTAGGGATGATTAGGTTTATTGCTGTGACCTTAACTGTCCAAATACATACTATTAGTAAACATGGCATTTAGATATTACTGAATCATAACTCTGTTGTAGTTTATTATCCTTTATGGCTGTATAATTATCCAGATATTGACCAGGGAAAAATATAGAGAGCACATGATAAGTAGTTCTTTTAATTAATAGGGAGTTTCAAATCTAGATGAGTGTATTTGGGCTGTTATGAATTGAGTCACCGATTTCTACAGGGACCTCAGTGTCTAAAATGAAGCCAAAAGACTTTGAAGCTTTGCACCTACAACTGGATTAAACATTTGAATCTTCAAAATAAGATGCTCGGGGATCCTCCCATGCAGTCACTTTAGCAAGAACCATAGTCAAGGCAGAGGAAACACTCAGCAGCTCTCTATACCAAAGCTTTGACTCCACAGTTTTGACTATGTAAGGACTACGAATGATGTCTTATGAGCTGTACTGCAGAAAAGTGCAGATGTTAGCATTATGGAGTGTATGAAAACCACTTGCCCCTAGACTAGACTCATGTCACAGTATCTTTCACTTTAGATGAGGCTGTCATCCAGGTTCTCTCTTTCTCTTATTTACATTCAGAGGATATAATGTTTTAAAATATGATAAAATAGCTTCTCTAAACAAACAAAACACTAATCATTTTCATATAAAGGCTTATAAATTAAAAGAAATACCGAAAACATTCAGAACTACAATATTAGAATTTACAGTAAAGCACACTCCTTTTTTTCTTACCGTAGTTTTTTCCAGACAGTGAAGCAGGTGGTGGTGCTGTGTTTCAAAGGAAGAGCCAGATTTGCTAACAAAGGCCTGTTCTTCTTCACTGGAGGACTGTTAATACAAAGAACTCTGTATTATTCTCATTTATGAACAAGAGGGCTCTTATCCAAATATTTGATCAGAACTAATCTGGATTGTATACTTCAGCATAACAATGTCTCATCTACATGGGATAACACAAATGACCTTGGATGCAATTACTTTTTTGCTTTTGATTTAAATGTGTGTATATATATTCATATCCTTGCTTTGCATTTCCTTTTAAATATTTCCATCTTAGGTCTTTTATGTGTATCTAGGTGGACTAGTACAATTTTCAGCTACAATCAACACATGATTTTTGAATGTTGAATTAATATTAAAATTATTATAAATTCCAATGACAGTAATATATATATATATATATATATATATATATATATATATATTTTCCTGGGAACATGCCTTATTGGAAGAAAATTGAACACAGTTTTCCCCCTGGGATCATTTCACAGCACTAAGGAATTTGTGGTATTGCTGCTTACACAAAAATTCATGTCAGTGACCCCAATCTGCTGACTTCAGAAAGCATACAGCAGATGTTACCAACACAGAATGAAGAATAAAGTAGAAAGGATCCACTGTTTATTAATTAATTGCTTTTGTAATTATTCACTAGAAAGCAGAAAACTAAATAGGGGAGGAAGTGGGATGATAGGATAGATTACAATTCAACTTTGGGATATTTGAAAGCTGCATGGCAATTAAGCCATTTGGTGTCTCTTTCTTTCAAAGATTTGAATTCTTCCATACAGAAGAGGAAACTAGTGTTCTGCCTGCTCCTCTTTTATGCTAAGTCACACAGCCACTTCCTCCTCTTCTGGCTATTTGCTAGAATGGTAGGCTTTTTAACAGTTTTTAAACAGAAAGGGAATAGAGGAATGAAAGCCTTCCTGTTTCCCTCAGGGAACTGCCAAAACACCAGAAAATGGCAGGGACTAAGAAACACTGTGTCTTCAGTCTTTCTCAGCTGGTAACAGCTCCAAACAGCCCAGGGGCCACCTCCAGCTGCTTGCAGCCATGCAGACTCTGCACGTCCTGGTCCCAGCTGCTGCCTGGGCTTCCTGCTGCAAGTCCCTGCTGCATTCAGAGGTAATCACTGAGATTTTTCCCAGAAAATAAATAAATAAATAAATAATAAAAATAAAAAAATAGGTGCTTCCAGGGAACATTTTTCACTCTGCAACACCCCTTTGTGCCAACAGTATTCTACAGCTACTTTTATGAGAGAACATCACCCATGTTCTGGCTGTCTAAAGTCAAATGAGATAAATCCAATGTACATCCTAAGAGGCAAACACTGTGCTTTCTTAATGGAGTCTTCTGCAGGATATACTTTTAAAACTGTGGTTTACATTGAATCCAGCATTTCTATCTAGCCATTTTAATATTATCTTTATTATTATTTTATTATTACCCTATCATCAGCTCTCATAAGCTACCTTTAACATAATAATTGTCCAGTTTATCCTTCCTTAATCTACCTCTAAAGATAACATTGCCTAAAGACCCAAGTTGACTTGCCCTGGTGATAAATAGAATAAACTGATGCTGGGCTATTATTAAGCTGTTACTCTGGAGGTGGAGAATACAAAAAACATTACCTGCTGCAGCTGGTTACTCAGTAAGCCATTTCGTTTGCTCTGCATGTAGGCATTAGCACTCCCACTCTTTGCAGCACGAATTCGAGCAAGTCTGGCTTTCTGTGTAAATAGACATAAAGGAAGAGTGTTAGTTGTACTTGTATCCGTTATTCTATTTATCTAAAACTGCTAATTGGAACCAGCTGCTTATGAATACCAATGTCATAATCACTGAAAGGCTGCATTGCATCCGTACTCCAGGTGGTGCAAATCAAAAGTGTCTTCCCATATAAATGCAAAAGCCATAAGTTTTTGTTTGTATGCATCAACTAACAAGAACAAAGATTTTGGAGAGGAGATTAGACAGATCAGCATGTAAGAGCCTCTTGCTTTTTTCCTGGCTGTGACTTTGCCTCTTATGCCTTGTGGGTCAGGAGCCTGACTTCCACCTCAGCTGCTTCCTGCAGTGATTATCTCTTTATAGGGTAAGAAATAATTCAGAAAAAAAAATATTATTAAAACTGCCATGAGCTAGTTTCTCATAAACATCTGATTTTTGGAAGTAACAGAATGTGGTGGTTGCTTTTACACTGTCTCCCATCTAAGTTTCTGAAGTTTCTTTTAAAGCCTTTTTATCTCTTCATGGGTATGTCTATAATCAGCCTTAAAAGTCATCATTGCTGATCATTATCTACCTATAACTTGACTCTTTGGAGTCAGTATGTGTCCAATCGCTGAGAGAGATGTGGTTTGGGATTTCTAAGGCGAACCTCCTTGCTTATGTAGGTGACATTCATCCCAGAGAAGGTGGTGGTGGATGAAAGATGTTTTGAAACCACTGACTTGCAGAACAGTCAGCAGCCAACATTAGGGGAAAATATGAAGAAAAGAGTCTCTTAAAACATATTATGGAAAATGGAAGCACTCATTTCTAGAATGGTCTCTTGGTTCTTTAATTTTTGTGGCTGGTTCCTTATATGTATCAAAGCTTTCTGATTCTGAAAGCCAAATGCAGAGCAGCACCTGGAGTTGAATGGCTGCTGAAGCACAAAGGGAGACAATGGAAGAACTTGAAAAACTGAGTTTAATATATTTATCAGGACTTCCATTCCTGACAATTGCTCAGTTAGTATTTTGAAAAGATAGAGGGAGCATGTATCTCCCTCCTACCAGTTTCTTTGGCATTCAATATCAACATGAAATGATTGAGAATCCCTGAGTGCTTAACATAGAGGGAAGCAGCTTGGTCACTGCAGGCACCAGATCTCCTCTCTGGCATGATTAATAATTGATTAGCTATGAGGAATGACTTAACACCATGATTCTTTGCACTTATATTCTCAAACTCACAGATCTTCTCAACAGTGAGCCAAGAAATTCATGACAGCTAACAGCAAACATTCTAGAATCTAATATGTTTTGTATTTGTTATTTTTTAATTGTTCTGAAAGAAAATAAGCTAATGCTGTGCATGTGTGTATCACTGAGTCAAAAAGACTACAATGCCTCATTTTGTGATCTGTCAGCCATTTTAGAATAACACATTGGTTTGTCATCTTCTTCTGTGTACACAGCCCTTCCATTTGTGCAGTAAATAGACCTTATCTTAAAGGACAAAATTAAGGAATAAAGTGCCTTGATCCCACAGTATTTCTGCACAGACCAATGGTGTGGTTAAGCCTGAGTCTTCAGGACTGGTAATTAAAAATCCTCTTGGACAGGCAGAAGATACATTTTTTTCAAGGTGGAACACTTGAGAAGCAACACCAGCATGATGGGCTGAAGGCTGAGAGAAGAGCTTTGCCTGTAGTGCAGAATACAGTCTTGTCAAAACATGTTTATGGGTTACATTCATGAATAAGTGAAAGGTCTCTCTTACTAGGAGCTCTCCATCACTAGGAGCTAAGAATGCTTTAGATGCTATTGCAGGGTGCATCTTGGAGTCTCATAAATAAGTGATTTTGGTCACAATTTTATTTTTATTCTTTTTTTTTTTTTTCAGGATTTACAAGGAAATTAATTAAAATTAATGAACAAACATAATGACATTAATCATGCTTTTTCTTTTAGCTAGTATATTCATTTTCTCTTACAGTGACTGTGGTAATAATTATGGTGCAGCACCATTTAACAAAGAAATGTAAAAAATATAACAGTTCATCAGACTATCTTAATGTATTGATGTGCTGCAACACATATTATTTGAAGGTTGTATTTTCCATGTGAAGATTTTAAATTGCTTTGTAAATATGAATTTATTGTATCTTAGAAAGCATTTGTGAGATGGAAACTCATAGCTTACATCTTCCTAGCTGAGACTCATAAAGATGGCCAGAATTTACACCCTTTACTAAAGTGAAGACAATAAAAATATTGCCAAGAAATGAACCAGATATTGTGGCTTGCCTGCTTATCTTTCAGCTTATAGAAAATTCTCCTGAAACTGGGAGTGCTTACAAACCTGTCACAAAAATGATAAAATTTATTTTCGATGCTTCTGTCTGTTTAATCAGAACCAGTAGAATTAGCAGTCCAGTGACTTCCCACATTTCTTACCAAGGAATTGTTCAAAGATCATATCAGTCACAGGATTTTAAGGGCTGTGTGTTAGGGATTGAATTCCCATGAAGGACATCAGAATGATGTGATGACATAAAAACAAAAAACAAAACAAACAAAAAAAACGTGGTTATGGAAGAATTGTATTTTCCTTCAGTCTGAACTGCACTTTCCGTCACTTATCACAGAAAAGGAGTGATAACTGTCCCTTTCAACCACTGAAATATCCTTCCTAACTCTCCTTTTATGGAATATCTGGCAAACAAAGAACGGATTAAAGTCTCCTGCAATAGGTTAACTGCTTTGCTATGAGATTTTCCCTGTTAGCCATTCAGTGTGAAACCTTGACTTTGGTAATTTTTACATTGTGTGGGACAAACACAGTGAGCTAATACACAGTTCTTTTACTTATCGGGGTGAAATTCCAGCTATTAGGATGAAATTCCACCGTAGTCATTCTATCTGATGCTTTCTAAAGAAACTGATGGTCAGTTCCAATCCTTAAACAGGGATGCTAATCCCTTGTATTGCACTGAACGCTGCTGAATATCTCACTTTGTTTTCTACCTTCAGATTTTGTAACTTAAAGATGGATCCTTGTCTATGACTGCATTTATAGAAACCTTACAAAAAGAAACGTTTTTTCTTCAACAACTGCCTGTTCTGTCAGTTTTAGAAGATAAACACTTATTTTCTCAAGGTTTTAAATAATGCTAAGTGTAGCACCATGGGATATTTACAACATCCAGTATTCAGCACTCAAGATAACCTCAGCTGTCTAATTGTAGTTAGAGAGATTTTACCAGAAATACTTTAGGGCAAAGATTATTGTGGTACTGGGAATCATTTTTAACAAGAACCTCATTTGCTATTCAAGGAGCCAGGTAGCCTACCCTTCTAATTTAGTACCTTCTGTAGTCTCCTGTCTGCTACTCTCCAGACTGCTTAACTGTTTGTTTATCAAAACTGAAAAAGTACTGATTACTTACTGATTACTTACCTTATTGTCTTTATGTTTGTTATTTTTATCATGGTCTTGTACAATTACAAAACTAAAATTAAAATTCCTTCACAGTCATTATGTAGCTCCTATAACGGTGCAGCAGTGGCCAAAATGATCTGAATATTAGTCTCACTGTGTTTATGTCTGGTTTTTTTTTTTTTTTTTTTTTTTTTTTTTTTTTTTTTTGTTTTCTTGCCTGTTTGGTCTTTCAAAAATCCAACCTATGTGTTTGTTTTCAAGTGAAAAATCATTTCATGCTCTGATTTTCTCATTTTCAGTAATTGCAAATAATTGACTTTAGATTAGCTGAAAATAATTTATAGAACGTCAGCATGCAGTAGAGAATAAAATGCTGTTTACTTTGGAAGCTAATGGATA
Organism: Nettapus auritus; assembly: GCA_011076525.1. Classification (NCBI taxonomy): domain Eukaryota; kingdom Metazoa; phylum Chordata; class Aves; order Anseriformes; family Anatidae; genus Nettapus; species Nettapus auritus. The sequence goes on from CM021765.1 coordinate 24,488,469, forward strand.
TGCAATTAAAAAAGGTTCATATATTTGTTGAGTTGTGCCTTGCTTTCACAGTCTATTCAAATTCAGTAAACACAAGTTTTATGTGCTTTTGTGTTAAATTTAAAACTCTTGGATAAGTTGTTCCATTAGTTATATCTCTACAACACCAATGAGATTAAGATTCTATTTCATCTTAAAGAATTTATATTGTCTAGCTTGGTTCCTTATTGCAAAAGCTCAGCTCTAGATTGCTAGGTACTATTGCTGTAATTCTTGAGCTATTTATATTTATGTAGTAACTAATTAATCATAACTTGACAGATAAATACATGATGTACAATCAGTAAACAATGAAATATGAGCCAAGCCAATCTTCATGATATATTTTGTTAAGGTAGAAGACCATAATCATATGAAAGAATCAAGTTGAATAGTATGTATTAAATCAGATTTTAGAGATAATAGTCATTTTTCTTATATTTTTTTCTTTTGTTTTTCCTTTCATTTCCATATCACAGAATCACAGAATTTCTAGGTTGGAAGAGACCTCAAGATCATCGAGTCCAACCTCTGACCTAACACTAACAGTCCCCACTAAACCATATCCCTAAGCTCTACATCTAAACGTCTTTTAAAGACCTCCAGGGATGGTGACTCCACCACTTCCCTGGGCAGCGCGTTCCAATGTCTAACAACCCTTTCGGTAAAGAAGTTCTTCCTAAGATCCAACCTAAAATTCCCCTGGTGCAACTTAAGCCCATTCCCCCTCGTCCTGTCACCAGGCACGTGGGAGAACAGACCAACCGCCACCTCGCTACAGCCTCCTTTGAGGTACCTGTAGAGAGCGATAAGGTCACCCCTGAGCCTCCTTTTCTCCAGGCTGAACAATCCCAGCTCCCTCAGCCGCTCCTCGTAGGGCTTGTTCTCCAGGCCCCTCACCAGCTTCGTCGCTCTTCTCTGAACTCGCTCAAGCACCTCGATGTCCTTCTTGTAGCGAGGGGCCCAAAACTGAACACAGTATTCAAGGTGCGGCCTCACCAGAGCCGAGTACAGGGGGACGATCACCTCCCTAGCCCTGCTGGTCACACTGCTTCTTATACAGGCCAGGATGCTGTTGGCCTTCATGGCCACCTGAGCACACTGCTGGCTCATATTCAGCCGACTATCAACCATCACTCCCAGGTCCTTCTCTGACAGGCAGCTCTCCAACCACTCATCTCCCAGCCTGTAGCTCTGCTTGGGGTTATTGCGCCCCAGGTGGAGGACCCGGCACTTGGCCTTGTTGAACTTCATGCAGTTGACCTCAGCCCATCGGTGCAGCCTATCCAGATCCTCCTGCAGAGTCTTCCTACCCTCGAGCAGATCGACACACGCACCTAACTTGGTGTCATCTGCAAACTTACTGAGGGTGCACTCGATCCCCTCATCCAGATCATTGATGAAGATATTAAAGAGGACTGGCCCCAGCACCGAGCCCTGGGGAACGCCACTAGCGACCGGCCTCCAACTGGATTTGACTCCATTTACCACAACTCTTTGGGCCCGGTCATCCAGCCAGTTTCTAACCCAACGAAGCGTGTGCCAGTCCAAGCCAAGAGCAGCCAGTTTCCTGAGGAGAATGCTGTGGGAAACGGTGTCAAAAGCCTTGCTGAAGTCAAGGTAGACCACATCCACAGCCTTTCCCTCGTCCACCCAGCGCGTCACTTTGAACGCGCTACATACGGACCAGTCACAACATTACATTAAATTTGCCACCTGAAAGCAATGATGAGAAATGAAAATAACTTAGTCTCCTGAAGTTGTCTCTAGGTTTGCTGCTCCACAAGCAGCCTTCTTCAAAACTATCTTCTCAGTTGTGATAAATCTGCTTGAGGAAAAAGCGTAGTAAGACTGTAGAGCATAATTAGTTCTGCCCTGAATGTCTACTCCCATGAATATCTATTTTGGATTATTTATTTACTTATTGCCAGAAAAGGTCAGATTCTTGGACATTAATATCTGATAGAAGACAATGTTCTGATGAGCACAGATAGTTTTTGTTTTGTTTTGTTTTACTTTTAATCTATTTTGTTTGTTTGTTTATATTGAGGTCTGTTTTACAACGATATATTTCTATGGTTAGAAGTAAGATCTTCCTTCAAAATCCACTCAGAGTGAGATGGTATATAAGTAAATTTCTCTCTTCCATTTTCTCTTGGACATTAATGTTCAGCATTTTTTTTTTTTGTTTCCAAAAAGAAGCAAGTGACACTTTCTATACCTGAATGACAATGCAGAACTCAGTAGATGCATATATTTGTGGTCATATGTCTCTTCCACCAGTGTAACATGAGAAAACATTTTTCTGCTGAAAATTCTGAGTTCTTTTGATACTAGATTTCAGTGTTCCACAGAAGAGGAAATCTCTAGAGTTTCCTTACAGCCCACATATTTTGTTATTTCTGAAGACTACCTTGACTAAACTTACGTATGAGATACTAGTAAAGGAAGTTCCACAATTCCAATATCCAATCTTCTCAATAGGATGGAAGCCTGTAGTAGCCAACAAAAAGTACCATCTCCTGCAAGGATTTGTGCTGTTCTCCATAGAACAGCAGATTCTTCCAAGCTTGTGTTCTTTAGCCTTACAGAATAGTAATAAGGGTGGCTTCTTAAGAAACATTTACTTTAGAAAACTGTGTAGAGCTTCTATTGCCTTGAATAAAGCAGGGATTTCTAAGTTCAATAATTCAACATTTTTGCTTGAATATTCTTATGCAAAGCTATACCTCACAGGTAAATATCGCAAAGTACAGACTATACTGTACCCAAGAAGTTCTTCTAGTTGACTTTTCTTTCAGTCCATCAGAGCAACAATCAATTCATAACTTCTTAGTCATTTTAGAATGAGAGAGATTAGCTTTGCAACAGGAGATATCAATAAAACACACACTACATTAACCAGGCCTCTAAACCATTTTCTCCAAAGCAAGAAGGGAATAAACGTGGTCAGAGTAAATCTCTCATCCTTACTGTTGGCATTATTCTGGGGAGCAGAGGAAAAGAGATTTTGCAGGATTGCCATTCATCACTCCATATTCCTGTTTGAGACAAACAATGAGCTCTCTGTTTTTCCAAGGAGAAAGTCAGTTACTAAGCAGTTTTGACTCAGGAAGAGACTATAGGAAATATCAGCCAGTCTGCCCATCTAATTTTTGCAAGTTTCCCCCTCCTCACTGCAAAGTGCAAAACAGACATAGAAAATGTTGTTTAACAATATACAGTAGGAGACTATGCCTATCTGAAGTAACGCTGGTTGCTTCTGCAGTCATTATGAAAACTCAGAACAAGCACATTGATTGGTGGGATCAAGTAGATCTCTTATCCATGACTGGCACAATGCTCTGAAACACGGTAATGAAGCACTGCTGGTACAGACAGTTTTTTTTTACTCTTTACCAGTGTTACAAAAACAAATTTGAAAAGTTCTCCACAAAAGCAATGTAGAGTAAAATGTTGTATTCTCTGAATTTTCCAGCTGTAGGAGAGGGGAATATACAGCTGGAACTAGCACATGGGAGAAAACACGATGTAAAAGGATGTGTGGAATTAGTAGGTGAGATAATTTGGCCCACCAAAGCAGTCTATATTTGAAAAAAAAAAATGTTCCCATGTGTCTCCAGCAAGAAAGGTATTACATTTCTAAAATACCCGTTTTCTGTTATCAACATTTTCCCCACCCGACAGCATTCTTACAAGATATGGCCATTTAAAGGATACAATATATTCAGCCCAGGCCCATAACTGACTTTCTTAGTAATGTACCTCAGTTTCTCACAATTCTAAGATATTCTGAAGATGGTACCATTATGTTTATTTATTTCACTTTCTTTCTATGCAGGCATCAGTCAAAAAGGTAGCTAGACCTACCTAAACCTTTATTGTCTATATGAGGCAGCTGCAGCCCATGGCAGCCTGTATTCCCCTGCTCTACATCCACATCCATCACCTGCTTGCACCCTTCTGCGGGCAGGGATCCTGCTCTCAGTGGACCACACAGAGCCTCTGAGCCTGCTGGGGATGTACATTTGCTGGAGTGTAGACAGAAGCACAGTTACCCTAATCATGAAGAGAGGCCATGGGACCGCAAAAAAAAGTCCAAATCCAAGACCCCGGGCATCCAGAGCCTTTTGACTGCCAGCAGAGGAGGAGCAGAAGGTAATACATCTTGGCTCCCTTATCAGGTGTCTATAGAGGCTGCATGAGATACTTTTCATTATGAGGTTGGGTGAAGTGGATTGGGACTATTATTTTGGTAGCGATACGGAAATGATGGTGATTGTGTAAGTTTGGCTGCACCTTTCCTGGTAAATAGTTCTTCTTGGCTCTTGACCTTGCTTACATGAGCCAGGGAGAAAAAATATCTTGTCATAGAGCTAGTTAAGTATTTTAGTGAGATCTTCAGTAAGCCAAGAAAGCTGGAAAAAAAAGGCTTCCACTTTTGTCTTTTCCTGATTCAGCTCCTTTTCTGAAGCCTTTTAAGCAAAGTAGATCTAGAGAAACAAGGTCCCAAATAGCCAGATTCCCCAGAGAATGAACTTAGAAATTAAACACATGGATTAATGAAAGTGATTGTAATGTAGTGAATGTAATATAGTGAAAGTAATGCTTAGGGATTTGTCTGTTTGTTTGATAAATGAAAATAAGCAAACATGTTTTTTAAAACTAAAGATAACACAGCATTTGCATCTGGAACCCTGGCTCAGCATGTGTATACATTCAAGTCATATTCCTGAGAAATCATACTCACCTTGAGGATGCACAACATGTGAAAAGTCATCATTTCTCTGTTGTCAACAGCAAAAGAGGAAAAAAAATAGAATCTCACCTTTTGTGCCCTGCGCTTGTCTGCACGTTGGTTCTGGTGGTAGATACGGCTGAAGTTGGAGACAATGACAGGGACTGGCAGAGCAATGACTAAGACCCCACTCAGCGAGCATATTGAACCAAAAATCTTGCCAGCTATTGTCTTCGGCACCATGTCACCATACCTGGGTTAGAGAAGACAAAACCTTTATTAAAAGACAAAATCTCTTCTCGGTATTGAATTACAAGATGAATTAATTGAACAATAGCTTTTACTTGTCTTGCAAATAATACTTGATGCATATAAATATTTTATATACATATGCGTAAATTACATAGCAAGTCCAGTGTTGTGCACACATATTTTTAATTTCAAGTTAATGCTAGGTATCCTGTCCATCAACTGCAGTCATCTATGTTTTACTTAATGTAGTATTCCCAAGCTGCCCCTATTGCAAAGAGAACAGATCTGTCTTTGAAAAAATATTCAGCATCTAAGTCATGTTCTTAGTCTATTTGCTTGATAGAAGAACTCTGCTTTCCAATGATGAGATCCTAGGGAGACCACTTGATAAGTTAGATGCCAAACTGAATAATCTATTGTCTCACTAAGTTGATATAGTACTTTCATTTTGGAAGGTAGAGCATTTTTGGAACAGGGTGCCCAGGAGATCATGGATTTTCAGTCCCTGGAGATTTTCAAGACTTGGTTGATCAAAAGCATGTCTAACCTAATTTGTTGTTGTTGATAGCTTTCTTTGAGTGAGAGGCTGGACTATCTGACCTCCAGAAGTCCCTTCTATGGTTTAATTTTTTTCTTCTTCTCTTAGACAAAAGCAAACCCCACAAACTCAAGCCACAAAGAAACAACCAAAGAAATTATAAATGCAGATCTTGGCAATGCTCAGAATTACTAGGGCTTGAATTTACCACACTTCTTTATGATTTTTTTTTTTTTCCTGCAAGTAAATAGTGCTGCTGAGAAGTATGTAGAGGGTTTCCAGTGATAGCTTATTAAGAGATATTGGCTATTTGGACCATGTAGTCTGCCATATTCTACAGGACAAGTATGCAATTACAAACTAAAGAGTTTAATAAAGAGACATATTAGATTCAAGTACTGTTTTTAACTGTTCTGTGTTTTAAGTTACTGTTAAATATAGGTCACAGCAGGTAAATTTAATGTACTTGTGAACAGAGATATGTCACATTCTCTTTTGTAAAGAAACAACACAAGAAGAGGTAAGAAATAGAACAGTAGGAACAGTGTTTAGAAAGTGCTATTGGAAAAACAAAACAAACACACAAAAAACCCCACAAACTATCAGTTCAGCAGGAACTGGAAAGATTATAGAGAAGTTGTGTGTGTGTGTGTAGTCTTCAAGTCATGTGGTCTGAATTGTGCACCTAATAATGAGAAGGGGGGGATAAAAGGGTTGAGGACATCATATCTATACATGGTTAGAGAACACTTTATAGCACTGAGAGCTCAGCATATATCTGAAGGAGATTATGTATCACCTTTTAGATGAAGATAAATGGTTTGAATGTTGTAAGATAAGAGAAAGTTGATTCAATGATTCATATAAGTGTTCATCCAAGCAGACATAATATAGATGACCAAATCTTAGTTTATTGACCATGACTATGTTGTGCAAAAGAAATATTTGGTTTCTTCATAAGGCATGCCCAAGTACAAAATATTCACAGGAAAAAAGTACATTAATATTTGTACTAATAAAAAACTCATCACCTTCGAATTTGAATGCTGATAATTGTTGATTTTATGACATGAAGGAGTGGATAAAAAGACATATGTAATAGAATCCAATAAAACCTATTTATTAATATAGGTGGTCTCAATTACAGCATGTATAAAAATTAGAAAAACAGTAGAGAGTTCAATCCCATTAACATCTGCATCTCACAGCATAAATATTTTTGGAGCTTATCTTCCTAAGCTGACCAGAATCTCTCAGGGGTGATATATGCCCAACTCTGTTGGGCAGGGGAGTGGATAAACAGCCTTTCAAGGTCCCTGTGATGAATGGGATCCCTGGAACCCAACTAACACCAGCAGTGGTGAGTGAGTGGAGGCACAGGACTGCCGATGGTGTGGGGCTGGAGGGGGCTGCCCAGCACCATCCTGTGAGCATTTGGTGGTGCTGTGGGTGACTCGAATCTTGTTTAGAGGAGAAGGCCTTGGATCAGATTGCTGATAAATGTAATTGGTTTACAATAATTGTTACTGTTTTGCTTCATCTTTTTAGATATGATCCAAGTATTCTCTGAAATGGAACCAAAATGTATCAAGAGAAAGCTATTTAAAAGGCAGGATATATTTACACAAACCTCATGCAACAAGAACTTGAAACACAAAATTTACACACACCTAGTATTACTAAGACAGAACTATCAAACTAGATTACCAAACCTATATTTAGATACCTAAAATTATCACTTGAAAAGTGAAACTGCAGAACCTTCATAAGGCTACATTGTCACCAATGGCTTCTGTGGACTGAAGGCATTTCTGGGTCTAATTTATTTGGTTTGAAATTGCTCAGAGATGTATCATCCTGCTGATAGGGTGACACTATAATTATATGAATTAACCACAGACTGATGTTTTAGGGGTGGTGACAGGAATATTAGCAGATCCATCTCTAACATTTCGGTGTTTATGTGTAACCTATCTAGTGACATAAAGGGCTACCTTTTCATGGTATCTCAATGCTATGGAAAGAAATAAAAAAAAAAAAATAGTATTTTTTAATATATGGAGGTATTTCAAAATGTTTTTCTTGCCTACTGGGCAAAATAAAAGGTATCTGAATATATTGCTTATTTTGAAATAACTTCCTTTATATATATATATATATAATATATATATATTTTTTTCAGCTTGAATAAGTTGTACAACACTTACATTTTCCAAATGTAACAATCTTTGTCCATTCCTTGATGCTAATAATACCATTCACCTCATTAATGACTAACATAATTATTTTTTTTCTCCTGCTGATAAACACTGTGTTTGGGATATTTAAATAAATTACAGTCAGAAAATATGACTGCCAAGAAATTACCTGAACAGGATAAGAAATATATTTGCTCACTGTTATGACAAAATGGAGTTTTTACTACATTTACACTGGTTAGACTTGGTCTCCTTTGGGACAATGACACAGATTTTAGTCCAGTATAGACATGACTAGAATTGTTAATGAAGTTCCTTCTGCTGGTTAAACACTATCTTTATTTCTATTTCATATATCAGTGAATATCATCAATAGAAGTGGACGACATAAAATGAAGGGAAAATTTCTCCCTACAACCAATCTGTAATTGCTTTATTCCTTATAAAGTCTAAACTAAAATATAACTCAATTTCCACATGGCAGGGTAGATTTGTGGTGTTTACATTTTGAAGTGGAAAAATCACACTTGATCCCTAAGACAAATTTTGATTTCTGCCACAAATCTGATCTTTTCAGTCATGGAAACACAACAAATATGGAATCTCATTAAACATTTTTCACACTTTTAAAAAGGAAACTATTTCAAGGTTTTATCTAGTGCTACCCTGCTTTTCTCTCTGCTATTCAGACTGCAAATGCAAACATATTATCCTTTTTTTTTGTTTGTTTGTTTGTTTTGTTTTGTTTTGTTTGTTTTTCTTTTTTTTCTTTTCATCTTAGTTTCAGTCTATAGCTTTGCATAGTGTCTGTTCCACATGTATCTATTATTGTGGGCAAAGCTCAAGGCAGTTTTTGGGCATTTATGATTTCTGCTGACAATCTAATTTTGCAACATCAAAAGTGTCGTCACAATATTGTATGCCTTGGATGAGTAAAGAAAAAGAGACATTGTGTTTATCCCTGTTATCAGTCAGCAGTGTTCTACTTCATTTAGAAAAAGGGAAGTGAAAAGGATGCGACAAACTAGATGTGTCAGTCAAGTTATATCAAATCACAAGTCAGAAATTATATGATCAAACTAATGCCTTGGTTTTACTGGACATAGTCCAGACAGGTCAGACGTGCTACTTCTTCAGTTCATGGCTCTCTCTTCACTAAGTGACATAGTATATGGACGGATTTAAAGACATGCACTTTTGTCTCACTTGTTTGTATTCAGCAGGTAGTAGAAAACTTACACTTATTTGACTCCTTACTGCAAGGGAAGACAGTAAGGAAGTCTGTTCCTTTATTTTGAAAAAAATACTGAATCATTCAGAGTATTGTTCTGAGCAACATGGATATGTTTCTTACAGCTTTGCATGACAAATCTGGGGGCTGAAAATGCAGAATGAACCACACACAAATGGGTGAGCTGGAACCTGTAGGAACCTGGGAAAAAATGAATGTGTTTTGGTTTATAAATGCCATTCTGTACCTAAAGTGTTACCACAGCAGAGCTAACCCTCAAACTTTCACCAAATAAAGTGATATTGTTTTTCTGACTGTTGAGTAGAATATACCTAATGTTGCATATCCGTAATTTAAGAAATCATTGACAACAGAAACTGCATTTTTTTAATCATCAGCTACATCTTATTTCTGAGTCTAAAGAGGACTGTTTTCTATTGAGTTCAAGACAAAAGATCTCATAAATTAAGGTTCTGACATTACTGAAACAAACATACTTTTTAGCTATTTTTCCTTGATGCAGAGAAGGTCTTTTCTTTAACAATATCTATGTTATAGGAGTGACAATAGTGGTTTTTTTTTTTTTTTTTTTTTTTTTTACTTCTATTCATTTGAACATGTAAGTAATTTTTTTTTCAAATGAAACGTAAGTGTATTCTAGAAGGTAAAATAACATATCACAAGAATATAGCTATTTTTATGTAGTAACATTTTTATGTGTGAGAGATCAGAAATGCAAATTTGGAATAGTTTACTTTAGACAGAAACGTTCCTCCCCTAGATGATCTCAACAGAAAACTCTGAAATTGTAGGAAATGTATAGTAGGAATAAATCTAGGATGTGCGTTTTTAAGGAGATCAAATAATTTAGGCTGACACGAACAAATAAGGGAAAAAAATGTCAACGCTCAAAGAATCTAGATGCAGTAGCGTTTTCTGACACTAGGGGGCATAAACGCCATTGAAATTAAATACCTCTGCCCTCTCCTACCTCTTTCGAATTAATTTACATTCTTTTAGAAACTTTACATTGATTGAGGTCTGTTGTCTGCTCCCATTGTATTTACTGAAGAGGGAAAGCTAGAAACATTTTTATTTTCAAACATGTAAAACATATCAGAAAATAATGGAGGTGTAAAAAATGAAAAGTCATTAAATTTAACTTGCCACTATTTATTTTAAAAGCAAGTGAAATTATGGTCAAAGAAAAATAAAAATAATACAAAATCCATGGAAACTAACCAATCTATACAGAAGCCAGAACGGCATATTTTTTTCAGCTGTGTAGTTGACAACCATGTTTCCCAGCGGATTTGGCATGTCAAGCAGGTAGAATTCTGGCTTTTGGTACTGGAGATGATTAACAGAGTGCTGTGAATCTGACCTTTCTAATTTGGTCTAGCTAGTTTTCCCCCTGCAGTCTCCTCTTTTGAGGTATAGTCTCTCACCCTCCATTTGCTTGGCTGTTCCAGGCAAGGTCAGTGTGGTGCCCACCTCACTGGGGTGAGTTCCCCTCAGTGGGGAAGTGCCCTCTGGTTTCCCATTTTGGCTGATGTCACCTTCCTCTTCTCCAGGACCACATACAGAGCCCCAGAGTCTGCTCTGTAAGATTCTAAACTGCAATCACACAGCTGCTTGTCAGCCCTTGTGTTTAGACAGCCAGCCACCCAGTCAGGCATGCAGTAATGCTCCAGCATTGGGGAGAAAGCAAGAAAACCAATCCCCAGCCTCTCTGACACTAACAATAATCATGATGAATCTGCAGCGTTACCTAGGTCTTAAAATAGCCTAAAGATTTTGGAAAAGTATTTTCTAATAATACAAAATATTGCTGTTAGTGTGAGATACAGAACATTATATGCATTATTCCCAATTTTATTCCAACCTAGGGAGATTCTGTACAGAATTACAAATAATCTTTCTGGCTGCTTTTATTGCTGTGAAGGGCCCTCTGTTGCAATAGCCCTCTCTCCAGCTCAGCAGTGATGGACATGGTCCCCTCTGGGGTCCATGAATGCTGCTGCAAGCACTGGCCAGAATGATCTTTCATGAATGATGAAGACCACATCTGATTCTCAAGAGCAGCAGTGCTCACTGGGCTTTCCAGGCCACAGAGCCAGAGTCAAACCTGCCTTGCCAGGCAGTAACATGTTACTGCCTCTGTACCCATCTGAGTTAGCAGTTTCTGAAATACAAGGCTTCCAGATTTTTATTTTATCACAGAATCACAGAATGTCTAGGTTGCAAGAGACCTACAAGATCACCGAGTCCAAACTCTGACCTAACACTAACAAATCATCCCCTAAACCATATCCCTAAGTTCTACATCTAAACGTCTTTTAAAGACCTCCAGGGATGGTGACTCCACCACTTCCCTGGGCAGCCTATTCCAGTGCCTCACAACCCTTTCAGTAAAGAAGTTTTTCCTAATATCCAACCTAAACCTCCCCTGGTGCAACTTTAGCCCATCCCCCCTCGTCCTGTCACCAGGCATGTGGGAGAACAGACCAACCCCCACCTCGCTACAGCCTCCTTTCAGGTACCTGTAGAGTGCGATAAGGTCACACCTGAGCCTCCTCTTCTCCAGGCTAAATAGTCCCAGCTCCCTCAGCCGCTCCTCGTAAGACTTGTTCTCCAGACCCTTCACCAGCTTCGTAGCCCTTCTCTGGACTCACTCAAGCACCTCCATGTCCTTCTGGTAGTGAGGGGCCCAAAACTGAACACAGTACTCGAAGTGTGGCCTCACCAGAGCCGAGTACGAGGGGACAATCACATCCCTGGACCTGCTGGCCATGCTGTTTCCTATGCAAGCCAGGATGCTCTTAGCCTTCTTGGCTGCCTGAGCACACTGCTGGCTCATATTCAACTGACCGTCAACCAAAACACTCAGGTCCTTCTCTGACAGGTAGCTTTCTATCCACACATCTCGCAGCCTTTAGCTCTGTTTGGGGTTGTTGTGCCCCAGGTGCAGGACCTGGCACTTGGCCTTGTTGAACTTCATACCGTTGGCCTCGGCCCATCGGTCCAGCCTGTCCAGATCATCTTGCAGGGCCTTCCTACCCTTGAGCAGGTGGACACACGCACCTAACTTGGTGTCGTCTGCAAACTTACTGAGGGTGCACTCGATCCCCTCATCCAGATCATCGATGAAGATGTTAAAGAGGACTGGTCCCAGTACCGAGGCCTGGGGAACTCCACTAGTGACCAGCCTCCAACTGGATTTGACTCCATTCACTAAGACCCTCTGGGCCCGGCCATCCAGCCAGTTCTTAACCCAGTGAAGCATGCGCCAGTCCAAGCCATGGGCAGCCAGTTTCCTGAGGAGAATGCTGTGGGGAACAGTGTCAAATGCCTTACTGAAGTCAATGTAGACCACATCCACAGGCTTTCCCTCATCCACTAAGCGTGTCACCTTGTCATAGAAGGAGATCAGGTTCGTCAAGCAGGACCTGCCCTTCATAAACCCATGCTGACTAGGCCTGATCGCCTGCTTGCCCTGTAACTGCCGCATGATGATGCCCAAGATAATCTGCTCCATGAGCTTCCCTGGCACTGATGTTAAACTAACAGGCCTGTAGTTCCCCGGGTCTACCCTCCGGCCCTTCTTGTAGATGGGCGTCATGTTTGCAATCCGCCAGTCAAGTGGGACCTCCCCCGATAGCCAGGACTGCCGATAAATGATGGAAAGCAGCTTGGCCAGCTCTTCTGCCAGTTCTCTCAGTACCCTCGGGTGGATCCCATCTGGCCCCATCGACTTGCGTACATCCAAGTGCTGTAGCAGGTTGCCAGCCATCTCCTCGTGGATTGTGGGGGGCACATTCTGCTCCCCATCCCCTTCCACCAGCTCAGGGTACTGGGTGTCCAGAGAGCAACTGGTTTTGCTGCTAAAGACTGAGGCAAAGAAGGCGTTAAGCACCTCGGCTTTATCCTCATCTCTGATAACTAAGTTTCCCCCCGCATCCAGTAAAGGGTGGAGATTCTCCTTAGTCCTCCTTTTGGTACTGATATATTTATAAAAGCTTTTTTTGTTGTCTTTAACAGCAGTAGCCAGATTGAGCTCCAGATGAGCTTTGGCCTTTCTAATTTTGTCCCTGCACCGCCTCACTACATCCTTGTAGTCCCCTTGACTGGCCCGCCCTCTTTTCCAAAGATTAGAAACCCTCTTTTTTCTCCTAAGCTCGAGCCACAACTCTCTGTTCAGCCAGGCCGGTCTTCTTCCGCGCCGGCTCGTCTTTGGGCATGTGGGGACACACCGCTCCTGAGCCATTAAGATTTCTTTCTTGAAGAGCGCCCAGCTTTCCTGGGCTCCTCTGTCCTTTAGAACCACCTCCCAAGGGACTCTTCCAACCAGCGTCCCAAACAACTCAAAGTCAGCCCTCTAGAAGTCCAAGACAGGTTTTACTGGTCCCCTTCCTGACTTCGCTAAGTATCGAGAACTCTACCATTCTGTGGTCACTCTGCCCAAGACAGCCCCCAACCACCACGTCTCCCACCAGTCCTTCTCTGTTAGTGAACAGAAGGTCTAGCAGGGCACCTCCTCTCGTAGGCTCACCAACCAGCTGGGTCAGGAAGTTATCTTCCACGCTCTCCAGAAACCTCCTAGACTGCTTTCTCTGGGCTGTGTTGTGCTTCCAGGATATGTCGGGGAAGTTAGAGTCCCCCACAAGAACAAGCTCTGACGATTTCGCAACCTCTGTCAGCTGTCTGTAGAACTCCTTGTCCACCCCCTCATCCTGGTTTGGCGGTCTATAACAGACCCCCATCAGGATGCTTGCCTTGTTGGCCTCTCCGCTGATCCTAACCCATAGCGACTCCACCTTGTCATTGCCAGCCTCAAGTTCAACGACATCAAAACACTCTCTAATATAGAGAGCCACTCCACCACCCCTTCTGTGCTGCCTGTCCCTTCTGAAGAGCCTATAGCCAGACATGGCAGCATTCCAGTCATGAGAGTGGTCCCACCACATTTCCGTGATGGCAACCAAGTCATAGCCTGCGTGCTGCACAATGGCTTCCAGCTCCTCCTGCTTGTTGCCCATGCTGCGTGCATTAGTGTAGATGCACTTCAGCTGAGCCTTTGCCTTCTCCCCCAGCCTTGCCACTGTTCCCCCTGGCACACCTCCAACAGGCTTTGTTTCTTCCCTGTCCCCCTTCTTAGCTAGTTTAAAGCCCTCTCAATGAGCCCTGCCAGCTCCTGGGCCAGAAACCAATTATTTATTTATTTTGTGTGTGAGTGTGTGTGCGTGTGCATGCACCAGGGCTTTCATCCAAGGAGCTTAAGCAGATTTCCAAGGTGGACAGGTGGACTTCAGTATTTAGAGGTCACAAAAAAAGGGAACTTTTGTATGTTAGAAAGTTAAGACTTGCCCATTAGAAACATTTCTGACTTCTTGCAGTCAAGGCAGAGATTCAGATGACCAAATTCCTTATGTTTTCATTTACCAGGAAATACTAATATGAGAAGATTAAAAAAATATTTTTATGTTTCTTTTTTGTCATGTCACCTTCAATCCATAGAAGCTAATATCCTAACTGCTCCTGAGCTGCTGCAAAACACTATAGAAATATAGTGTCTGCTTAAAGTTGTATGGTGTCTAAATAACCAGGCCTAATGCTCAGCTGACCTTCAACAGCTGTGTCACACTGTCACACTTGCACAGGTATGCTGCTGAGGTGTGGGATTTTTGTTGTTATCATTCTTTTTATATTTTTTCCCCAGTTTTCAGAGGCAAAAGTAGGCATACTTTTTTTTTTTTTTTTAAAAAAAAAAAAAGATAATATATTTGAATGGATCAGATACTTTTCATGAATAAGAAGAGTAACTCAGCAGAAAAATTATTCTTGATGCAAAATTTGCAACCTGCCCTCCCTAGTACTACCAAAATCACTGTGATTCCCACAATGTGCTGTCCTCACACAACCTGTTTTTTTGTAACAGGCTTCTGTAGGAAGGACAGGTGCTCTTGCCCTGCCATGTCCACTTGGGAGCAGTGAGTGCCCAAGCTCTCTCCTGACAAATGGTGCCATGAGACTGCAGCAACTGCAGCTGAGGGTCTCCGCAAAGCATTGGCTTGTGTTTTTAAGCACTTTTTTAGCCTTTATTTTTGTTTGCTTAAATGATGTAACATCACAACCCATAATAGAGTACCTCAGAGTTGGGGGTTCCAGCACCAGCTCCTGTGATGGGGATGCTTACACGATGAGAGATTTGCCATGTATTTGGTGGGATTTCATGCTTAGTACAGCTTTGTACAGTTCTACATACAGAGGATTGTATGTCAGCAATAATATTCATCAGATAGTTTGCCACACTCTCCCTCAGAAAGGACAGAATGATTAAACCTTGCTTTTGTGGTACCATGGACATGTGAATAAACATATCTTTGCCAACTTGCTTCACAGACAGACTCTTAGGACTGTACAGATAGGCATAGATAGGGACCAAAAATCAGTTAAGCATTTTAACATTAAAACCATTTGGAAAAATGCCATCAGTGAAGAAAAGAATCCATTCTCAAAGTAGAAAAAGAAGTGCAACACATAAGGCAATATTATAGAGATGTCACATTATATCTGACAATTGCAAAACGGTGTCTTTGTCTAAGGAGGGTGCTGTAAATTGTTATGAAGCTGTTCCCTAGAGCTTCCAAGCTGCTTGGTGACTACATGCTGGCAAGATGACACTAATTAGTCATTTATTTCAACATTACATGCAACAACTGATAATTTAAAATGCTACTGGTAATAAGTTTAAGTGGAATTTCTAAATAAGCATTTCAACTGTGTTGCCTTAAGCATTCAACCTGTACAGTTACAATTTTTAAAGTATCTAAACTGCAGTTTAGGAGTGAATTCTGTTTTTAAAACACCACTGTATGTGAATGTGAAATGATCCAGGGTTAGATTTAGAAGAATAAGATAAAACTAACCTTTTTAATTTTATTTATTTATTTATTTATTTATTTTCCATTCAGTTAAGAGAGTGTAGTGGAACTAGGAATTGTAGCAGGAAGAGGTAAATAAAAAATGTCTTCATTTCTTAAAATTATCTATAGTCCTATGAGTACTATATCTAATTAACGTGGATTTCAGTTATTACTTTGCTGTATTAGTTTAGAATTTCAAGTCTTTGAGATACCATAGTGATAAGCAGAGAATAAATGCTTTGCTGTATAATTATTCATAAGATGGTACAAATGATTACAGGAAGAATATACTGTCACTCAGATACTTTGCATTTTCTGGGGTCTGTAGACATCCCTTTTCTTTATTTTTTTATTTATATATATATATATTATTTTTTTTTAGTCTATTTTGTGTGAAACCAACAGTAACTCAAAGGAAAAAAAATATATAATTGACAATTTGATCTTCGCTCCTGCAATTCCGACTTACTTCCCTAAAATAAAATATTCCAAAGTCTTTGCTCTTAAAAATCAATGACATAGTATGTATTTAGTCAGGACTCAATTTTTCAATATCTCTTTTTTTTCAGTGCATGTGCCCCCACACATATATATTAAATAAATTGGCTAACTTTGTCAAAGCTCAGAAATGAACCAAAAAAATACCAGTAACATGTCAGATCACAGCTTTGTCTACACTTGTATTTCAGTCTCCAACATTTAACCTTGAACAAACAAACGTATATGGAAAAAATAGGGTAAATATACATGATAATATCCCTGAATGCTCTTCCAGCCTCCAAACTTTTACAGCTCTGGTACTTGAGTTATTTGCAATTTCTATGTAGTTAGTGCTTAATGCATTGCATTTGCATAGGCTTTATTTTGTTCCGTTTAATCCATACACATTTTTAGCATTTGCAACACTGGGAGTTCCTTGGTCTGCTATGCACGGTCTCCTTTAGACTCTTCTGACTGCAGTTCCTTGCTCCATATGAAACTCCCAACGAGGTCTTTGTATTTGAAAAAGCAGCTGCTGTGTCATCTCCAGCCACCCTGCTCCTGCTACTTGCAGTTTCTTACTATTTTCCTTATCTCTTTTCCAGACTGACAAGTCCTACTCTGCCCACACAGAATCTGCTCCCTGAATTTGATCATACCTTCTGCCCTTTTCTTCTCCAATTCTTGTATTATTTACAAGAAAAGAGGACCAGAACTGCACACAGTCTTTAAAGAAGTACGGACAAGTTCAGAATATCTTATTTTTCTGATGCCAGCTTGGACAATAAGTCATTATTATTCACGACATTAATATGTGATTTCTCATCCTTGTTATTTCTCTGTCCAAATCTTATTATTGGTGGGACTAGTAATATTCGTCTTACATCCTAGATCTCTATCACTGACAAAGAAAACAGAGCTGTTAGACTTCTGGCACAGCATGGGAGTGTTGATGACTGCTGTGACAAAGTCTTTACAAAATGATCATTGAAACTGTATAGCTTACACAGCACCCATGCTACCCAGAGAAAGAAAATGCACTCCTAGATTTGTACCAACACTTAGGTTAACAGAAACACATCTTTGTCCTCTGAATACATTTTTTTTTAATTTTCTTTATTATTTCTGAAAACTCTTTATTGGGAGAAGAGAACTAATAAGGAATACAAAGTTAAGAGGCAGTATTTTATATGTCATAGGGAAATAGAAACCAGGATGAACTCACGTCAGGCTCAGATACACAGCATTTAAAGTAAATTGATACAAATACAATGGAGTAGTTTCCTGCAGTTCCTACTTAAGCCACTAACATGAACAATATCAGAATATAAAAATCTCCGTCTTGAAGAGTACCACCGTCTCCAGCCACTCTTTACATTAAAAATTAGGGATGAATGATGGGCAATGCCTTCAAGTGACAATCTGGCCATAGAACCTAGCAAAGACTGAATAATGAACCCATACTACAAGCAGTAAACCAGAGCAACATGGACTTCACTGACTACACAAACTTGTCTGTAAAGAGTCCAGTTCTAGGTTCCATTAATTCCCAGCAGGACAGTCTGTGGCTTGTCACATCCTCCCTGGGAAATGATTTCAAAGGCAGCTGCTAAATATCTTCCACTTAGCCTAGGTTCATGGAGGCTCACTGTTCTCTCAGACACTTCAGAAGACTTAAACAAACAAACAAACAAAAAACCAAAAAAACAACACATTTTATTCTTCAGTTTAGTAAATTTTTCAGCATAGTGAATAAAATCAGAATTGTGTCGTGAAATATGGACTTATGTTCCTATTCAAATGGAATGTTTCTGAAGCCCGAGGGTATGTTTTGATATGCTGTCTTGCTTCAGCAGAGGTGAGTGAGAATTTTCCTATTAGTGTTGTGATTAGGTACAGTCTGGGTCCAGTGTTCTTGTTTCATCCCAGAAATACTGCTGAAAATGTTATGTAACATGTTAGTGTATTTCTCCTACAGATTTTCTTTCAGATGCAATACTTATGTTAAATAGTAGCAAAGTCAAAACAAATCATTGATCTGCCAATTCATTCCTAAATTTCTCTCGAGTATATATTAGCCATCAGGTCAGACTGTGCCAAGTATAGATCACATTAACACTAGAAATACACTATGGAAGTCTGCAACAACAGCCATGCCTCTTTTTTTTTTTTTTTTTTTTTTTTTTTTTTTTTTTCTTGTGACTGCTACTGGGCACAGCACAGAGATCAGTGAGCTGATTTCACTTAGCAATCAAATCCAGCTGGTTCCACGCTCAAATGAAACTCTGAGTGAAGCAACAGTGGGCTTAGCCACTGCTACCATTAGTGCCGTTCAGTGCTCTAATGAGCAGACTAAGATCGAGAGATGATTCCCACTAAATTTGTTACTCTTTGTGATGTTTTTTTCAGCAAAGTACTATCCAGTTTGCATTACAGGCTTGTTGTCACCTTTTTGCATGCCTTGTAACATAAAAACATCCTAGCTTAACTTCCACATATTTAATCCTACTAGATAAAGTTGGAGTTTAATACATTAAAAATAATGAAGGCAAAACTATTTTTAAAGTGTTCTTGAGATAATAAACAGAATTATTTTATTGTCTTTCAAAACAACAAAAAATATCAGAATTCCCCTTCCTTCTTGTTATTTGTTTTACCTGATATTTTCATCATTTGAAAACAGTTTATTGCATCATGCTCAGCACTGGCTAGCACAACCACCAATGGACCACTATTATTTTTTACAATCCTTCAGGCAAAGATGAAAAAACACAAAATAGCTTGTTCCAGGATTACACTGCTGCTGACCTAAGTCTCTAGGGATCCCAGGCAAATATCAAATATTTCAATTAATTTTTCTATAATGATAACACTACATCTTTTAAATCCATATTGAAAACTACTCTAGTATAGTTTTATGCACACACACACACAAGTACAGTACTTGGATAAGACTAAGAACTTTCCCTTTAAGGTAATGTCTTTGTAAAGCTTTTGTGCACTAGAAGATTTATCACAGTCCAAGATTTTAGTGTCCCTTTCAGGCGAGTAGTCAAGAGAGTAATTTTATTCTGAGAACCTCTACTGTTATTTCTCCTCTGAAATTCTGCTCTCATCATTTTTGTGAGAATTTTATAATCACAGAATGGATGAGGTTGGAAGGGACCTCTGAAGATCATCTAGTCCAACCCCTCTGCTGAGCAGGGTCACCTAGAGCATGTTGCGCAGGATGACATCCAGGTGGATTTTGAATCTCTCCAGAGAAGGAGATTCCTCAAGCTCTCTGGGCAACCTCTGCCAGTGCTCTGCCACCCTCACAGCAAAGAAGTGCTCTCTCATATTCATCCAGAACCTCCTGTGCTTCAGTTTGTGCATGTTGCCTCTCATCCTGTCACTGAGCACAACGGAAATTAGACTGGCTTCATCCTCTTGACAGCCTCCCCTCAGATATTTATACGTATTGATGAGTTCTCCCCTCAGTCTTCTCTTTTCCAGGCCAAATGGGCCCAGTTCTCCCATGTTGTCCTCATACAACAAGTGCTCCAGTCCCCTAGTCCTCTTAGTAGCCTCACCAGGGCTGAGTAGAAGGGGATGATCACCTCCCTTGACCTGCTGGCAACGCTCTTCCTAATGTACCCCAGGATACCATTGGCTTTCTTGGCCACATGGGCACTTTGCTGGCTCATGGTCAGCCTGCTGTCCACCAGGACTCCAGGTCTCTCTCTGAAGAGCTCTCTTCTCCAGCAGTTCTCTTCTCCAGCAGATCAACCCCCAACCTGTACAGTTCATGCCTTACTGTTTAAAATATATTTCAGGAAACATATCAGTGAAAGTTTCTAGATGTAAGAGCATATTTGCTATTTTTTATATATATTTTATTTTATTTTTTCTTTGGCCTAATCATATTTTCATTCTTTTCCAATTTTCAGGGATTTTCAAGCTTGTTCAGATAAGTCCAGGAAAAATGAAACTGATGTACTTCAAGTCTAGGAAAATAAAAGCAAAAGCCCCATGAGTTCAGTTAAGGCTCTTAACAACTCAGCTTTCTATCAGTGCTAAGTCCAGTCCAGTCCAGTCCAGTCCAGTCCCTTCCCTTCCCTAAACCTTGAAAAAAGGAGGGAATGCTATAGCATTCAATCCTCTTAAATTTTCCTGGCAGAGTAATTTGTTTCAGCTGAGCATAGTTATATCTCTTGCAAAGAAACCAAAAGCCTGTGTGAGCTACTCACTATGTGAACAGCTTAACCCTCACCCTCCCACCTGCCATGCACTAACTTGGCAAGCTGTAAAAGCCTGGCATTACATAGTTTAAGTAGGAAAATTTGCATTTATTACAATGTTTTGAATGTTTTGAATCAATAGTTAGTCCTCCATCAGATTATGCAGGTGTCAACTTTGTCAATGAATGCTTCACCACTGGTTTTGAGTCTTGAGATGACTTTTAAAGGATAACTTTGTATATAGAAAAGTAGCAGCATGGTACAAAGGGTAGAAATGAGTTTATCTACCTCTGCCAATTCTGATAATGCATTTTGTAATGTGACCTCTTATGTGCTAGTAATTGGACGCAAGCCACCAATGAATCTCTAAACATTAGCAAACTACAATGACACGACAATGACTTTCTGTCACTACTAACCCCATTCTCATTTCAATTCATGTACCATAACTGAAAGGTTCCGTATCTTGCTACCAATCCTCTTGGTTATTCAGGCATAATACTTCATGATACTGACCTCTACTATTCTTTTCATAGGTAGCAAATAAATAAATTTTCTATATGTATGAGAAAATGTCTCCCTCTCTGTTGTGTATAATGTTTAAAAACATCATGCCAAAGCTCTTTCAAAATCACCCTTTTTAGAGATTGCTGATAACCCTTGAATTTTCTTATGGATCCCTCAGAAATGGAGCTGCTGGACTATCACACATCCTTTCCATAGTTTTTTTAAACTTTACTTTATAAAGTTTCAGTGTTCATTAAATAAATCAGAATCTTTATGGAGAGTCTGGCAACTACTCAGTTGTAAAACCTAATGCTTTGGAAAATTGTGTGAGACTTCTCTGACTGGAGAGATGAGTGTAGGTGCTCCATGCATGTACTCCAGAAATCATGTGGGAGAGGAATTTTTCCCAATCATTTCCCATGCAGCATGTATTTCACAAAATACCAAAATATTTAGAAAGCCAAGTCTGAAGTTTGGTGCTGTTTTAAATGTGCAACCAAACCACAGCTGCAAGAAGTTCTGTATAGTTTTTAACTAATGATTTTTTATTTTCAAATAATGACACAGAGAAAATACTTTACCTGTCAACAATGAGAAAAGCTTTTGGAGACTGGAGCTTTCATGGATGGTCAAACCCTTAATGCAGAAAAGCTTTTTGATCCCAGCTCTCCAATGTGGTTTGCAATAAACATTAAGGCTTAAATATAGAGGTAGCACCTGCACCTCTTTCTGTGGGTTTTGGAAGAAAAGTCTTACCCTATCCTCTCCCTTCTTCAGGTTTTGAAAGACAAACGTGTTTCATTTAAGATGATGGTTCAGTGTGTATTCACGGACAATGTAGTTCTCCTTGCAACTTGGATTTAGATTCTGCGAGAGAATAAAAATTCAGTTCCACAGTACTACTTCGGCTTTTTTCCCACCAACTGGCTACACTGACCTTGCCCAGAGGGCAGACTCCATTTTTAGGTGTCTAATTCTCTCGTCATTATTTGGCACAGCCCTTGTGCAAATCATTATGCCTAATAATTAGATACTGCAGTACTCAGGGTTGTGACATGAGACTTTCAGAATCATTACTATTGTGCCTCCAATGTAATTCTTTCCCCTTCCAAAGACTGTGTGTCATGCTCAGACAAATGCTGTGGCGTATCAGACATCAGAAACACCTTTCCAGTAATGATCTCTGTGCTGCAAATAAAGGCTCCTTCTGCTTATCCACTGAGCAATGAATTCCCCATTGATATCTGAACATTTTGAACAGCACACAAGCTTTCTCCAATTTCTGTGAACCTTCAGAAACCCATTTTTAATTGAAAATGCTGTAAAAGCAATATACTGCAGATCATTTATCTTGGTCTTGGAGGCTGTGTTTTTGGACCCCTTGATGTAAACAAAAACTAAGCAAGTAAAGCTACTCCTGACCAGCTCTCTGACCATAGCTGAAATATACTTCCTGAGCCAGTTACTAGCTTGACCTCAAGGCCCTATCACAAAAGAGTAACCTATCAGTTTCTACCTGTCTCCACTTCAAGTATAACCATATTTGTTGTGTTCAGTTTTTTGTTTGTCAAAATCAGTCAGGAGATTGCTCTCAGCAATATCTGACAGCCCTTGTGCTTAATTTTGACTATGCCATTCACTGAAAATGTTGTCCTCGGATTTTAAATTTCTTCTCAACCTTTTGGTTCAAACTGCATTTCTTTTATCTCTATAACAACAGGAACAATTTAATGAGGACTGCCAAACCCTCTCCTTTTTATGCATTTTAAATTAGTTTTGCTTCTCACTGAGTATAAATCTCTTTTTAGGGAACTTTATATAGCAACTCTTCTGTCCTTTTCTACTGTTATGTTTGTTTGCAATGTGTTGAACACCAATTTCCTTTGTTTTCTCCTTGACATTCTTATTATGGGTACTTTCTTGTCTGTGAACATATTATAACTGCACAGCCTTGGAGATGGAGCTGGCATCTGGAAAAAGAGAATCGATGCTGCAGTTCTGGTGCAAAATGACGATAAACCTCAGAGCTTTGCTGTTCCATATACTGGATTGGTAATTGTCCCTTGATTTTCAAATCTGTACAGAGTTATATGTCTAGGGAGTGGACGATGAAATGACCCACTGGCTTTGAGATATTATGTGGTTTGAGAGTCAGAGGAGTGACAGGTATGGCTGAGTGTCACTGCTGTGGATGTTGCTACCTATATATACCTCCAGAAGAGACTTCTGTTCTCCTATGGGAAAAGACTGTTGCAATCTCATGATTGCAAGGACTCTTAAAACTGGCTTTTAGCACAGAGATTTAACATGCTGGGTCCTCATAGTCTGGAAAGCAGGGCTGTTCAAAATTTTTCAAGAATATTTTAAAATGAAGTATAACTTTTTTGAGGACCAGATTCTGGCCTCTCTCCACTTTCAACAACAATTTCACTTACTTCAGGAAGATTCTTTTATGAGGATCCACTCTCAGCTTTTTTTCTGACTTTTGTGCTATGGCTTGTAACCTATATC
The DNA here is from genome assembly GCA_011076525.1 of Nettapus auritus. Classification (NCBI taxonomy): domain Eukaryota; kingdom Metazoa; phylum Chordata; class Aves; order Anseriformes; family Anatidae; genus Nettapus; species Nettapus auritus. The sequence continues at coordinate 24,512,088 of CM021765.1, forward strand.
TGATTGTGGAGGAGAACCCCATTGCCAGAGTTAATGTTATTTCTTGTGACGATAAAGCACATTACTTCATAAGGTAATTTGTATAATTCATATTGATTTATCTTCTACAAGAGACCACAGCATTTTCTCCTATCCTTTTTCAGAATATACTCTCCTTTCACATTGACACTGGTTCCTTGCACCCTGCTTAACTCCATCCAATACTACACTGAAGATTTTCCTTGGCCCTTTGCTGAGTTTCTCTTTTTAGTGCCTTGCTTTTCCCCACAGCTGTGTTTGCATCACTTGACAAGTGGTCAAATATGGTTGTAAATATTAGGAGATTTTTCCTTTCTTTTTGCACAAAACTTTGCTATTATGAGACTATAAGTCAGGTAATAGCAATTCAAGTCCTCTCTCCAGGCCTCCCTTTCCTTAATGTGCTCATCAGTATTAACTACTAAATGCATTTGCCTTAGGAGCTAGAAGATCCCTACTTTGTATTACCAACATTATGTCTTTAATAAGTAGTCATGCAGGTATATTTCTGGTCTGTGCCTGTTCAGGAGGAGTAGGAATGAATGGGTAAAAAGAATCACAGGAGGTCAACTCTCACAAGTGAGAAAACAAAAGAAATTAATAGGTGCTTCTTTGGAAAGCAGCAATTCCTGTCTGTGCCAATAATCAAAACACAGCTGAGCAGTACTTTTTCATTCTGTTTTTATATTGCTTCACTTTGCTTTTTGTCTCCTCTCCCCAGACTAAAAACATTCCATCTGTCTGGTAATCTTTGATCATCTTTTTCATAAAAACTACTGTCTAATCATTCAACCTCAACTTTATAGGATCATGGCTTACAGCCTCTGGGATCTTGCTTTCATATAAATCTCGGTGTCACCAACATGAGGATAATCTCACAGAGAGAAGAACAAAGGGCATGGAGAGAAGAAAGAAGTGTCCATGGAAATGGTTGCTCAGGAATTATTATAAACATATCTATGCGGAGAGCCACATGTGCAGTCCTCCCATTTGCTGATTCAGTTCTATAAATGCTAGGTAAGAGAACCAAATAGATGCGTTTGTCACCTTTTCAAGACATTTACAAACTGAAGCTCTGTGCTGTGCTGGCATAGACCCCACAGCAGGATTGTACTTCATCCTATCAGCCCAGAAGGTAAGATGAAGAGATGTGCAACCCAGCAGCTGTTTATGTTCGCTATTCAGTGCTGCAGCTATCCCACAGGAAGAGGGGCACTGCTTCTACTCTGAGGAGAGGATGATCTGTGACCTTAAGTGGAAATATGGACCACATTTTACAGTGTGGTTGTTGTTGACTGGAAGACAGTGGTCTTAGTGACTCAGCTCATCTGCACCCTCCGTCCTTCTAACATAATACTTATACAACTATATGTATATTTGTATATATACAAATATTATATACATAAATGTTATACAACTATTAAAATAAGCAAGCAAACAATGAGTCAATGTGTGAGAATGAAACAGTGGTATCAAATTCTTGCTAGTACAAATATTCAATACAGTAAGAGGACTGTGACATAAATAGTGCTGGAGAAACACTAAAGACAAAAAAAATTGCATGACAGTCCAAGTAATTGATGCATTTTAGCTTGTAGCTAAGGGATTGAACAAATTTACTTAATCCTTATAAAACAAAACAAGCAAACAAATAAACAAAAAACCAAAAAAGTCAGAAGTTAAAAAAAAAAAATGTAATATATTCCTTGAAAAATAAATCAGACTGTGATGTAAAACAAGAAGTATGATAAACACTGTTCTTTCCAACAACCATTTGGACGTGTCAGATGCAATTACTTTGATACTTTACTGGGTTTACTTGGCAAGGGCTTGGTAGCAGGGGGACTTTGGGGTGGGTGCTGTGAGAAGAACCCAGGAGCTTTCCCATGTTAGATAAGAGCCAACTCTAGCAGACTCCAAAGGAGACCTGTCACTGGCCAGAGACAAGCAAATAAGCAATGTTGTTTGCTCCTCTATGACAGCAGATTTCAGTAAGGGGAAAAACTGATGCACCATAGCAGCTGGGAGAGTGAGGAGTGAGAACCAGCCCTGCAGACCCCAGGGTCATTGCAGGAGGATGGCAGGAGGTGCTCCAGGCATACAGCACAAGTTCCTCTGCGGTTCCTCTGTGGAGAGGCCCCTGATGAGAGCAGTCTGTCCCCCTGCAGCCCATGGGTCTCATGTGGAGCAGCTCTCCATGCTGCAGCCTGTGGAGGAGCCCCTGGTGGAGCAGGTTGATGTGGCTTGGAGGAGGCTGCAGCCCATGGAGAGCTACCGTAGGAGTAGGTCTTGGACCAGAGCTGTAGCTTGTGGAAAGGAGCCCACACAGGAGTAGGGGGTCTAGAGGGATCTGCTGCCTGTGGGGGACCCATGCTGGAGCAGTTTGCTCTTGATGGATGGACCCCGTGGTACAGAGCCATGTGGGAGCAGTTCTTGAAGAGCTGCTGCCTGTGGGCAGCCCACACAGGATCAGTTTGGGAAGGACGGCATCCCCACATGGAGCAGGGGCAGAGAGAGACCGTGAAGCAGCAGCAGAGATGAAGTGTCAGGGACAACTGCAGCCCCCATTCCCTGTTGCCTGCACCACTCAGGGGGCGGTGGAAGAAGAGGGTGGATGGGGGGAAGGTGTTTTTAGTTTACTTTTAGTTTCTCACTGCTCTAGTCTTGTTGGTAACAGGCAATACATTATATTAATCTCTTTAGACTGAGCACATTTTGCCCATAATGTTAATTGGTGAGGGAAATCCCTGTCCTTATCACAATCCTTTAACTCTTTTTCATTGAATTTTCTCCTCCTCTTCCTTTGAGGAGGGGGAATGAGAGAGACATTGTGGTGGAGATTAGCTGCCCATCAGGGTGAAACCACCACAGATAACTATTTTATTCTATTCTCATAAGAGAGTTGAATTTCTGGAGGTCGTCTACTGCATTATATCTAGCCCTTTTTACTCATCTGAGCTGTTATGCAAGAAATGCACTAGGGTTACAGGGTAGTTCTTGTTAAAGGATGTGTGGCACTATTAAAAATATATATATATATTCATTAAAATATTTCTGTCATCCTTTTACAGACAATCAGTTTTGCTTTGTTGGAGTAAAAATCCTGTTGTTACACAGTCACGGATGCTATTTTTGATATCCTAGTCTCTCAAGGTCTCTGGGTAGCAGTTGTGGAGTCTAACACAATCTTTCTTATCATTCTGTAAAAAATACCCTAAAACCTTAAGTCCAGATTCTATCTGCAGTATTTGAGGAAGGCAAGAACAGCTTAAGAAGAACGAGAGGGATATTTTCCTATCTGAAGCCAATATAGAGGCAACTTGCGTGTTCTTATGTGTACTGTCAGATCTTATTCATTGAATTAGCAAGAGCAGGATTAGCCATAATATTCTTTCAAATCACCAGGAGGTGGATTAGGGCTAAAACTACCAATTAAAGCCTGTTTTCTTCAAAAACAATCTGCACATGAATTTTCAGGATTTAAATGCAAAAAGTGTTTGTAAGCACTATGAGAAACCACTTTTGAGCTGAAATTTACTAGGAGAATAATTCCATAATGACCAACAATTACAAGTTTCTGCAAAGACTGTTCTTTAAACTCTGGAGATGCAGTATCCTTTGACTTCCAGTTTAAAAATATGTCCTATATTAATCAGAGTTTTGAAGTTAAAGTGACAGGGAACCTAAAATAGGGCTCTTTAATGAAGGCAACCTTCAAAGCAGGGAAACAGGAAGTTCTCCTGTGATATAGCCTTAAATGAACACTATAGAATAAATTATAACCTCATTTAACCCAGTGAAGACATACTAGAATCTATGGGAAAGTATTGCAGAAAAAGGGGCAGTGAATTGAAATCTGCAAGTTAAACTCTGTCATCTGGAGTCTTTCAAGGAAGGTAGAAAATAAGCCCTCTAATATTGGTGACAAAGATTTATTGCTCATGCAGTGCTATTAATGTGTGCTTATAGACAGAGATGAAGGTGACATCTACATTCCAAAAAGTGTAGCAGAGGTTACAGAGACAGGGGATCAAGCTGAAAGGGAGAAATGGAGAAAAACCTGAATAGTAGTTAAAGTACATATTGTTGCTTATATCATTTGTGAAGATGTTGTTTTGTAATGGGAATGCTCCTTTCCGTTGCTGGAATGGTGGGACACATGTTGTATGGTTGTATAGACCTTCACCTAGATACACCTCACTTAGCTTTGCAAAGCTGTCTGAAAAATCTGACTTAGGGAGCTCTCAGTACATAGCTGAGCCATCTCCAAAGACTTCAAGGTAACTTATCCTTTCTCATTATCATTTGAAAGCCTAAGTGAACTCCAGTATTTTAACTGTGGAGAGCTAAAAAACAGAAGAGAGGAATCTTGGTCCATACATCTGTGTTTTAGGAAGCAATGCTCAAGATGCTTAGAGACCAATGATGGTGCTTCTTAGAAGTTCTTCAAACTGCCTTTCCAGTTGTCAAGATCAAGCACATTTCTTCTCAAATGATCAGTAAACATTCAGGGAAATAAAATCAGTCTTTTTCTCTGAGATATACAGAATACTTCAGTTGTTTTTTCCTATTTTTTAATTATTTGACTGTGCTTACCTGTCAGTGCATATATACTCAAGCGCTTGTAAGTCCATGCATACTGAACACCTTTGATGAGACTTAGGGAATCTACTAAATAATATATTTGCTTTTTATTAAAAAGTCTCAAAACTTGTGGTTGGCTTATCTAACGCCTGGTGTTAGAAATAATGCTTCTGACTTTATTTCTGGTTTACAGTTGAGATTGACAGGTCATTTCTAGTCTAAATATATTCTACTTTTTCTTTTTATTGCAATTTTTATTATTACTCTGCCTTAAGCAAAATGATATATGCTTCAATATTTCTTGTACTTAGTATATTAAGATACACATGCTCTTCTCACTTTCTATTTTACATGCTCATACGTTTTTATGATACTACTCTAAAGGATTATCTGTAAATCAGATCAAGCTCAAGTTTTATAATAGTATGTGCTAAATATTACAGAGAAACTGTTCAAACCTATTTAACACACCAGACTGGATTTTTATTATTATTATTATTTTTTATTTATTTTATTTATTTATTTATTTTTGTGAGGCATCTCATTGGGCCTTTCAAAGGTCTCTAATCTTCAATAGCCTTGATAAAGAACCAAAACCTACACAAAGGAGCTAAATCGACTACTGGATTGCTTACTGAGTCAAATAATAATAATAATAAAAATAATAAAAATATGCAAGCTGATGTTAGCAAAGTCAACAGAAAATGATACAGGTCAGTAATGTGTTCTCAAGAGAATGAAGTACTTTCTTATTATTCCTTTACTTCACAAAATTATATTAAAAACAATAAAACATAACACACAGTTTAATTGCAGTAAAAACCTGTATGCTCATCAGTGCTCAACTCAAATTATTTCCTTCAGCAAACAATATTTTTGCGAAAAGCAATGTCACTTCTTAAATGTTTGGAACAATTATCCTAGACTGTAAAGAGTATACAATGGGATTTCTTTCATGATCTGAGATGCTAGTCTCTGTAACTGTTACTCATTTCAGAAGAACCTACAGGCAACCTCTGAGAAATGAAGAATTATGGTGTGAGCTGAAAGACACCCAAAGAGGCTCCTGGAGCTCTACAATGGCTTATTGTCATACCTAATAGGAATACAGAAGTGCTATCCATGTTGGTGTAAGGACATGATACACAATGACTGCTGGGACTTGCAAGGTTTGCAAACCAGAATGCTGCAGAAGGGGAAGCTGCAATTGACATTGGTTTGTGTGTCTATTGGATAGAGGAACATTACAAACACATCTTCAGTCTAGCAAATCCAAGCAGCTTTTCCACCAAGAAGCTGTATAAAATACCAAACTGGAGAGAAAGTATGGGATAAAGGGCAGACAGAGTGCTCTTCCAAACTATTCCAGTGATTTAAGGGGTAAAATTGGGCGTGCTTCTTATACTCTTTGACCCACAGTCATACTGTCCACCATGGCACATAAGGTAGTGGGAACAACCCACCCACCAGCACGTGACTGAGGAATTATAACAGGCAAAGTGCATGTGGTACTGAACTCTCACTATTTTACGCTATCAGTACATTGGCTGAGGAAGGAATATTGGGTAAATGAGGGCCTGCTGCTGGATATTTGACTGAGTGATAAAAGACAAGGAAAAGGAAGAGATACCCAAAGTCTTCTTTGCTGTGGCTTTTAATGTGAGAGGAAATGTCCTTCTTTGTGGAGGAGGACCTCTGTGTTCTGATGTGCAAGCTGAACATGATTAGGCAGTGTGTTTTTCATAACCATGTGTAGAGCTCCAGTAACAGTAGTTTAGTCATCAGGAGAAGGAAAGTTACAGTTTTTTCTCTATTCAGGAATTGTGACTTCGCATCTGGTGTACTGATTTTGTACTTCCTGCTACAGGAGATGCCTTTGTAAACTGGCAGAGGGTCACCAAGATGTCTATGGTGATGGAAAACATGCCTTAAGTATCGGCTGGGAGACCTGGGTTTGTTCAACATGGAGATGAGAAAACTAAGGGAGGATCTAGTTATTGTCCTCAGCTCACTAACAGAACTTTATAGATGAGGTGGTGTCAGAATTTCCACAGGCACAAGGATAAGAATTAATAGGGATAGACTGTAAGAATGGAAATTCCATTTGTTTATGAGGAAAAAATAAAGTCACTGTGAGGGTGATCAAACACTGGAACAGGTTAGTCAGAGGGGATGTGGAGTCTCTGTCCTTGGATACATTCAGAATTTGACAGGAAAGGGCATCCATGATGTGATCCAGCTTCAAAGTTAGCCCTGTTTTGAGCACGCCAGACCAGATGTCCTCCAGCAACATTTTTTTCTACATTTCTATGATTGCACAATGAACCAGCAGCTCTCAACAGCAGGTGGACTCTCAGCAATCTCTTTGAGCTGAAGTACCATGAGACATGTTGTCTGAACATACTCCTTTGCACTTCTATTTCCCTCCCTTTCCTTGATTTGTACATTGAGTTACTGTGAGGTATAAGGTACCTAATTCCCATAGAGAGACTGTTTTGTATTTATAGAGTGTATATGAAACACTTAAGCCCCCTAGGAATATTGCACAAATAATAATAAAAACTATTTAAGACTAAAAAAAAGTGAATTTTTGTATTAAGTCTAAACATAGCCACGTAGGTAACATGACCAGTTAGCATCACTATTATAACTTCACTTCTGCTCAGTGTCATTATCAATTTCTCTGATCTCTACTAAATTTTGAAGAGTTACCAGTTAGTAGTCAGAGACTACTCATGGTTTTTCGACCATGGGGCACTTTAGTTGACACCCGGCCTGATGGCCGCAGATGGGTCCCTATCTTTTAGGGGAAAACGGATCCTGGGCCAGGAGCTGGCAGGGCTCATTGAGAAGGCTTTAAATTAGGTAAGAAGGGGGACGGGGCTGAAGCAAGGATTGTTGGAGCTGTGCCAGGGGGAACAATAGCAAGGCCGGGGGATAAGGCAATGGCCCAGCTGAAGTGCATCTACACCAATGCACGCAGCATGGGTAACAAACAGGAGGAGCTGGAAGCCATTGTGCAACAGGCAGGCTATGACTTGGTTGCCATCACGGAGACGTGGTGGGACCACTCTCATGACTGGAGTGCTGCAATGACTGGCTATAAACTCTTCAGAAGGGACAGGCAGCACAGAAGGGGTGGTGGAGTGGCTCTCTATATTAGAGAGTCTTTCGATGTTGTAGAACTCGAGGCTGGGAATGACAAGGTCGAGTCCCTCTGGGTTAGGATCGGCAGGGCCAACAAGGCTAGCATCCTGGTCGGGGTCTGTTATAGACCGCCAAACCAGGATGAGGAGATGGATGAGGAGTTCTACAGGCAGCTGACAGAAGTTGTGAAATCGTCAGCCCTTGTTCTCGTGGGGGACTTCAACTTCCCCGACATATCCTGGAAGCACAACACAGCCCAGAGAAAGCAGTCTAGGAGGTTTCTGGAGAGCGTGGAAGATAGCTTCCTGACGCAGCTGGTTAGTGAGCCCACCAGGGGTGGCACCCCGCTAGACCTTCTCTTCACAAACAGAGAAAGACTGGTGGAGGATGTGATTGTCGGGGGCTGTCTTGGGCAGAGTGACCACGAAATGGTGGAGTTCTCTATTCTTGGCGAGGCCAGGAAGGGGACCAGTAAAACCACTGTATTGGACTTCCGGAGGGCTGACTTTGTGCTGCTGAGGACACTGGTTGGTAGAGTCCCTTGGGAGGCGGTTCTGAAGGGCAGAGGAGTCTAGGAAGGCTGGGCGCTCTTCAAGAGGGAAATCTTAATGGCGCAGGAACGGTCTGTCCCCACGTGCCCAAAGACGAGCTGGCGGGGCAGAAGACCAGCCTGGCTGAACAGAGAATTGTGGCTTGAGCTTAGGAGAAAAAGGAGGGTTTATAATCTTTGGAAAAGTGGGCAGGCTACTAAGGAGGACTATAAGGATGTTGCGAAGCTGTGCAGGGACAAAATTAGAAAGGCCAAAGCTCATCTGGAGCTCAATCTGGCTACTGCCGTTAAAGATAACAGAAAATGTTTTTATAAATATATCAACACAAAAAGGAGGACTAAGGAGAATCTCCACCCTTTACTGGATGCGGGGGGAAACTTAGTTACAAGAGATGAGGAAAAGGTGGAGGTGCTTAATGCCTTATTCGCCTCAGTCTTTAGCGGCAATACCGGTTGTTCTCTGGATACCCAATTCCCTGAACTGGTGGAAGGGGATGGGGAGCAGGATGTGGCCCTCACTATACACGAAGAAATGGTTGGTGACCTGGTACGGCACTTGGAAGTGCACAAGTCGATGGGGCCAGACGGGATCCACCCGAGGGTACTGAGAGAACTGGCAGAGGAGCTGGCCAAGCAGCTTACCATCATTTATCAACAGTCCTGGCTATCGGGGGAGATCCCAGATGACTGGCGGCTAGCAAACGTGACGCCCATCTACAAGAAGGGCCGGAGGACTGACCCGGGAAACTACAGGCCTGTCAGTTTGACCTCAGTGCCAGGGAAGCTCATGGAGCAGATTATCTTGAGAGTCAGCACTTGCAGGGCAAGCAGGCGATCAGACCCAGTCAGCATGGGTTTATGAAGGGCAGGTCCTGCTTGACAAACCTGATCTCCTTCTATGACAAAGTGACGCGCCGGGTGGATGAAGGAAAGGCTGTGGATGTGGTTTACCTTGACTTCAGCAAGGCTTTTGACACCGTTCCCCACAGCATTCTCCTCAGGAAACTGGCTGCTCTTGGCTTGGACTGGCGCACGCTTCGTTTGGTTAGAAACTGGCTGGATGGCCAGGCCCAAAGAGTCGTGGTAAATGGAGTCAAATCCAGTTGGAGGCCAGTCGCTAGTGGCGTTCCCCAGGGCTCGGTGCTGGGGCCAGTCCTCTTTAATATCTTCATCAATGATCTGGATGAGGGGATCGAGTGCACCCTCAGTAAGTCTGCAGATGACACCAAGTTAGGTGCGTGTGTCGATCTGCTCGAGGGTAGGAAGACTCTGCAGGAGGATCTGGATAGGCTGCACCGATGGGCTGAGGTCAACTGCATGAAGTTCAACAAGGCCAAGTGCCGGGTCCTCCACCTGGGGCGCAATAACCCCAAGCAGAGCTACAGGCTGGAAGATGAGTGGTTGAAGAGCTGCCAGGCAGAGAAGGACCTGGGAGTGATGGTTGATAGTTGGCTAAATATGAGCCAGCAGTGTGCTCAGGTGGCCATGAAGGCCAACAGCATCCTGGCCTGTATAAGACACAGTGTGACCAGCAGGGCTAGGGAGGTGATCGTCCCCCTGTACTCGGCTCTGGTGAGGCCGCACCTTGAATACTGTGTTCAGTTTTGGGCCCCTCGCTACAAGAAGGACATCGAGGTGCTTGAGCGAGTTCAGAGAAGGGCGACGAAGCTGGTGAGGGGCCTGGAGAACAAGTCCTACGAGGAGCGGCTGAGGGAGCTCGGATTGTTCAGCCTGGAGAAAAGGAGGCTCAGGGGTGACCTTATCGCTCTCTACAGGTACCTCAAAGGAGGCTGTAGCGAGGTGGCGGTTGGTCTGTTCTCCCACGTGCCTGGTGACAGGACGAGGGGGAATGGGCTTAAGTTGCACCAGGGGAATTTTAGGTTGGATCTTAGGAAGAACTTCTTTACTGAAAGGGTTGTTAGACATTGGAACGGGCTGCCCAGGGAAGTGGTAGAGTCACCATCCCTGGAGGTCTTTAAAAGACGTTTAGATGTAGAGCTATGATGATAGATGTTAGTGTTAGGTCAGAGGTTGGACTCGATGATCTTGAGGTCTCTTCCAACCTAGAAATTCTGTGATTCTGTGATTCTGTGATATTGATTGGACTTATAACTGTTCTGAATTTTTACCCTTTTTTTTTTTTTTTTTCTTGCTCCAAGATAAAATTGCTTATTTTCTTAGTGAGAGTCTAACATCAAGCAGATGCTGTGACCTGATACTCAAATAATGATTGAAGAAGATTACTGGATTCTCCTTAATTTCAATTCTCTTTTGATTGTGGGCATTCTTCAGCTTTGCTGTAACTCAATAAATTTTTATAACGATATTTATTTACATTCTGTGTCATAAAGGTTTATTTTATTTTTCCTAAAGAATCTCTACACTACTGGATACTGCAGGTGTCTTCAAAAAATCTGGTCAAACTCCTTTTGAACAGTGTAGCTAGGCCTGCATTTTTGGTAAGTAAGTTTGAATTTGTGCAAGGTATTAAAAGATAGCTAAGCTTGTGTCTGCAGGCAACATAAAATCTGATACGACTTAGGTCCAACATCACCTGAACACAGCTAAATTCTTCCTCTAATGCTTCTTTGGGCATGTATACAACATAGTTGTGTTTGTAACACCCTATTTGACTTGCTCAGAATGTGTCCAGGTATCAATTAGAACCCAAAATATCAGGGAACCTGGTGAATAGCCTCTGAACAAGCTCAGCTGAAAACACTGTACCCAGAACAGAGATAACTAGCATCACGTGAATTGTCACCTCATGCATTTCTGCTTCACTGGTTTCTCCCATTAACTTTCAAGGGGCTGTGGAGTCCTGAAGCAGGAGTTTCTTCTGTACCTGAGGTAACCCAGCCCTGCATCACAGCAGCTGATAGCAAGTACACTATATATTGATGCTTGTAACTGCTCTCTTTTCAGTCTTGAACTGGTGTTACTTTGAGCATTCACAGAGAGAGTTCAGATGAACAAAAAATAGGCCAGAAATTTGCTATAGAAGAGTGGGCTAGAAGTCTGTTCAGACTCATCAGCAGGACTAAAACTGTTGGCTAAATTATAGCTTGCCAAATTCTTCTGGACTGCTTGTCTCTCTGTTGTTTCCATGCTCCTGAAAACAAAGCTGAGAGATCAACACCAACATGCAGAGTGACCTCAGAGAAAATCCATGGAGAAGTCTGAAAGAATTGAAATATGATTTCTTCAGTCCAAATCAATTCACATACAAACTAGACCTGGAAGACAAGAGAACTGCCATGGCCATTTTCCTGGGGGCTGAGGCCTGCATTAATTATATGGAAGTACTTCATCTGATGATGACCACTCATCACACACACACACACACACACACACACACACACACAAATTACCTACCCAGCTCTAAATTAACTCTCACTAAGTAGTACAGATGCTATAAAATGTCATCTATTGATATTATCACAAATAAATCTTCTGAAATGATCTCCAGTCCTGACTATGAGCTATTGCTTTGCAGTTTGGCCTAAGGTCTGGATGGTGTGCAAGTTTTTTTATCCTCTGCTCTGCAAACCTGCTGCCTTGGTTCTCTGTTCTGACTTCCCATTAATTCTCAACAGGAAGCTTGACTAAATTTCTAAATTTCTAAATATCAAAACCTGCCCGCTGAGAAACTGCATGCCTCGTGCTAACCGTTGCCTCTGATAACATTTATGGGCCACTGAAACAATGGAACCATGCTAGGCTGGTGTGTGAGCAGCAAACAAATCTTGCAGAGAATAATGGACATTATCATGCCCTATTCTGCACAAGATAAGAATATCCACATCACTCTAAAAGCTTTCAGAACAAAAGATAACACTTAGCTTATTTTCCCTCAATAATTTACTTACACATGCAAGAGACATGCATTTGCCCCTTATCACATAAATACGTACTAACACAAGCAAATAAACAGAAACAAGCCATTTTATCTCTGGTGTTGGAAGGAAAAGAAGAGATATAGTTATTGTTCTTCCTATTTCAGAAAAACAGAGGGACACCCAAACTCTATGAACATAAGAATCATTTAGTACCAGACAGAAACAAAAGGAAGGGAGAGAGAAAAATATATATCAGAGAGATTTCAGTCAGTTTCAAATCCCCAAATGTGTTTTCATGTCTGCCAGCAATAAATGTCTTCTTTTGGCTGATAAACTGAACTAACTTGACATGAAACCAGATTTTTTATTTTTTGGAAAGGAAAGCATGGACACCAGAGTGTCATTCTGAGGAGAGTTAACTCCCATAATAATAACCAGTCAAAAGTGTTATTTGTTGTTCAGTAAACTCATTTGGCAGTCATATTTCCTTTTCACTGATACCGTGTTTATTCTTATTCTTTCTTGAATTCCAGACCTTAGATATGTGAAAATCTGCCCATAATGTCCATACAAGTTTCTTTCAACATGTATGGATGCTCAGGGAAAATAAGATTATAAAATAATGCAGCCTCTCTACTGCCTTCTGGCATGGAACATGTCAAAATTAATGGTTCACCCAACTCCTCTTCCCCTCCAAAAGCCATTACCAGTCAGGGTTCTTTAAAGCTCAGGACTGCTCAACGCTAAGCAGACCCCAAACTGGCACTATGTTAATCTCTTTCTCTGCTGTTCCTTTCTTCTGAGCCATTCTAGGTGCTCTCATCATCCTTTGACCGCTCTCTGTTAGAAGAAGAATGTCCTATTGTTCCTTTTTAATGAATCTGTGGATGACAAAGAGTTCATTCAGCTGCCTTTGTGAGGTATCTCAATTCTGAAGAGAGCCAGGTCGTTACCCAGCGCTAGTCCAGTCTCTGTTAGCAAGATTTGCAACCCAAATGTGTGCATACACATTTGAGAAACGGGGGTCAGAGGCTATACAGCATTATGCAATGAGACTTTAACTCCTTCCTCCGGCAATGGAAATGCTGTTCATGCTGTGATAACTCAATTATTTTCCTGCTTTTGCTAGAAAAAAAAAATGAGATGAAGAAAAAAACAAACCAAAATAAACCAAAAACAACCCCCCCTCAAAACAAACAAACAAACAAACAAATCCAACCCACCAATTAGTAGGAGTGATCTGAGATCTGATCTCTGCCCCTCAACTTCGTTATTTTTATTTTGGTAACTCAAGAATGCTTTTGCCTGCACTTGTTTTGTCTATGGCTGAGTGTTTTCAGTTTCATGCCTGATTGCCTGCCTACCTGAGCACTGCTGAGAGCATGTTTTTCTCTGTGAAAGGAATGCATATGTTTGCCTGCCTGCTTGAACCAGGAGCTGTTTTTATAGGGAAAAAGAACAATTCTTGTTGAACTACAGTCAGGCACTTCTTTCTGAAAATTGTTCTTGTAGACAACAGCAGAGGTTCACTGAGGTGAACACAAGGATGTGTAGTGTATTTTTACTTGCACCAGCCTGTCCACTTTTTTATGTAAAGAGGGAGTGCAATTCCTTGCACAGAGAGAAAGGATTGTTTCACCAGCCTTGGGGTTAGAAGGCTTAAACTTGTGAAGAAAGCTATGAAAGATGATGGATACTCCCATAATCTCAGCTGCAAATTATTCCTTTTTATGTTGGATAAAATTGATAAAAGAAAAGTGAGATTATAGCTGCTTTCCATAGCTGCAGCTTCCCATGCCTGACTTTTATCCCCCAAAGCCTTGAATGTGGTCTGTGCCAAGGGTAATTTAAAGACTTTTTTTTTTTTTTTTTTTAAAAAAAAAAAGATATTTGTGATCCTACCATTGGAGCTGCAGTACGAGGAGGTGTGTATTCTTTTTAGCTTTGTGTTATTTTTTGCTACAGGTGGATATATGAAATCAAAAGTTCCAGCACTCCTTCTTAAAGACTAAATAACACTTTATTTTTCACCTGCAAAACACTGCCAACAAAGTGGAAAACAACAGGGAGAAACAACAAAACCTATGCTACTGCTGAAGCTTAAATCATAGCTCAAACTAAAACTTTTCAATCACATGCTTATTTAGAATGCTCTGTTTTGAGAAAAAGAAATAGAAAAATCTATGGAACTGGAAGTTATATTACAATATTGAAAAAAAAAATCAGATTACACTACCTCCTTTAAGTTCTATAGATAATGACTACAATAAAAAACTAACACAAAATATAAGGTTGGTCTTGTTAAGGTCTGAAAATTTTTCTGTGATTAGAGTTGGAGGGTCAAGGAAGGCAAATTAGACTGAAGGTTTTCTCTCTCTCTCTTCCTTCTTTTTTTTTTTTTTTTTTTTTTTTTTTTAAATCTGTGAGAATAATTATTAAGCTAATTAAAGTTGATATATTTGGAATGCAATTCCATAGTTCCACCTAAACAACAGTATATTCTGATATTTAGCTTGGGAATCATAGAACGATTTGGGTTGGAAGGGGCCTTAAAAATTCCACACCCCCCCTGCCATGGGTAGGGATACCTCCCACCAGACCAGGTTGCTCAAAAACCCATCCAGCCTGGCCTTGAACACCTCCAGGGATGGGTTATCCACAACTTCTCTGAGCAACCTATCCCTGTGCCTTACCACCAGCTGAATGAAGAATTTCATCTTTATATTAAATCTAAACCTATCCTCTTCTAGTTTAAAGCTATTCCCCCATGTCCTATCACTATTCTTCCTGACAAAAGTCCCTCTCCAGCTTTCCTGTAGGCCCCCTTTAGGTACTGGAAGACTGCTGTAAGGCCTCCCTGGAGCCTTCTCTTCTCCAGGCTGAGCAAATCCAACTCTCTCAGCGTGTCTTTGTAGGAGAGGTGCTCTAGCCCCTTTATCATCTTTGTGGCCCTCCTGTGAACTCATTCTAATACTTCTATGTCCTTCTTGTGCTGGGGGCCCCAGAGATGCACATAGTGCTCCAGATGGAGTCTCACAAGGTCAGAGTAGAGTGGGAGAATTGCCTTCCTTGCCCTGCTGGTCACACTTCTTTTGATGCAGCCCAGAATACCGTTGGCTTTCTGGGATGCAGACACACATTGCCAGCTCATGTTGAGCTTCTCATCAATCAACACCTCAGGTCCTTCTCCTCAGCGCTGCTCTCAATCTGTTCTCCACCCAGCTTGTATTTGTGCATGAACACAAATTGATTTAACATTGATCTAACATATGAAGCAACAGCTGTCACTCGCAAAAAAAGAAGCAAAAAAATTAAAATAAGATTTTTTTTTTTAAAAAAGATATTTTAAAAAGTAGGCTTCCAAAAGTCATTTCACAGTGTACTGTCCTGTGCCAATATAACAGACTTTTCCCTCCACACCCCAAGCATCCAACATCTAGTTTCTTACATAGTCTTAAAGCTCAGCCCTGGAGAACTCTTAAGGGTCTTTTTCATATTCTGTGTGTACCAGATTTTAATTTTTGGAAGATATGTAGCCTTAATTTTCAGCCCATATGCTATGTTACCTGGCTTGGGAGAAGAAGGGGGAGGAAAAATCCAAAAGAAATGAACACACTTATCTTTGTTAGCTTTAGTATCATATCTTTGCAATTTCTTTCAAGACTCCTCTAGGTTTTGTAAACGTTCCTTCCCAGTTATTAGCATGTCATCGAGATAACAGACAACACCATTTACCCACTGCCTTACTTAGCTCATTATTCTTTGAAACACAGCAGGTGCTTTTTCTGTTTATACCTAAATAACCCCTTATGTGTGTTTGTCATCAGAGGCTTTTTGCCACCTGTTGGTAATCTTGGGACAAGCCCTGCTTGGGAAAATGCTCTCTGCACTTTGAAAATAAATGGTCTACTATAGAAGTTCCTTGTTGTCCAGTTGGAGCCAACAATTGCTGGAATTTCTATATTTCTGACAAGTTCTGCTCTCCTATCCCCCCTGAAGTACAGCTGGTACAGCCCATTCCCTGACATTCAGGGGAGTAAACAGACTGGTTCCTAGCACACCACGTTGCATTTCCAGAAACCTTTGCAAGGTTTATGGTACAGGTGTCCTCCTGAGAAACAAAGAAACAAGTTTGTCACTCACAGATGACACTGCAGCTATAGCTGTTACTAAACAATGTCTGCAATGAACATGACTTTGGTTTGAACTTTCTTAAGCTGTTACAGAGCTGGTTAGCTACTATCCACTGTAATTTAGGCTTAGAGAAACAGTTGCCCACCACTTTCAGTTAAGCTTGTTATCCAGTGTTAACCAGGTATATTTATAAAATACAGTAACTTGTTAATCATTACTTGTCCTTACACTACCATGACACAGAGTGTGCAATGTATATTCATTTTCTACTGTGCACAGACAGTGCTCACTCGTCCATGGACAGTTTATTTAGTTGACAGATTAATTGTACCACAGATGCAGGGATGCTAGGGAGGCCAGCTCAGTTCTGGCAGGATTATTCAGTGCTGTGCAGTTTTTGCTACGTTAGTCTCACAGGGTTCACAGCGACCTGGCCAGAGAGTGTACAGAAGACCAGAGATGTCCCCAGCCTGCCCCAGCATGGGCTTGACACATGTAAATGCAACCAGACACAATATGGCTCAAGCATATTCACTTAGGAGGAATAAGGAGATGACTCCATTGCTGTGGCTAGAGGTCTCTTATCAGTTTGAGAAGTACTGCATGAACTTGCTAGGCAGATTTGAGAGCTCAGTGCAGAGGACCACAAATAGTTCCACAAAAATCAGCTCAAAATTGACAGGAAATATTATGTTTGGTTGACAACCAACCACACCACTCCTATAAGCAAAGCTACCTTACTGGGATATTCTTCTTTATGGGTATTGTACACCTTTCTCTAACACCTGTTCTGTTTCAGCCTCTGTAAGCACCTACCCTTCTGGTACTGATGCTTCTTATGTGGATGCTCCGACCTTATGCTGTCATTCCCCGAGCACTTTAGTGGAGACACAGTGAGCTGACTCAAAGAATGGACTCAGGTTCTAACATTTAATTTCCTGAGTTATCTCAAACCAGATTACTTAGCAATTCAGTCCACAGTTGCCCAAACATTTTTGCCAGCATAATGGAGGCAGTGGTGTAGAGGTGGAAAAGAAGGGCTAAAGCTGGGGTGAGAGGAGGACAGCCTCTTGAGGTTGTAGTAGTGCTTTGTGCAAATTTAAGGTGCTTGCAGAATTATGATGTTATTTCCAGGCACCAAACTGATTTTAGAGTGTTTTGCAAAACGTTATTGAAACAAGCAGTAGAAGTAAACATTTTTAGACTTGCCAAATACCACAAAATACTTTAGCTTTCTACTTGGCTTTCAAGATAAAACATATTGTTCTGTTAAAAAAATAAAAAAATGTAAGCCTTTAATGGGTTTCATTAGAATATCTATGATGTCTTTATACTCTGTCTCAGTAAGCTCCAGTGTAAAATATATCTTTAAGTACCCTTTGTATTTTGTCTATGTTAGAAAAATAACTTCTGTACAGTGAAACCCCCCATACTGTTTCTGTAAAGCCTAGATCTCTTTCAAAACTTTTAGTCCCTTCAGTGCAGTTCAAACTGTTTATTTTCTCTCTTTTATTTATTTATTTATTTATTTTTTTTAATTTCAAGATTCAGTCCTTTGCCAATTTCTACACAGAGAAGTTAAGAATTAAATAATCCAGAAGTTTTTTCATAAAAACAGGTTCAGAATATAGCTTTATTTCCTTAGGACATGAGACAATAACAGGAAAGCAGGAATCTAAAATTCTTTAGTTTCTTTTGGAAGTGCCTTTCTGTGCAATTACATTCTTTGGTCCAGTGAAGTCACTTAAGGAAAATTTTAGAGATCTACTCCCCAAAGTTGTTATCCTTTTGAATTCCCATATGATGATTTTAAATACTGCTAATACTATAATCTATTTCTAAATTTTTGAAAAACAAAAACAAAAACAAACCAACAATACAACAACAACAACAAGAACAGCAACAAAACAACTACTGGAGAAAGACTGAAGAATGAGAGAAATATAAATTCAATCTAGATCTAATTTACAGGTATAAAAAAATGGAAATATTCTCATTTCTATAATATACTGATAAGAAGCCGACAGTGGAAGGAGGAATGTAACCACCTTTCTTATGATCTTTTTCTCTGGGCTGTGTTGTATAATTGCAAGCAGGAACAAGGCTACTACTTACATTTATTAATGATGAATCTGAGTCAGTACTGCCTTGCATCACTATAAAAGAGTGTGATTCCAGTGGTGTTACACTGATATGAATCCATAGCAAAATCAGATTTACATCTTGCTTTATTATTTGAAACATTACTCCATTTGCAAATAGACCAAGACAGCGGTAATTTGGAAAAGAAAGACTGGAAGAACTGAGAATCAAAGAATTAACACCAAAGCTAAAATACACACACACATAGAGAAAACAAAAAGAGCAGACAATCAATGAAGGCTGGACAGAAGAAGAATCTTGATGAACTAGTAAGAGATGGGGTGAGTTTCATCAAATAGAAAAGCGCATGTGCATGTAGAATAGAAGGATAGTAAGACTGGAAGCTTGCAACATTTTACAAAGTGTTTTTTGAACCTGTGGGGCGAGTATATCTTTGAGGAAATATGATATCATCACTTGTAATGTCATGCAGTCTCCTTTAGAGTATGATCAAAGGAATCTGCTCTTTGCCTTTGAGTTTTTTAAAAAAATCTTGTCTTGGGGCAGAACTGCTTGTTAAGGAGTGGGGTTAATGTCACAGCTGAAGAATCAGGAAAGTATTATTCTCTCTGTCATTTGTGACCTCTTGTCTATGCAGGATGAATAAAACAAGTTTGGAGAGAAAATATCCAGACACATATCACTGATTTCTCTTTCTAAAGGAAATTACCTGGAAGACTCTGAAAGCCACAAGAAGCTGCCTGAAGTATAACAGTAGATAGATGTCAGTGGTCATTATTGGATAGAATGCACAGAAAATAAAGGGGATGAATACCTATATTTGCCTGAGTATAATCCTAGCATCATTATCTTCAGCTGAAATATCACCCACAACTTCAGGTCTTTGCAGACTTTTTAAGAAAAATTGCAAACAACTAAAGCTACTGTTTCTCACATGTTTTAACACACTGTCCCACTGCTGAACATTTAATATATAGAGATATTTTCAAAAAATAGTTAGGTTATAGAGTCATTACTGACATTGTTACAGAAAAGAAACTATATATGTCTACCAGTCTATACTTACATGCTACATGTAAATGAAATAATGCATTTATTTTAATATGATTAGATTTTTTATTTTTACTTTTTATTTTTTTTTCCCTAACATTAAATACAATGGGGTAAATTTCATATAATCTAAGATCTTGCCAGGCACAGAGGAGAGACTGACTTGCCTGTAGTTCCCTGGGTCTTCCTTTATTCCTTTTTTAAAAATGGTAGTTATATTTCCGCTTTTACAGTCACTGGGAACCTTCACTGGACCACAATAACTTCTCAAATATGATGGAGAGTGGCTTAGCAACTTCATCTGCCAATTCCCTCAGGACCCATGGATGTATTTAATCAGCTCCTATGGACGAGTTCACCTTCATTTGAGACCTTAGATGGTCTCAAAGCTGATCTACAATGGGCGGTTTTTCATTCTCCCAGTCCCTGCCCAGCCTTCTGTGACTTAGGCTGTGTGACTTGAGCACTTGCCGGCGAAGACTGAGGCAAAAAATATATGTGATATTTCATGTTGTACCACCTTTCTAAACTTAAATGTTTGGAAGAACTCTCCAACTTTGGTTCTGGGCATTTGGAGGCCATTTTAGATAATCTCCTCCATGTACAAACAAGCAAAGAAAAAAATACAAACAAAAAAATACCGCATACTCTTGAAATGTTACACCACCGGCACCCTGCCCAATTGCCAGTTACATCTGCACAAGAATGGTGACATTATGAGCAGATATGAAACAAAATTAATCTTGATATTCTACTGCATCTAAGCTTTTGTCATCTGAAATGCAAAACTACGGAATAGTTTCAGACTAATTGCTTCTAAACATTTTTTCTTTTTTGAGAGGTTTCAGGTTGTGACACTTCTAAACTTCAATAATCATTCTAATAAGTCCTTCATTATAAAACTTCAGCATCTGTGAAACAAATTGTTCATTATATTTTCAAACATTTAGAAAAAAAAGGAAGAAAAAGCTGTATGTGAAATATAAAATTGTCTGGTTACCATGGCCAACACATATATATATTCACATTCCCAGGAAAAAAAGTAATCTATTGATTTGGATGCATGTTACTTTTTATTTCTTAGCTTATTTGTGTTATTTTGTCTTCCTTCCAGTAAAATAGATTGCATTCATAAACACCTAAGGAATTATAAAGTAAACAACATTTCTGGCAAAGTATTTTTTTTAAATAACTGTTTTGTGAGATGTGTACAGTACATCCCAGTATCTCTTCACTAAACAAAACAAAACAAAACAAAACAAAAAAAAAAAAAAAGGAAAATGGTCTCTGAAATCTAAAGAAATCAGGGAAAATCATTTATTTGTGCAATAACACTATACATTTCGAAGAAAACACTGTGGCCTGTAAAAATACAGTGAAACTGCAATTAAAACCTATGGAGAAAACTCTTAGATAAATAAAGGAGATATTATTAGATGTATGGAACAGAAAAGATCAGTTGGTTCCTGTTTACTTGAAAAAATCAGAAGCCAATACATCTGATTCATGCTGGCATAGTTCCACACCATCTATGGAGTTCATGGTGGCATAATAAAGATTGGGAAGTATTACTTATTGCACACCATGTTTCTGAAAATCCATCAACAGTAACAAAAGATGTTGAACTGCAATGAATACCAGATTTTTGAAAATGTCTTTTTCTTGACTTAAGAGGAAGGAAAATAAAAGTGAGTTGAAGGGTGTTACAAACATGTAGGACACCCATCTAATTATTGATATGAATTGCTTAATGAATTGAAATTGTATCAATTACAAGAATAATGCAGAGAAGAGAGACATCTTGACGAAGACAGGAGTCCATCATTATTTTGTGTACTACGTGCTGTTCAGAATAGTACTGCTGAAACAGTCCTTGACACCTTTTCAGAAACAATCCTTTCTCTCTACTTAATAAGTACTTATTCAAAGGAAGAAGAACTCTCAAGAACAGTCAATCTGTTGCTTAGCTAGCATGACAAATTGTGCTCTCATCAGACTCATGCACTTCTAATTGCCAAAGCTAACTTGAATTGCAGAGTTAGAAAGGGGAGCAGAATATGTCTGTCTCTTCTGTAAGTGCTTTTTTTTTTTTTTTTTTTTTTTTTAAGGCTCTTATTCTGAATTGCCCACCGTATTATATATTTCATTAGTTGATAAGCACACTGTTTTTTCATGCAGCTTAGTTTTCAGGTTTAAGGAAATCTAAAGCTATAAATCTAAATCTATTGAGCTATAAGAGGAACACCAGGCTGCTTCCCATTGAATGAATTAATATTCTGAATATTTAGGTAATGAAGAAGGGCATGACTTATTGCACTTAAGTCACTTCTTATTTTATTTCCTTTCCAAGAGTAAAGGATCTCTGAATAAATTGTTAAAGAATCTCTTTATTGCTATTTACAAAATGGGTATATGCCTTATCTTTCTTCAGGTGGGACAAAGGAGGGTACTAACCAGAGACACACGTGAGTTTTAGATAACTATTTTATCATTATGGTACGGGGAAAGAATTAATGCTCGTTAGTACCCACTGCCAAAGCCACAAGGACTTTAACCATTTCTGAACTGAAAGTATCTGATAATTTGATGTATTCCATAAAATAACAATCAGGTGACATTGATAATTATTTAAAAATATTAGTATTCAGCTTATTAAAAACTGTAATATTTAAGATAAATGTTTAAGATACCTTAAGATATGTTTGATATAATTAATGGCCTGTGCCTAGGTTTTACATAATTCTCCAAATCCCTGAGCTAGATGGTATGAATACTGAAATGTAATTCAATTTATTATCTGAAATCCTATTTGTCCTGCTGTTTCTGTAAACCTATTCAGTTTGCAAACAAATTTTAGCAACTTTTTTTTTTTTTTTTATTCTCATCTGTTATCTGAAAGGAATACCTTAGGACACCTTTAAGATCTATTTTGCTTCTTTTGATTTTTGTGTCCTGTCTCAAAATTTGTACATATAGTTATTTTCTTTTTTTCCTTTCTATCAGAGGTGGGAGGAGGGTCAGGCAGGGTGAAGCATTGCCAATGCAATACTAACATATAGCAACTGCTGCCTTGGTGACCTACAGCAAAAGAAAGAAGCTATCCTGAAAATTGTTACATTCCTTTATGACCTCTTCAGTTTGCTGAGACAAGAATGATTTTGGCATGTAGCACGGTGCCATCCTAGGGTTTTTACTATATGGTAGGGTCTTCTGTTACTGGGACAGTTTTATCTATTGACTCTGCTTATAGTGCTTACCTTTTGAAGATCTAAGGAAAAGGAAGATGTTAAATTATGAAAGAACCTCAGCAGATACTTAAAATACTACCAGTTTTAGAGTTTTCTCCTGGTGTAAGAATACACCACATCTGAGAAGGTAATTTACTGCTGCTTACTTATGCCTGGCTTTAAATACATTGGACAATATGAATGTCTCTGCTTAATTTATTCTCCTGCTATGACTGAAGTCACTGGAAATCAAGCGGCATGTTATTATATATAGCAAAACAGACAGAAACAAACAGGCTTGTTTTTGCTAAATTGGGGTTACAGGGTCCTTGGGTTATGGCATTTACAGACTCCCCTAGCCCCGGGAAGGCACCATTGCTCCCAGCATCTCAGGCTCCCTTTGCACCTCAAAACCTGATCAGACTAACATTATACTGACATAATAAGCACATATATGTTACTTTCACATTCAACAGATGAAGTACTGAAAAATGGAAGGGTATGCAAAGTAAGGAACAGGAAACTGCTGCAGTCATCTCACATGAGATTCTGCTGCTAGACTTTGCAGTGGTCCAATATCCTCACAAGGACAGGCTTACAAATATGTCTGTACGTCCTTTGTAAAGAACAGGTAGTAAAAGCTGAAGATCTTCCATTAAACAGATGTTTTGAAACCTTGAGCTGCTATAAAATAGTTCTACAAGAAGCTTTGAAGAGAAATAATAGATAAATGACTATACATGGAAGATAAAATGAAATGATGTGGTACTCATATCATCATATATTTCTGAAAAGACCACAATTTTAGAGATTATGAAATAGGCACTATATTTTTATTGATTTGCTGTATCTAGTCAGACTCAAAATGGCATGTAGAAAATACTGTTTACCAAAGATTATTAAATGCCTATCTGTCATTGGTGAAGTTGGTTTGCATCCACTAGCCAAAGAGAGCATTAGAATCATTAGAGGTATTTTCATTAAGAATTTCTAGGGATTTAATTTCTTATTAATTGCTTTTAATTTCTTGACTTATTTTTCCCTATTTTACCTACTAACTTAACTGAATCTAAAATATTCATTTCAAAAATGAATTCAGAGATAATTCTGAAATATAATTAATTTTTTTTCATATGTCTTTTCTCAATCATTAATAGTAGCTTTATAAATCACTTCTCCCTTTTCATATCTAAAAATGCATTCCAGTGGTTAAAATATACCCCCATGTATTGTAAGAATACTGGGAAAAACAGTTGTGTGTAAAATTTATTTTAAGTATTTTAAATTCCTTCCCTATTTCTAATGATGAAAAACTGCAGTGTTACACTCTCTGACAAAGACATAATATGAAGGATAATTACAGAATGTGTTACTACCATTCATGTGTGAAATCTTCTAGGCTGGAAAATGCATGCTCTTAGATAGTAAAAGAGACACCATTTAAATGGATAACCTTGATGCACAGAAAAATTCAGTACTCGTCTAGTTCTTCACCAGGTATTCATCTGAGAGTGTCCCTGTGTATTACATTGTTTTTATCTGTTTGGGTTTTTGCTTTTTCAGCACGACACATATTTAAGAAGACATACCCTAACAGTCACCTTATTGATGATAATTAATTCTTGATTAATTTATTTTTAAGTAGGTGAAGTTCAGGCAATTTTTATTATACAAGTCTGAATTTTTTGATAAGCTGTGTATTTTACCTTGTCAAGGAAATATTTTGCTTCATTTACTTGATGAACACTCGTGTGAATGTTTGAATGATTTAAAATATGTAAATATGTATGTGCAAAATTTATGCAGCTAAGATATTTCATTTCAAATTGCACTTTTTTTCTCAAGGATCATTACACATTACATAAAGAGATAACTTATGAAGGAATATTCACTTAAGTTACATAAATCTCTTAAACAAAAGGAGACCTGCTGTTAAGCAGCAGAAAAAGAAAACCAAAGAAATCCCAACTCATTCAAATAAATAAGTAAATTTCCAGGAAAACATAGTGTTTTCTTAGGAAGCTGCTGGAAGTCAAGAGGCTTGTCAACTACTCACATTAAAATAGTTTGTAAATAAAAAATATTTTGCTAATTAAAAATTGGGATACAATAGTTAAGAATGTCATGCAAAATGAAACTTAAATGATTTCCATAGAGCTGGTCTACAATAAGGCCAAGTTTCTGAATTATGCACTGCCCATACCATAAAGCCCAATCAGACCAGACCATATTCTTCATTTCTTATTTGAATCTTGTGTATCTCCCTCACCATTGCTTACCACTAGTTATTAGATCAGTGGCAGCTATTTGTACTTCAAGTAGTGGTTCTAGCACAACAACCTCTTGTATTTTTCCATGCTCTAGTATGTGTGTACCTTCTCGGTCAGGCTGTAATCTGTCTCTTAACATTGTCTGTTTCTGTTACAACACCATCAAATGATGGACGTAAGACAGAGAACACTAGGAGGAAATATCCCCATATTTGGAATTATAACAAAGGAATTTTTAAATTTTATTTGAATTTTGTAAGTGTTCAATATTGCACTGCATTCTGCAGTGCAAAGCTAACACAAATTCCTACACCCTGCATGGTATAGCAAACGAGCAGAAAACTGCATATCTTAATATGACACATGTAATGCCACTGAAGTCACTAAGAATACTCACTAGTTTATAACAGTAAGTTTTTGAGGGAACAAAGCACTTGATATTAATCTATTCTCAGCAGAGATATTCTTTTCTGCTCATATGTCTCTATCTACCTATCCAACATAAATATCAGACAGACAAGAACATCCTTATAATACAGTTCTCAGATAGAGATCCAGGATCTCTATCTGGCTGAGAGATATTAGGCCTATCTTGCTGAGAGTCAGAAGCTGAAAGATTCAGAGTAGGGCCTTGGCTGGCTGGGCTTAGTCCTTGGAAGTCTTTGGAATTCCTTTCTCCATCTACTGCAGAGGGAGCCGAGGAAGACCACGCTTTGTAAAAACAGAACCAAAAACAAACAAACAAACAAACTACAAACAAAACCAACCAACCAAAACAACAATAACAACAACCAACCAACCAACCAAACAAAAAAACAAAGTCTATCATTCAGAACTACTGGATTTAGGACCTGTGTTCCACAGACTTCTTGGATGATCTGGAGAAAGTTACTAAATCATAGATAACTGTTTGGTCCACCATGACCTTTTGTTACAGTTAGAACAGTGCAATGGGTCCTCTATAGATTTTGGGGTTGTATTATTCCTACCATGCTTCTGAAAAAAAAAGTTTTTAATCTACAGAGCCTCATGCAGCTATAGCTTATTCCATCTGCCTTCCTCTTTGTTTTGGAATATTTTTGGGGAAATAAATCTTTTAAATATCCTGTATGGAACAATCTATTAGTCAATTAATACAAATAGGAATGGAAATTATATTACTGTAGTATTTTTTTGAATAGTGAAAGCATTCCATAAAAACTCTGAATTCCCTAGGTTTTTAACTAATTTTATTTCAGCTTTATTGGCAACAAAGTTGCATGCATATGGAACACCTTTTCCTCTTGCCCTCAAGGAACAAAAGCTGTTAAAAACATAATGAAGAAGGCTTTATGACATAAATCTGTTGTGTTTCTGCTAGTGTTACACTGGCAAAACACTCTGTAATAATAAAATTAGTTAACGAGGAGTTTCATCAATTTAGAATAGCAAAAATGTCCTGATATATCATGTAAAGCAGTGCTCTGCATTATTGCAGCAAACAAAATATTTTACAGAATCACAGAATTGTAGGGATTGGAAGGCACCTCTAATCATCGGGTCCAACCCTCCTGCCAAAGCAGGTTCCTTAGAGCAGGCTGCCCAGGTAGGCGTCCAGACAGGGAGTGCATATTTGACACTTAGAGTGTATATTTGATTAAGTGTCTTTGGAAATATAAAAATATGTGCTACATGTGTATCAAATATGAAATAATCATAGTCTGAATCTTTCTGCCAATTGCTTGGAGTATAAGTTATAATCAGTTGTAACTAAAACCACTGACAAACCCATATTTTTAATTAAATTGCTGGAGGATAGACAATAGATAGAGGTATGTCATTTAAGAGTGATTTTTATTTTTTTTTTATTTTTATTTTTTTTTAAAGACTTGAGAAACTTCAGCATAGCTAATTAGGAATCCATGGAATTTCATAAGAGATATCAGTCAGCATCAAAGGCAAGATGAAATCTTGCCACTCTTGTCAACAGGTGCCTTTAGTTTCAGTATGGTTAAGATTTCTATCCTAATGTCAGACTTGAGGCTCATCACATCTTACTTCAATCTCAAAGTCAATTCTATATGAAAGAGGAAATGTTTCTTTCCCCAGACTATGTCACATAGCACCATATGATGAATTCCTTTCTCTCCTACTTTTTGTTTAGAAAGAAAATGCACTGACAATGTTTAGAGATATACTTAGGTTTTAAACTAATGTACTTTAAGAGAAGAACTCTATTTATTGAATGGGAAGAACTCTGTTTATTTAATGGGAAGAGAAACCTTTTACACAGCCACTTGTTCACTGTGTTTTAAACAGTAGACTCAGAATAGCATATTGTTTGGTCAGAGGAGAACTTAGACCGATCTGTAACAGAGACAGAGACTATGCAATGCCGTGATATGACCTTCATCTTAGATTTAGGGCCTAGCCAACGGTCAGTTTATCACCATCAAGAGGTGATAAAAATAAAATATGTAGCCTCTACCATTGATGAATTCCCAAGCAATTACCTTGGCACTGCCTTTAAGGGTGTACATCTTCAAAGAATTCTTCATCCCCCCTCCTTAAAACTATGAAGAACTGATTTTATCCACTTTTGGAGACTAGTACAACAAAAGAAATGAGAATCAAGCAGGGAGTAACAGGAATCCTTTCTTGCCCTCCCCAGTAGGATCCTGTATCTTCTTTGGCAAGGGTTAAGGGGTAAAAGGTCAGGAAAAGAGAGATGTTTGGGAAAGTGTGAAGATGTTTTAATAAAGATTTTAAAAAATGAGGAAAAGTGTGTTAAAATAATCCTTAAATAATAGAACAATAAATAGAGGAATGGAAGATGGAGAGTAATCTGAGAGAATAAATTAGGGTACCCATCAGCTTCATATTCTCTTCTCTTTATCAAGCTGTAGTTCCCTATCACCCTTAGGATGTTCAGACCCATTGAAGATGTCAGGATGCAATGTCCTTGCTCATCTAAGATAGGTGAATCCTTCTCCTGACCCTGCTTCATGTCAACTTCTCTATTACCTTCTTCTCTTCCCATAATCAGGACCTCAGTCATCTCTGCCATTTGGTCTCAAGACAAGATGAAAGAGAGTAGGAGTAAGGAATGTGTATGCTCAGCATGACTCTGCCCCTCATGTGAATGAAAATTCAGGTGGTACTTGTATTTCAACTCAATTGTTTTTACTTTTATGAACTTTGAATATAAAATACAGTAACTCTTCATTGCATGGTACTGAGAAGCTTCAATTTTGTTGAACACCCCAGAAAGTACTGAGCAAAACTACTGTGATACTGAATTTCTTTGATCAATGTAAGTGTCATCAAGATTGCAAAAGTACTGCAAAGTGATTATAAAGTGTTGTAAGCACTTCTGAGAAAACTGAAAACAGTGAGTGTTTCTGGGTATATGTTTCACAAAAATATAACAATGACAGATATGATCAATATTTTTGAGAACAGAAACAGGCAAACAGGCAATGTTATTCTGCCCTCCTTCCTCTATCTGTATTCTGTGACTAAGGCATAGAGTGTTTTAACTAAGATACTTAATTATATAAATTTGTAAATAAGGGACAAGCTTGATTTATGGAGGAATTCCTTAATGCTCTGTATTCTGCAGTCTATTTCTTCTCTGTAAGTTAGTTTTGGAATGAAACACACACCATAACTTTTATGTTATTGTTGTTCAGCCTTGTTGTTGGACAGTTAATTTGCTATAAAATCCACAGTATATCATTGTTATTAATTGGGGTAGCCATGAACTTGGCTTTCAAAAGCAATTAAATGCAAATGTTTAGCCACATAAAAATACAAACATGTAGTGAAGTTCTTCAGCAGAATAATGCTATGAAATAATTAATACAAAGTAAATCTTCATTGAAAGACATCTATTTTATCAAGTGATGGAGTTAACTCATGGATAAAAACATTAAAAATGAAAAATTGTGGCTTTTGTCAATTGACAATAAAAACAGTCCTTTGTGGCTTTTAAAACTGAGGGGGTTAAAGCTGTGTCTTTGCAACTTTATTTATCAAGAAACTAAAGAAATGAGTTAGAGCAAAAGAAGTTATCTGCACTTTACAGTCCACACTATTAATTGTCAGGGTTTTTGATAGCATTAAGAAACATGGCAGACATGATATCATCAATACCTCACATGAAGTTTTCTCAAATACATTTCTCAAATACATTTTTACAGACAGATTTTAGAGGTAAGATTTTAATGGAATTATTTCAGCTGTGTATGTAAAATTAAGAATCCATATAAAGTTTATAATCTCAGATTTAATCCAGAAATCATTCCTTAATGGGAACATACTGTGCTTATCTCAAAGCATTTGCCTAATTGCTTTTCTGAATAAAGACACTTAACTAGACACTTAAATGCATTTCTGATTTATAGCCTTAGATTTTAAGAGGAAAGAATTATCATTTACTCCAGTCTTGTACAGCAGCTCATTCAATACCAGCCTGTCTTGAGGTGTTCATCGAATAGCAGTAGAAAAATAAAAATACATAAGTATTTAAGTAAGTGATAATGTTAACCTTAGAATACATGGTTGTGATCTAGATACCCTTGGAACCATAAATGCCGGTGCCAGTTTGAGGAACTTGTCTGCATTATGCTCCATTGGTAATCTAGTAGGAGATTAATATTTTTGAAGTAGGTACCGAGAATTCCCATAAGAGGATCTGGAATAGTAAGTATGCTTCTCTGTGAACTTTGAGTGTGGTTTTAAAAAACTTTTAGGAAAATGTATTACTTATGAAAATGTTACATATCATTTAAATGGTAGCTACATTTGTCCAAGTTGCAACATACTGAACCTAGTATAGCATACAATTAGTAATGAACTGTGTATCAGAGAAAGATGTCTAATACAAGAGGCTTATGTGCAATAACAACAGAATGAAAAAGACCTGCAAACTACAAATAAATAAATTAATATATTTGAACCCAAAGGCACAACCTTTTATGGGATTAAAATACAGTTAGCGTCATGTAATATTAATCCTTTGCCAGGAACCCAATAAAAGCTTGTGATTTACACCAAGTACTTCTGGCACAGTTATTACACAAATAACATCTGTTGAACTATTAAAGATGAATATCTCCACTTCTTCATCTAACATGACCTCTTGAATTACGTTTTCATCTGGTTTGACTAAAACACACTTTCAATCAAGCTTACCTGAAGAGAAAAGGGAGGAACTTTCATGCATATTCTGATTCTCTGCAGTCTTCTAGTTGCACTCTTTGTCCAGTTTTCCAAGCCCAGCTGGCCTTTCTCAAGACCTTACTGGGGAAGGAAACAACAGGCATTTAATGATGCTGTAAACTCTTAACAGATTTTCAGGGGCTACAGATTTACCCTCGGATATTTGCCAGTAGAAGCTAACAAATGTTTTGGATGAAGGTGGGCAGGAGAATAATGGAGATAAGAAACTCCTGAGAAGTGGGTTAGGAAAATTTTAAGCTCTATTACTTTAAATTAGGAGAGAAAACTGTTTTCTTGAAGTTCTCTTTCATTTTATGATTAGCACATGATGACAGTGAACTCATAGAAAATATTTCTGATGATCATATTGGAGGTTCATGACCCATATATCCTACCCATCCTGAATAAGAGTTGCTGTATAAATTACCAATACCTAGCAGATCTAGTGGCTTGCACATATTCTTTTAACAGCACTTTTCCCTTTAATTATGATGCCTCAATTATGCTACCAAAAAGAGGAATCTTTTTATTTTATTATTATTATTATTATTATTATTATTATTATTATTATTATTATT
>CM021765.1:24542799-24577824 GCA_011076525.1 Nettapus auritus
TTATTATTATTATTATTATTATTATTATTATTATTATTATTATTATTATTATTATTTAACAGCTGACTGAAGTAAAGTAGGTGAAGTTCAATGGAGGAAAAACAGAATATAATGAATTTAGAAAGTATTCTTACTGTAGGGAGGAAAACATTGGTAGTTTTCCCAATAGGTATATGGAAATGTATCAGATAGATTTTTCTGGTCAGCCATGCTTAAAAAGAAAGAAAATATATCTGCAGGGACAGTTGCTAAAGTTGCAACTAGAAATAGACCTGGTAATACAGGCAGATGTGTTTTTCCTGTAGATAAAAGCTAGTTGGTTTTGATTGAAATAAGGTATTATTATGTAAATACTGGAAAACATGAAAAACAAAGAAACACTTAATTTGAAGAAAACCTGAAAAACAATGTGAAGTATTTCATCCATTTAGCATTTTGGTTATATAGTTTTAGAAAGCCTTATTCTTTTAAAATAATAGAGCAAATAACATTTTCATTTTGGAATGAATAAATTTTTAAGGACTTGGGAAAAACAATACTTGATGTTTTGGAAATTTCCACCCAATATTTTAGGCCAGTATTTTTGGCTATATTTAATTTAATTTAGAGAATAGCTGTAGGCCCCTTATAGACATGTTTCAGACTAAACCTGCTGTTCATTAAAAAGCAATCATTTATCTTCATTTAGAAAAAAAATGTCTGTGAAAAGTATTCATAATTGCTCATGAAGAAAATGCCTATTCATTCAAAGCAGTCACAAAATCTGTAGTGTAGAAATCTTAAATCATGTTTGGTAAGGTCATTTTAGCTGCACAAACACATATTTTAATCTCTTCTACAATACACACGTGGTCTGACCAATGATGCAGGTACAAAAGACAATTACACTAAATGGGACAGTGAAACACATGGAAAACTCCTACCCTATTTATATGCTTACCCTAAGTTAGAAACAATCAAATTCAAAATTCACTTAAAAAAATAGAGAAAAAACAGAAGCATGCCTATCAGCTTGTCATTTAATGATTGGGAGACACCTAATGGCATGGTATGAAGAGAGTAACAACAAAATAGCAACAGCTTTTCACCAAGCTGAACCATTCTACAGTATTGAACTGAAGCAATACATGCGCTTTTCTTCCACATCAGTGTGACCAACTTAGTTAAGCAGCTAGCTATGTAATAAAGCTTACTCCAAGCATAGAGCAGATGTGACTTTCATCTGTTATTCAAAAATAAACGATTTACAACATCAGGAAAGAGAAATATTTTTAAGGGCAAAAAGGAACAGAAAGTGAACATTTTACAAAACAGAGACTTCCAGTGTACAGACACAAATTTTCTCTCCCTTGTGCTATTCCATATTTACAACATTTTCAGTTTCAGGTGGCGTCAGACGTTCTTTGTCATTTAGGCTTCTTAAGACAACAAGGTATTTTCTTTTGGTTTAATTTTAATTGTATTTGTTTTTGTCGGAGTTGTTTTTTTTTTTTTTTCATTAAGAGTGTGAGAGATAATATCAGATTAATATTTATTAATAACTAAAATTATTAATAAAATAAATATAAATAAACAATAAACATTTAATAATTAGCAATATTAATTCATATTAGTATGGAGGGGGGCTCTTTTTTAGTTTTAACAGGACATGTCAAATGAGAAAGTCTATCATGAGGCTGTGACTTGTAGCAGAGTCTCTCAGAGAGAACAGAGGTGTCTCACTTGGTTTCCATAGTGCCTTGTCGGGACATCCAGAGAGACTTCCCTGCAGGGCCTTTCCCTTTTTGTTATTCCTGAAATTCAGCAGTGATTTCAATGCTTTCAAATCTGTACAGGTTGATATAACGAGAATAATCTATTTCATTGCTTATATATATAGGAGTACTTTATGAAGATGCTTTGCTTAATAAATTCAGACTCTCTTACTACAGCGTATTATTTTTCAGTTAGGAATAAAGAGAAAACTGGTTCCTCTTCCATCCATATTTGGCTAAGCATTCTAGTCCAGAGTGAGAGAGCTGCTGCACATCCCAGAGGCCATTTTCAGTTTTCCATTCCAGCTCTTGTCTGCAGTCATTCATTAAAATGTCCATGGTGCCCTTACACTTGTTTTTCTGAGTTACTGACCACCAACATAGCTGGTTGAAATCTGATGTGCTAATGAGCCCAACTGACAATTTTAAGCTGCTTTAGCTTGCTCCGAGGTCCATCTAGGAACTGCTCTCCTGCTGTGGTAATTCCTTATGCAGACACGGTTAGGATTTTTTTAAAAACACTAAATGTGTCAGGCCATAGGCAGACATACACTCTGATAGTTCATACCATTTCCACCATGGTTCCATGCTCCCTGTCTTCTGCCAGAGGTCTCCAAATACGAGAAAGTAGGACACAACCTGTAAGCACTCCTCCATGCACAACCTAGCAGCTTACCCAGTCACCTTCCACAGCAGCCTGAATTAGCTCACCAGGTTTGGCACAGAGCTACCCAAGGGATGTACTGCCCAGTAGTGAGGTAATCCTTTCACTACGGGTAGTAACTAGAGAGAGTGATGTCATAGATAACTACAGCCTTTTGGCAAACACTTGGCTCCACCTTTGTGAGACTACCCTGGTTGTATCCCCCAGCACCTTCCTCAGGTAAAATGCTGTCAGTCTATCTCAGGGAATCATCTAAAGAGCACTTTTCTTCAACATTTGCGTTTGACTTAGATTTTGCAATCATATTGAGAACTTCCTTTGCCTGTTTTGTCTGACCTGAGAGTATGTATCTACCAAACACTCGCTGAGAAACTGTGAGGATGTTGTCCATTTCCCTGCTGGATTCAAATGGTAAATACTGATGAACAAATTTCTCTCATCACCCAAATGAAAGGCAACTTCCCTGTGTGGAAGATAGATGTTGCATGTAATCACACTACCTTATGCAAAAAAAAAAAAAAGTTAAGGACATTTGACTCAGTATATTCCCCTTCTATATTTGGAAGAAATTGCCCTCCTGACTCTAGTAGAATTTCACAGGGCTAAACAGGGTATAACATGCACAAGAAAAAATGTCTGTTTTTTAACTTTAGATTACTATACGTAGTGCTAACCACTTTTAAGTTCAAACTACCAACCCCAGTTTAGAGTGCATTATTTCCCATAGAATAAAAAAGTACATTAACAAGAGTGTGCAGATAATGATGAGTTTCAGGCAGAATGGAAGTAAAGTAACATGAAAGGATACACCAAACAAAGTATCTGCAATGTATCAGAAGTGTAATATTTTACTTTTTTTTTTTTTTTTTTTTTTTTTTTTTTTCCCACTGCTTATTTATTATGAGCTTAAAAGACCAAACATAAATTCTATTAATGAGATCAAATGCTCTATGTTAATTATTCTGCCATTTGTTAGTAACAAAATAATGCTAATATGAATGTACTTCTGAAATCTAAAAATGTACATGTAAATGAATGTATAATGAATACCACAAAGAACTGTAGCTAATAAAAGATCAAACTTACTAGAAAGCTAGTAGCAAGCTTCAGGGCAATCTGCTAAATCAGAAAACCAGTTAGCTTAAAGTTAACAGAAAGTGTTAGGTAAACACTCTAATCTGCAAACAGTACAAAGAAAATAAGTTAAATGACTTGCTGCTTATATTTTGGGGCTATGTAGATTGGTCTCTCTGATTCTATTTCATTTTTCAGTTTTCACTATTTTCCACTGATTAATTCCCTTCATTTTCAAGTTCATTATCAAAACAGAATCAAACTTGGCTGTACATTACTGGAACAGAAAGTGTGAGAATGTTAGGCAGCTGCCATTTTTGAACTTTTCCATCAGATTTTTCTATATGTTTGTATATTCATAACAAAGATCTATATGACAATTTGAAACCAATGGCAGAAATGCCACTGAATCTGGGGAGTCTAGGAGTTCGCCCATGCCAGTTAACTTAAGTTCAACAAACAAATGAACAACACCAACTAAGGAGATGGGAGAAAATAGTGATTTTACTGCAGGGAAGTGTATAAGCTTTATTGACTAAAATCAGAGGGGATATATAAGATTACACAGTGTAATTTTGGCATGGCAGGATAACATCCAGGAAGACTTTGTGCCACAAAATATAGCACTTTGAAAGCACATGGGGAGAGTTAGGCAAACTGTCTGGGAATAAATCAGGCAACAAAAAAAAAAATGGGGAGTCAGCTGAGAAAAGTTTTTAGAAAAATGCATGCAGCAGACCTGAATCATGAAGTCTGCCTGTCTCCTGCAAGTAAGCAGGACAGCACAGAAGCCTGTCCTGGAAGTAGGTGCAGATGCCCTTCCTTAAAATTATTATATATATATAATATGTTCATTTACTTATTAATGTATTGACAAGTCATTCACAAGTACTGATCATGAATGAAGGGATGAGGTGATGGGATTCATACTTCCTATTCCTGTTGTGGAAGCTTATTGTTAGGACTTGTGATACAGAGGAGGCTAACAGAAGCAAGTCTGCTCTTTGGTAAGAGCTCATCTAAGAGCTGTAATTTCTGCAGCTCTGGAAGAGCCCAAGGACTGTTCATGTGTTTTGTCCTGTACTACCTGTGGAACCAGAACTAGGCAAACTGATGAGTCTTCACCCTAGCACCTATTCAAAAGCAAAGGCTAAATGCACCATTGCTTATGCATCGCTTCCCAGGAAATGAAAGCTAATTCCCTCAGACCAAAGTGGGAACCAGTGCTTCATCTCTTATGAATCTGTGGGTTTGTTAGACATTAGGCTGTGGTTAGAGCTGAGGCAGGAAAGAACATGTTATAAAAGAAAGTGACTGTTTGAGAAGTGTGACTTGCACAGTTCCTGGGAAACCCTCCCAGAGAAAAGCAGCAGGAGACCTGTTTCTGAATCTCAAACAGCAAAAATGAGAGCTGCTTAGTCCTGTCGGGACTAGGGTGCTGCTGGAGGTGGCAAAAGCAGCTCTGCAGGGGGTCTAATGATCTGAGGCAGAAGCCTGGTTAGAGGTGTGGGTGGTTGTGAGGCAATGAGACTTCAGAATCACAGTTATGTGGATCTAAAGTACACCTGAATGCTTCTTTATGTGTTTAATTTTTTTCTTTATATGCGGCTTGAAGTTTCATATCCATTAACATTTGCAGGGATTAAAACCTAATTATTGTATTGTTACCAATTCTGAATTAAAAGTATTCTCTCTGGCAGTTAAAAAGATCAGCTAATCATATCAATCCACTCGTGCATAAATACATAGAGGTCCACAGAACTGCTCTGGGACCTAGTCAGGTGCATATGGAAATGTAAGAGGCATGCTTTAATGCTCCACTTTGATTTGGAGGATTGGAATTTTAATAGTCAAGGGAAAACATCATGCATTTTAACTTTCAAACAAATTACTGAGAGGGAAATCTGAGAAAGTGTAAATTGTCAGGGTGCTAGCTAGCCATGATAACTGCCATTTACACAGACATGCCCCCTGGTAAAGCCAAAGTAGTTTAGCTGTTCATGAAATAGGGACCCAGATTTGATGGTATCACACTTTCAGCTTTGCCATAGGGAAAGACTACTCATAGAGGAAGTTTTCTGCAGGGAGATGGGACATAGCTTTATACGTGACATTTTTAAAAGGCCTAAATTATCCAAATTTTAGACCTCAATAAATTCCACTCAAGATTTATGTTCCAGCTATGAGGAGGAAGACTAACAATAGACAGAAATAAGATTATTTAGTTTGGAGAATAAGGCTCCTAGACTACCCACACTGATTTTGCAACTACTGGAAATGAATAAATATTGAAAATTAGGATAAAAGAAAAGAGGAATAGGGCTGAGCATAGAAATCTATTATTTCCAAAAGGTATTGACCAAATCATGAAGAGGATCCCTGCACATCTAAGTCTAAGTGCAGATGAGGAAAACATATGTATGTTGTTTGAAAGTTATAACCACATCACTAAGTATATCTGGTGTACATCACCAAGGAAACTGTTGTCCAGCACACTTCCCAAAGAAGTCCACCATCAGCTGCCTGTGATTTCAAATAAACCTTAGGTTAGATTCACCTATGCTGATGCACTCCATTGACACCCTGAAGTGACCTGCATGGAGGAAGGCCAAGTGGATGCATGTCCATGTTGGTTCTTCTCTTACCTTTAAAACTGATGTGAAACATACATTTCTCAAGGTCTTTACATGAGCCAGTGAGAACCACTAAACAGTTATGATTGGTAGTGCTTTTCAAAGAGTGAAATAAAGGATTTCTGCATTTGCTGTGATCATAGTACCTCTCTGTCCAGAGCTACCTGACGTTTGGAGGGAATGGACACTCTAAATGGGATAGTTAATTCCTTGAAGATGCTACCCTATTAAGTGTTTTGAGTAGGAAACAGGAAGGGAAGGATGGACAAGGATGGAGGGTACAGACACAGAAGACATTCTCTTAGCAATTCTAATCTCACATAAAGAAGCTGATGTTATAATCCATGTTTGCTGCATCCATCTCTCCAGGCAGAGAGACTGTAGGAAAACTGAATGCCAGTCCTAGAGACAGTCATTGCAAGCGTTCATAGAAACTAGTTCTCTTTCATATAGGTTGTGTAGATAAAACCATTCTTAAACACAGGTTACTTGTAATACACAGAACTTTAACACAAATAAAATTCATTCATACTGCTCTTAGACACTTAATTGAAAATATTATAAAACAGGTAGAAAATGTTTTAATTATTGCAATTTTGGATGTAATAAAACAGAAAAAGTAAAATATTTTTTTCTCAGGATAATATGGTCTACTGTACATACGTGCAACATGTCTAATTTTAGGCTTGTGGAAACGAATAACTGAAAAAGCCTTCAAAAATAAGAACAATATTAAAATACTATAGATTTTTTTTTTTTTTTAAATATGTCAAAATAACTTACTTTAACATATTCTACAGAGGATTTTAAATCTTTTTGTAACATGCAGATATACATAATGGTGGCACAGAGGATTTACCTCATACCTTAACTTCAAGATGACTTTTTATACAACACAAGCATTTAATGATAGTGTTCAATGAAGCTTATTGACATTTACTTTTCCCTTTACCATACTTTTATTTAGTTTGAATATCACATTCACATTAACATCAAACACATAAAATGTGGAATAGCTGGAGAGAACAGAAGACATATTTTAGTGCTTTGATGTTGATGTCAAAGTTTTATTTAAGATATTTATATGTAGCCTAAAAAGGATAATAAATTTCATTGAAAACTCACTATATTACTAGACATTACAAAATCCATAGGGTAGGCTGAAAGTACCAAAACAGAAAAATAGAAATATCACTGAGCAATCCATCTTCAAAAGCAGCAAATTTGATTAGGAAACTACACATAAGATATCCATAATTTAATAATATGATTTGTGAAAAGGGAAATGGCATGTACACAAGAGTTTCAGATTAGACGTAAGAATAGGTTCATGTTAACTTTTTCTGTTGTCTTATATAGGGATCATTTGCTTAAGAGACATTGGAAAAAAGACTACTGTGTACAAAGTACATATAAAGAAGTAATATAAATTATGATTAAGTAATTTAAACTGTGGTCAAAGACTGACAAAAGCAAAGACAATTCCCTTGACTGAAGTGTTTGCCAGTTTCTACCTATTGCTACATTGCTGAAATTGCCCATTTTTCTGAAGCTAATTATCATCCTCAGTATGACTTTGGTTCACATTTCCTTTTTTTTCTTTTTGTTGTTGTTGTTTTTGTTGTTGGAGGGGGAACAGTCCCCTTACAATATTTGGAAAACTTTGTTTTCAAGGTCCTATGAAAGAAAAAATAGAACCAAATCTGAAAAAATACTTCCTATGTTTAAATATTTATTTGTTCTTTTGCAGTTTTATTGGTCTCAAGACAAGGACTCGGGCTTAAGATTGGTCCAAAGAGCTATCTGGGAGGTTCTCTGAAGTGCCTCATCTGTAGGCTCCCTCAGAGTGCAATGCATGAGCTGGGAATTGTCACAGTGCAGTAGCAGATCACCTATTTCTTTTTCTGACTTCTGCTTTTGCTGTACTCTCCTGGGTGATTTCCAACAAGGAGAATCCTCAAGTACCTTGTTGGATTATCTATGGAGATCCCTTAGTGTCATGCACCATTTGCCTGGCCAGTGTCTCTGGTCCAGTACCTGAAAAATTCTGACTGTGGTGTTGTGTAACCTCTCACTAGGAGCTAAAGTAAAGGTGAAATTCCTTTTATCATGATGAAAGCAGAACTAGTTATTAAATACAACTTATTGAAAATTCCTAGTTTACGCCAGTTTCTCTGCTTTGGGTCTAGGAAGAAAAACATACTTTAAGGTACCTCTCTAGTATTCAGCATAAGTATTCTTAAAATGTATGTACAGATATTAAAATCTTCCCCATTCAGGTCTATGTTATATCATATTTTATCTCCTACCTTGCAGATAATAGTTTTATTAAGTAACATGACATTTATTTTGTTCCAAATGTCAGTAAGCTCCCTACTCAAAATTTACTGCTGTCTAGTTAAAATTTGGATGAGCCCTGCTGTTGAGAAACAGAGTTAATATTCTTAGCTATGTTGAAAAAGTATTATAATCACTGTAAAGAGCCTTGAATAGGAAACAGCTCAGTATATAAAGTTCATAAAATCATTATTTAAGGTTGTATAAATAAGATTTTATGAAGTTGCACAATTGTTTTAATTTTACTTGGGAGAAAAATGTTACCTTGACGTATTTTGAGATGAACTTCAATGTATTCAAACATGTGTTATATTTTTGTCAGCATTTTTAGAAACAGTTGTTAGCAATGCATCTAATCTCTAAATGGCAGCTCCTTAAGGCTGATGAAATCACTAAACCAAAAGATTTTCTAATTTACAGACTTAGTTAGCAGATATAGTTAGCAGCACTCTGTTAACATGGACAGTCATACACACCTAATTTAAAATTCTGCTATATGAGATTATATTAAAAGTTTGCTTTTGGCAAGTATAATTTGAATATTAATATATATTTTTTAAAAGAAAAAGGAGATATAGAATTTCTACTTTGAAATCATCCAAAACTACAGAATTTATTTTTGGAGAAACAACCTACGTAATTACCACAATACAGATGTTTTAATCTCACTTACAAAGTCTATCTACATCATTATAATGTCTCAATTGTTTCAAAGTCTATCTACAATAATTTTTTCCACCATCTCTGTCAGTGTCCAGTAACACAGATGTAATAATCAAGATGAAACCCTTTTTAAGAAATTTGAGGGGTGACTGACAGATGCCTTTGTTAGAAAGCGCTCATCTAGGCCTTCCCTTTTGATGGAAGAGATCAAAAACAATGACCAAAACTTTTGAGGGGGAAATGATGGACATCTTTAGGAGGAGGGATCCATGACTAGATTTTTTTGTTACTGTTATTTTTGTTGACCAGCAGATTAACAACACTTAATATTAGCTCCCAGCCACACAATGTGTAACCTTTGAACACCTGCTCACTCAATAAGGTTTTCTATGGACATTCATGCTCTCAGACATGCAGAGGCGGAGATGCTCTCTTTCTGTAGGTCTAATACATTATTTTCTTCATATAATTAAAGAGTTTGTGTCTTTAGAATGCTTTTATAAATAAAATATATTTTATCTAAATAAATAAATATAGAAACACACTTATATGTACTTGTGAATGCATGCACACACATAGACATCTGTAAGCTAGAGTTAATTCTGTCTCTTAGT
This sequence comes from Nettapus auritus, assembly GCA_011076525.1. Taxonomy (NCBI): domain Eukaryota; kingdom Metazoa; phylum Chordata; class Aves; order Anseriformes; family Anatidae; genus Nettapus; species Nettapus auritus. The sequence goes on from CM021765.1 coordinate 24,552,539, forward strand.
TGCTTTGCAACTGAATGAATAATTGCTTATCATGTGGACATGGACACATTATCGCTCCATAATACTTAGTATGATTTCTACATTTATTTTTCTTTTCCTTTCCTTTTTTTTTTTTTTTTTTTTAAATCAGTTTAATAAATATTTGTATTTATTTATTTACTTATTTGCTAGCCAAGGAAGGCATAAGGAAACAGAATTTAGCGTATTGATAGCTGAAATAGTTGTGCAGTCTCCATCTTTGAAGAAATTCAAAACTTGTCTTGGCAATAAACTGGACAATCTGCTCTGCTCTTTGACCCTCAACTATTATATAATTCTGTATTTATTCACTTATTTATTTATTTGTAGCAAATATATTCTATAAGCTATTCTTGATGGCTATTCTTGATGGTGAAGGAAAGGAGATATTTAGTTGAAAAACAAGATGTTAAATAATAATCAAAACATTTTCAGAGAAGTCAGTAAACTAAACAAAGTTAAGGAAAAAGTAGAGGAATTATTCTAATAATTTGCAATAACCTCTCTTTAGAGATTTAAAGAAATAGTCCAGTGGAGTAAACAATCTATTTTCCTGCATCATGAACAACTATTTTAGTAGAAGTTATACTGTTAAAGTATCAAATCACCAATCAGTATAAGAACAAAGAAGTAGATGGATGCATTATAATATAACAAAGTGTTCTGTGGAGGACAGAGTATGTAGCTGGAATAAATTTTAGTAATGAAAGGCAGTTGGTAAACATTTCCCTCAGATATTGGTTTAGGTTAAAAATCATATCTTTAGCAGTTTAAGCTATAGAATCAGATTAACACACATAGTCTTTCTCTCCAACACACAAAAAACCAACCACCCCAAAACCACCAAACAAACAAAAACAAGAACAGCAAACAAACCACCAAACAAACAAAAACAAGAACAGCAACCCAACAAACAACCCCACCTTTCTAGAAAAGTAAAGGAACAAAGAACATCTTTGAAAGAGATGGAACTCTTTCCAGAGAAAAATGTTAGAATATTCTTGAAATATATATTGATGTTTCTCTTTCAGTCTGAATATTAGGCCCCAGGCTGCCAAGTTCATTTGCTTTCTGCCAGTCAGTGAAGGACTTATTGTTATGAAATTACTCATACATTGTGAAAAGGGAGCAAACAGCTGGTACCTTCCTAGTTTCTTCTATAGAAAATATCACAATGAGGATGATACTGTTGATAAGCACATGTAAGAGAGTGGGAGTGTTCTGTAGAACAGAATGTTCCAGCAGTGTCTTTTTTTTTTTTTTTTTTTTTTCCGTAAAACTGAAGATCTATTTCGCTTCCAATCAGAGAGCTTGCCAGAGGTTTTCTGTCACTATTGAGTAAGAAAATCAATTTTAAGTTATTCTCTTTTTGGTACATTTTGTGTTTTTGCTAAATTAGAAGCTGTTTGGAAGCCTGGTGAAATGATGATGGATAACCTCAGAAGAGATAAAATGAAAGTCGGTATCAGTATGTAGGTAGATAGTCACTGTATACTAATTAGGCATTCTCTTTTCTGTGCTTAAACCACAGCATTTCTTACAATAATTCATCTAAATGCATAGTTTAAAGTCTACATTAAGAGGCATACTGAAATTAGAGCTCCAGGGACATTTGCCATTCTTCAAAATGAGAATGATAGGGCTGTGAAAAACTTTTTAACAGGTGAATGTAAAAGTTTCAGTGAGTCACATGGCAGTCTTTGAGTATTGAGGTCAGGTATGTACCCGTTTCCTGAGACTCAGTCTCAGTCACAGGCAGACTGATTATTATATCTCTTGAAATGGGGATTATTATATCTCTTGAAAGTTTATAGCTTTGATTACAGGTATGATGGATGTTATAAAAATATAAGACAGTTTCTTAAATAGTAGATGCATGTAAAATTAATGGATTTTTTGGATATTTCGACCTAAATATGACAATAGGTAGGTAGATCAAAAGACTACAACATTCATCATGTTTCTACCAGTTTAAGGAGATGAAAGCTAAATTAGAAGGCGGGCAAGGACACTTGTTTGTAGAAACTAAGAGGTAAGGGAAACAGTGAAAGAAAAGAAGGCTAAGATACAACAGCAAGAGGTATAATTCTGTGTCTTTCAGAGCACCTAGAATCAACCATTTTGCCATGCCTTTATCAAGGAGGGACACCCAGCTCAGTTTTTATGGTTGTGATTCATATCACTCCATTTTTCTTTTGAGATATATACATAAATTGTACATAAATTGTACAGCTCCTACAAAGTTTAAGAGAGAATGTGGATGCACTCAGAAGGTCTGGATAGAAAATGAATGCTGGATGGAATAGTTTTTTTCTGGCACATATCTAATACAATCTTTACATTCTGATATTAATATCTATTGCTTTGCTTTGCTGTTTTTCCAGTGTTTTTTCCATTACTTAATTTGCTTCATTGGTTCTTAGTGATGAGATGTGTTAAATCAATTCATATTGCGCATGGCAATGTGAAATTTATTGTATGCAGTTACATGTTATTGTTTTATTATATAATCAAGAATAGTATAAAAACATTGCTCCACCTTTTTTAACTGGTGGCAAAAATAAAATCTAATGAGAGATGGATTTTAAACACCATTACTTTCCTATGTGAATGAGATATTTAAATGACCTATTTGCACAACTGATTGCTGAACATTTATTGAAAGTATGTTGACCCTTTGCTTTGGAGTCGCTATTGGCTGAACTTTCATTAACAATACAGAAGTGCACCAATGGAACTTAACTGTAAATCTCAGTTTGCCACTTTCTCCCTTCCTACTTGAGGCCAGCATATCATGAATCAAGCTTCCCTCAGGAAGATCTGAAGAAAACACACAGAAGAATCGAGAGATAACTGTGTATCTAAGAATTATATTAATAAGTGATCAAAGAATTATATTCTTAATTGATGATGTTGCTTGGCTTTCCTTAGAAGGCATTAATATTTTCCATAAAAACCAGGTCAAAAACTTGCCCACCAGGCTGATTTTGAAAACTCAATATACAAAGTTCCTAATGAGAGTTTTCAGACATCATACCTAATATAAGCATTATTTTTCTAAATAACATTTTGTTTTCTCAGTAACATTTATTTTTATAAATAATATTTATTTTTCTAAATAATATTTTTTTGTATTGTCTTATATTAATGCTTCTGTGTTCACAGAAATAACTGAAAAAAAAAAAATCTGGGATACTTTGGAACTATTGCCCCCACCCCCCCACCTCCCCATTTATCTGTATAAAAGATAAAATAATAATAATCAATATTAAAAAGGACTGATTCAAAAATAAAAATTTGTCTTTGATTGGATAGCTGCTAAAAACAGAGAAAACAATAAACAGTTTATTAGCTTTATTGCTGTAACTGAATGAAAAAGAAATACAATGCTAATAATCGCTTTTCCAAGAGTTAGAAGTCCTACAACTGAACCAGAGATCCTGAAAAAGAAATAGATAAAAAAGTTTTGTCATATAAATGCTGAATTTTGAAAGATAGAAAAAAATATTTTTAAATTGAATTTTCAATTCACTTTGAAAATATTAATGACCTTTTCAGCAAAAGAAGGTAGATATGTGAATAACAATGTCTGTGATGAAAATTAATAATAAAATATACTTTCACAAGTTAATAAGGTTTTATGCATTAACAAATATATCTTTTTATCCTGAGAACTTAAGGTACTGGTAATTATGTCTTTAAATTGTTCACATCTACACATTCATTTCCTCACCATTTTCCGTCAGTAAGGAATTTTTTCATGCTATTTCTTGCATGAGGTTAGGAAAGGCTAAAGATGACTGAGGTATGAAATATGCTTTGCACTGGTTTGAGTTAGCTACCCTCTGTTTTGATTTGCAACATTTGCTTAGGTTGCATCCTTATTTCTCTCTTTCAAAATCAACAAAAGAAAAAGATGATGCAAATGTTTTTTCTAGCATTGCTTCAGCATCTTAATTAGCTTTCAGGGGTTTCAGCAATGGGTGCCAAACCAAATAAATATTTTAAACATTGCAAACAGTATTTTCTAATGTAAGACCACCTATTCAAAAACAAGAATAAATCTTTTAAACACAGTCAACCTAAGTTTTGTTAGTTCAAAGTCATTATTGTTGATTTAAAGATGTGAGGCTTAGATACAATTTTCAAATTTCTCTTTCTTGGTTTTTGAAAATATAAGTAGGAAACAACCCATCAGAATGAGTTTAACAAATTGACCAAGTAAATTTTCTCTCATTACTGAATTAATTTCCTAATGTGCTTTTACAACTTTGGTGTACAGCAGCTTCTTCTCTGCAAACAGTCAAACACTTTGTTTAATGTATAATGTATAATGTATTTATAAATTGTATTTCATTTAGGATTCTATAACTTGTGTTGCTATGAAATATCAAAAATTCAGCTGCAGTAACTCATGTCCAGTGCCAAAAACTGAAGTCATAGCATCAAACAAAATTAGTATCATAAACAATTCTGCCACAACAAAGGTGCAGCCAACACAAGGCTGATTCATATTGGGATCCTAGGACCTCAGCAGATCTCTAGGACAACTGTTTGCTCAATATAGACTTGGCTGTGAGGTCACAATATTGCTCAGAGATTTATCTAGCTTCATTTTAAAACTTCCAAGGGTGGAGTTTCCCCAGACGACCTGTTCTGCTGCTTGATTGCCCTTGTGGGACTTGACTGTTTTTAATGTCCAAACTAAACCTCTCTTGGATTCACCATTTGACCCTTGTCCTTCCACCATGCTCCACTGGAAGAATTTGCTTCCTTCTCCTTTGGTAACCTCCCCATTACCCCCATAACCTCCCAACCTACTTTTGTCTCCTGACCAGCTTGGTGGCCCTCTGCTGAACTTGCACCACTTTATTGAAGTATTTCCCAAAACTGTATGACCTAAGAACTGCTGAGGTAGGCAAGGGAGGGCAGAATCACTTTCCACAGCCTCCTGGCTGTGCTGCTCTTAATAGAGCCCAGAATGCTGTTGGACTTCTTAGCTGAGGGCACCCTGCTGGCTCATGTTCAGATTGCTTTCTGACTAGACTACCACAACATTTTTGGCGGAGCAGCTCCCCAGCCAGATAGCTCCTAGCCTGAACTTCATCCAGGGGTTCTTCTTTCCCAGCTGCTGGAATTTAATACTGATACATCAGGAATTGTGATGGGTAGTAAAATACACAACCCTCACAAGATTTATTCTCTAACTGTCTTAAAAAGGAAATAACTTTAAAACAAGTATTTTAAAGAGTGATATTAAATATAATCAGAGACAGACATTCAAGTTCATATATTTCTTCAGCTGTAGACTCCGTGCAGGTATCACTGAATCTTGTGAAGTACTCTGTTGGTGGACTAAATAAACTCAAAGGAAGGAAATGAACAATGGAGAAATAAGCTATGTTTTCGTAATAGCTAAGATAATTTCATTAACTGCAGATAAAGAAGATAGAAAGAAAATGAAGTTACACCTGTTTTCATTCTCTAACTTATAAGTGATGGAGAAAGCATAGCATCATCAACCCCATGCACGTTTTTTTTTTTTTTTTTTTTTTTTTCTTCCATCCGAAGTAACTTAGGTATATACCCCCTTGCCAAATATTTCTATTACTTTCACAGTTCAAAATGTTCTCAATACCACTTCCCTGTATAAAAATTATTCTTCACCAGTTGTTCTAGTGGTTATTTCTCTTGAATGTATTGTGTAAAAGTAAAAAATATCTCTACACTAGTATTGAATGAGTAGGTAATTGAAAAGAGCAGCCTCTCAATGCCAAGGAAATCAGGTATTGTGGGAGAGGACTTAATATCACCTCCAAGCTCAGGTAAGTATTTATGTGTAATAGATTTCTCATTAAACTACAATTATCTAGAAACATTTAAAGGGAAGGAGCTGATAGCAGTTACCAACCTGAAACAAAATGCAACCATACACGCATTTCAGGAATTAATACTCCAGAGCACTTTGCATAAGTATATTTCCACCCTAAGGAGAGCATAGCTAATATTTTTTAAAAATTCACCAGGGAAAGATTTAAGAATTCCTTATTTGATGCTTTCATGAATTAACTGGTTTATCTTCTGTGTTAGTTAAGAGAAAGTTTTTAGGTGTCTAAAGTACTCGATGCTGTAGGTGACAATACTACCTCCCTTCTGAAAGTGCAGGCCACTCCAGCTGGAGATAAAAACCACTCATTTCCCATTCATTGCCTCAAATCATTCCACTAGAGGACTGCTGTCATCAGATCTGCAAATTTTACTACATACTCCTTCAGAATATTTGTCTAAATTAAAACTATATAAATTGAATTTATTTTATTTTCCTCTGGGATGTGCACACACACACACAAGGATAATTCATTTTTCTGTCTGCACCACTGACAGTTTCCTCTTCCTATAATCCACTCTGAGTTAGCCTTTGTAATAAGAAAACATTGGTTTCTGAAAGCAGAAGGTAAATACAGAAGACAAATGCAGATGTGAGTGAACGTATGTGAGGTTGGATTAAGGAAAACCATACTCTGTGTAAGCTTGTGTGAGTTTGTCTGTTCATACATGCATGTGTCCCCTTTCCTGTACCCAGCTTGTGGTTCAATGGCAAACGTGTGGACCACAGTGACTCTGTGTCCAGATTTTGTGATCTTACCCTAGCCCTCACCAAAGCTGACTCAAGGGTCAACACTCCTTTCCAGAACTCAGCTTGCTATGCTCCTGCTTTATAAACCATCAGCATTACCCAAAACACCTCAAAACCCTACAGATTATTTCAGAATCTCCCCCCAGTCAGTTTTTGCTCCCCTGCAATACTGCCTACATCCTTTCCTTCCCTCTGGCCCTCTACTCTCATCTCCAAAGCCCACTTCCTCACCCCTTAAATGCTCTCCCCAGAATTTCCCAGTTATTTCACTCCCATATCAAACATATTCCTATCTAAGGAATGTCTCATGTTTGCTCCTAGAATACTGAGACTTAGCTTCTGGATTCCTGCTACTTGTCATATATCTAGCCATATTCTTCTGTTAAGATATTGACATTTACAGTATTCTTCCTGTTAAGTAATAACAAAATAATTGTTATAAAACCACAAATGCGTCTATAAGAGATGCACAAACTCTTTCCTAAAATATCTTGCACAGTTTAGGTTATATTAAACAGGTCTACTGTAGGTGTGAAAGGAGGAAAATAGGATAAAACATGTAAAAAATAAAAAAGGACGAAACAGGGTTTTCGCCCTGGAAAGAACAGGAAAACTTCTTTCATTGTTAATGGACAGACTTACTGGTTGGCAACTCTTTCCAGCAAGAACCGGGAAGGATGCAACATTCTTTTGTATGTCAGAAACTTCTTGGCCAAACTTTACTCAAGGCAAACACATTGCTCAGACAGGGATGGTCATACATATCAATCATTTCACAGACAGTCTCTGCAGTCACACCTCTCCTTTTGTCCTCTTGGACTCAGTGTTTATAGCAGAGTAGGAAGAAATGAGCCTGATTCTATAGGATTGTTTTAGTCCTTTCCCAGTCTTCCTTCTCTGGTGATTCTGGATTTGTCTTACGAGATTTTACCTTTCTTAGCAGTACAATTTCAGGGCACAGACGTATTTTATTATGCCTTTCTATGGCTCGCATTACTAGCACAACAGATAAGATCTGAGGAAAGAGAATTGATTGCTTGGTGTCTCAAGGAATTAGAGGAATTAGCATTGAAAGCTGCCAGATATAGTAACTATTCCTGTGGTTGTATGTTACTGTACCTATTACATTAGATATTGCCCAGTCTTCATCTGATCTCTAGATCTGTGCAGTATGAGCATGATGGAGAGTCATCTTGCATTGTCTGTCTTTCTTAGTTCAGGTTGGATAGTCTGGTCAGACCAAGGAATTTGGGTCTAATCAAATACTTCTAAGAAAGTTTTCCAGGCTGACAATCTTCAAAGCATGCTTCTGAATACAGAGCATTCACCTTTAACATTCAGAGAAGCTCTTAAATCTTAGGATATATAATTGTACTTCTTAGGTATACACGGAAGGGTAATGCTGTCCAAGTCTGTCCCACCACTAATTTTGTGCTTCTGGAACTTCAGGCCATTTCATGTGCCAGATCTAACATTAAGGGAATTTGAATTAAAAATTAATCTTGCTTTGGGCCTAATACAGAAGACTAAATGTGTGGAAAATAAAAGAAAAATCTAGACAAAATCTAACAAAAATACTTTGAATATAGTTAATTATTACTTTGCTTTTAAAACATAGGCAGATAGATTGTGTGATCTGAGACTTGTTCCAGCTTTAAGTTCTCTGACACATTAAAAATTACGGAATAGCAGTCCACAATGGTTGCAAGGACCGTTGTTCTCTTAGTATTGGGAAATGTGCATTTGGAAGATTGGCCTGTGAAATGGAGAGGGCAGCTTCAAAGGTCTGTAGTACAATCTCTAGGCTTGTTCTTGCAGGTTGCAAGTCTTGTTATACCCAGTACAGAGCAAATCTGAAGCTTGACAAATGCAATTGTGAAATTAATATCCTCTGTTTTCATTTGTGCCAAGAATTTAATATTTTGCTACAGGCAGAATCCCTTAATGTTTTCCCTCAAAGACTTTCATATTGGCTTGGCAGATACTGGTGAATTTCAACAAATGGTAAGTTATCTTAATGACTACTTTCTGTAGATCATTTCAGGGTAGTTGGGATTAATTTCTTAAATTCTTTTGAGGATTCTTTTGAAGCATGGAGAGAATTCATTTTTCAGTGCCTCCCAGGCCTTATAGTATTCTGAGAAATTTACTTTCTCAAACTGAACCCGAAGCAAGAATGCCACAACAAAATAAACGTTATTTCAATTTAAATATATTTGACATGGGTCTGGTCTCTTCTTTTAACAGTAATCCATTCCCTATGACCCAGCAATCCAAACAAGTGTGAATCAGTCACACAGTACCCTACAGTGGAAGCATTGACCATCAGACCTAAATAGAACTTCCTGCAACTGCCACTATAAATATATGCTACTAACAAATAAATGAAGTGAGCTACACTGACACAGTGTTGAATATTATCAGCAAGAATGGCTCAAGCTGAGATCTTTGATAGAGATATCAGTAAAGAAAAATGAAGTATCTTTTAAGAATCTCTCTCTCAAACGTATTATTTTTATTTCAAAGGTACTTTTACTATAGCGAACTTGTGACTGTTAAAAGTAAATGCCACTCTTTTGACTGTTTTAAGCAAGTGTGTGAAATTCTGCAAAGCAATCACTATGATGTTAATTTCATTAATGCTTGTAATTATGCTTGTATATTAGCTTCCTGTACACAAAAATTAGGAAAATGCTATATTCCAGAAAGAGAGCCATAGGGTTTACTTGAGAACTGTTAAAATAAACACACACATATATACACATCTATAAATAAAAGAAAACCTGTATTTAGGTACACTTATGCACATGCATATAAATGTAGTGCAGACCTTTCCGCACCATGAACAGATGGTCTTTTTACAAATTTTGACCTTATACATTTTTTAAAAAATAAGGTTCCTCCAACCATCCCCGTTCTGGACTGAGGTAGGAAGATATAGATACTGAATTTAGTTAATAAATTGTTGCCCCACAAAAATAAACTACCAGTTACAATAAGCCATATGGCATCTATTTCAGTTAATATTCTCTGGATCACTTCTGCAAGCCAGCTACAACTTATTTCTAAGCAGACACAAGATGTTTTCAACAACATGCCTTACATGGGCATTAGGTAAGGTTTGAGCTTTGTCCTAGATTCAAAGTATTTAAATTTAGGATCAACATGGAGAGAGAAATTAAGTCCCAACTCACTTATCTAAATGGGCTAAATTGCATTTTATAGATATCTGTCTCCACCCACTGACTGTAAATGCAACTTACAGCTACTAGCATTCCAATTCAAGAGGTTCAGTTAAGTTGAAGAGGATGAGCCCAGACTGCCATCTCCACCAGAGCCTTTATTCTCTCTGTTCTTGCTGTATTCCCTTATTCTTGTTTGCAACATGCAATATATGATATCACAGAATGGCTTGGGTTGGAAGGGATGTTAGAGATCATCTAGTTACAACCCCTGTGCCATGGGCAGGGACACCTCCCACTAGACCAGGTTGCTCAAAGCCCCATTCAACCTGGCCTTAAACACCTCTACACTATTCACAGCTTCTGTGGGTAACCTCTTCCAGTGCTTCACCACCCTCTGAGGGAAGAATTTCCTCCTAACACCTCATCGAAATCTACCTTCTTTTAGTTTAAAAACATCCTCCCTTGCCCAGCTATCCCTAGCTGCCTGAGCAAAACGTCACTCTCCATCTTTTTTATAAGCCCCCTTTAAGTATTGAAAGGCTGCAATGAGGTCTCCCCAGAGCCTTCTCTTCTCCAGGCTGAACATCCCCAGCTCCCTCAACCCTCCTTCACAGGAGGGTGAGCCACATGATTCTGATGTATCTCACCATAAAATGCATGTAAATTTAATTATTATTGCATAAATCTGTAAATTTGATTTTCAGTGACTTTTGATTTACGGTAAGTTTTGTGAAACTGGATAGAGTTACTGCTGACAATTATTCTAAAGGGGAGACATTTTCAAGTTATTTACGTATTAATGTCTTAATAATAACAGTTAACAAATATGTTCAAATGAGACACATGTAAACCTGATATAACAGAATACTACTTGAAGGATTCAGATGACATCAGATTGGCAAGAAATTAGTGCTTTTACTACATTAAAATCTATAAAGAGAAGAAAGCACCAATTAGTGGTTAAAAATAACAGTCTCTTAGCTCTTTAAAGAATAAGCTTTCAGATACATAACAGTTCACCCAGGACTGTATGTTTCAGGTAAATTAAAGTGCATGCATCTATAAGCAACTAGGATGTGCATGGCTATTTTAAGAAGCACACCACAATGGCATTCCATGACTTGTGGTCCTGAGCCAAGTGAACACTTAACATTGAATCCCATTATGAATGTATTATCTCCCTGTCAGAAAATATCATTCACCTCAGAATTGGCTTACCACCTTCCTTATGTGCTGTGCAACCCACAGCTGCTAAAGGACATCTCCATTTAAGAGCTTTACAAAAAGCAGAATCTTTTTTGCATAAAGGTTATGAACATATGATGAAGTGCCTCCTAAACTCAAGTGACAGAGAACTGCATTTAGACCAAAAGGCAAATCTGTGGGGTGAAGGAACTGGCTCAGGAAATTAGTAATAGAGTGTAGAGCTTTCTGTTCCTTGCCAAAGTCAAATTTATTAACTTGCAGAAGTTCTGACAAGGGAGAGTGAAAAGCTCATCTATTTATTACATTTATGGGCAGAAGCAATAGTGGTGCTGGATATCTCCATTTGCTTAATCTCCCATTCAAACCTTTGATTAGATTAACATCTCTTTTCAGTGGACATTGCAAGAGGAGTAGAGATGAGGAAAGGTAAAGTTATTTCAGCAGTGAATTATATATATATAATATATGTATACAATATATATAAAGGATTAGATACATGTAATTCAGACAAGGCAATTCCCAAGGGTTGTGTTGGTGTAGAGATTTCAATCTTCTGTCTACTACAAGGTGTTCAGACAACCTGGTAAATCAGAATGATCTGCACTGATTTTCCAAATAAACTCTAATAGTTTTCCTGAATTTTACTAAACTAATTAACATTGCTTAAATAATCTTGACATCAAATGTAAAAGTCACAAACACACACACACCAAAAAAAAAAAAAAAAAAAATTAAAATAAGATATATGTATATATAAGTTAAAAATGCAATATCTCCTGTTATTTCACTATTATATATATGTAAAGAATACATACAGTTGAGTTTTATTTACATTTTCAAGGCAGAGGTAGGGATCATTACTGTTTGTGATGTTTATTTTAATGAAATAAAACACGTGTTCTGCAAAATGTCTTATAAAAAATATTTATCATGAGCATAAAACATTTTGCTAAGATTTTTACTAAGATTTTCACACTCTAGCACTATAAACATAGAAAAAGTAATGCTACTGCTGAATGATTAGTTCTTCTGATACTATTCTTAATGTAAATGTTTTGAGTAGCATTCTAGCAAGCAACCATGAATACACAGCTTGTGCAATTCTGTTTTCCCTTGTGCTGTAAGCAAACAAGCTTTCTTGCTCTGTAAACAAAGAGGATGAGAAATTTTCAGCTTTCATAAAAAAAAAGAAAAAAAATCAGAACTATTTTCTCATTGGCTCACATATAAGATGTAATAGAGAATTTTTTATTTAGATAATGATTCTGCATGTGACTTGCCAGCCAGAATAGACAGATCACTGTCTTATAGTTGAATTGGCATTACGCTGATATTAGGCAATGATTCTTTGACACTCAAAGAAGCAAATGTAAATAAACTCATGTTCCTGAATGCAAAGAAATGCCACATTTGATAAAAAGCTTTTTCTTTACATGTTTCTGTTCATAACTATCACTTTAGACATCAGGAGGAGGATCTTCATTGAGAGGGTGGTTGCACACTGGAACAGGCTTCCCAGTGAAGTAGTCACTGCACTAAGCCTGTCTGAATGTAAGAAGAGATTGGACTGTGTACTTAGTCACATGGCCTAAAATTTTGGTTAGACCTGCATGGTGCGAGGAGTTGGACTTGATGATCCTTATGGGTCCCTTCCAACTCGGGATATGCTATGATTCAAATAAATATCTGAAGAAATGTTAATTACTGCATGCCTCAGTAATTACTCAATTAGAACCCTCCTGCTGAATAAGAATTTTACGGAAAGGAACAGAGAATTTACATTGCTAAATATTTTAAGCTGATTCCTTAAAAGCCACACATTTTTCTTAGATATATTGTTCTATATCACAACAAAATTTCCTGGGTAATGCTGATCTCTGTAAATTCCTGTATACCAAAAAGCAAGCTGTGCAGCTTACTGGACGTATACCCTGCTACCTAGGGATACACTAGAGAAATCAATTCACCCAAAGGACATTACGACAATGTCCCAGTAATGTAGTTTTAAGTGTGCCTTAACTTTGGAAGTAATGTTAAAGCACATGCAAGACCAGGAGGTGATCTGAGACAGCCAGTGTGGCTTCACCATATTCAAATTATATTTGAATAACATTCTTGATGCATTTTTTAATGTCCAAATCTCATAAACCTTTCTGAATCACCAAAAAAAAAAAAAAAAAAAAAAAAAGTAATGTAATTCTGAATGGTTTAATCACAGAGAGGTATAGAATTTTAACATGATAGAGAGAAACAACTAGTGAGCATGACAGAGTGACATCCTTGCATCTCCTGCATCATGTGGGATTAATAATGTTGATAGTTAGGCCTAGAGTAGTGTCTGACCTTGAGAACTTTTTAAAAATTGAATCTTAAACCATTGTCATCTGCAGTTTGACATCGCACCACTGGAAGGGGATCAGTTTTCCAAAGCTGAGCATGGACTTGTTAAAGTTAGCAGCCCTGACAATGGGTCAGGTGGAAAATGTTGCTATCTAACAACTAGAAGGCAGTAAGATTTTTTTTTTTTTTTAATTCATTTATTTTTTTTACACTTGTTAAGGAAGATCTCAGTCAAACCCAATCTTCAAATCACCATTTAAGCTGCTTCTTACTGATGGTTCCTAAAATTTGGAAGAACACGTCTAATGCATTGCAAGATATCTGTGCTGCTTGCAAAACAAGTCCCTACATATTTTAAAATCACAGGCATTGTATGCCACAGCACTTTTGAAAACCCCATTTCTTTTGATATCTTTGGTATGATTAAATCTAGTTAATCTAACCTGCAAGTTATGTTTCTAACCATCTGAATAATTTCAGATCAGAAGAATATTAAACAAACTTTTAAATGGAGTTTGTTATGTTTTGATAGTGATTGAATCTAACAGTAGATTACTGGACTCTATAATCAATTCATTCAGTGTTTATTCATGGGCACAATGAACACTTCTGTGAAAGCATAAATTCCACCCAAGCCTCAGATCAAGAACCGTCTGACTACCAAATAATCCCAGACAACATCAAACCTGAGTGATCTAGATCTTCATCAGCCCTTGGATTAAACATTAACAGCATCATACTTCTATAAGGATATAGTATGGTATCTCCACCCCAAGGTGAAATGACACCTGGATTCACTGCTGTAAGAGAACAGAAAACAAACCTGATCCTTTCAGTTAAACATCTGAACAAAAGCAGGTAGAACTACCAGTGTTATAGTACTGTCTGCTCAAATCACATATACCATTGCAACAATGCCTGAAAAAAACCCAGCAAATATAAGTGTGTTTATGTTCATATATTTGTGGCCAAACAAACCTATTATGTATTCAGCATTGTTCTTTTTCAGTAACATTGCTAGCATAAAATTATTCTACAACATTAATTTAATTTTCACTTTCTTGTATAATATACATATGCACTTAGTAAATGATCAAGAGCAAGCTCAAAATCTGTTCATGCTGAATTACCATAAACATTGTTTCTATTAAAATTATCTATTTTATTTCCACTGCAATTTTGCTCTGATTTTTTTTTTTCATTAAACACTTTTTTAGACAATTAGAAAATAAATGCAAAGATTTGATGGCTCAAATTAGATAGAACTCTATAATGTCTTATGTTACATTGCTAGAAATCTTTAAGAATGTACAAAATATTAATACTGAAATAACACCATTGAATAATTAGATACCCCTTTTAGATATTTTCTTGTCAGTAGCTCATATAATTCTGAAGTGACAACTCTTAAAGATTAGACATTAATGACTACTTTTAGGACCATTTCACCATCAGTTCTACATTGTTCACAGAAATACTCATATTCTTATGAAAATTCAAATGTAAAATACTTAAGTTCTCACAAACAGGATTCAAATATTTACAGTACTTCTCTTCCTGTGGTCTTACTTTGTCTTTCTCTGACAAGAGATTTAAAGTGTATAGAATTTATTATGAATTTACAGGCTATCGGATATGAAACACTTGACTCATGAATTCAAACTGACTGCTGCACTTTTTCCTGAGGAGGATTTTAAAAATCTATTTACATCCAAATATAATTTTAAAAAATAATGTGGAAATGTAGGCAGAAATAGCAGAGAAATATATTAGATAACCCCAAGTTTTCTCCATTTCTACTTGCCCTGGTCACTGTCATACACTAGATTAGTCATGGACACCATTTTTATTGCTGTTGTTGTTCCATCTGCTATCCATAGGTTAAAAATAATGAATCTATCTAGAGTCTGGAAAGACTGTAGATTTTTGGCTGTTAAATTAATTCCTTCATTTTAAGACTTCCGATTTTCTTTTGATTTTTCTTGTCTATTTCTGATACTCTGTTCCATCTGTTTATTCAGGAGATATTGGTCCTCCCTGAAATCAGCCCCAGTTATTTTTCAAAAAGTAAAAAGAAAAAAGGAAAGTTTTAATGCCTTACAAATGTCACTAGACAGGTTACTAACTTTTGCCTTTTTAAAACAAATTTACATAGATAAATTTGTTGCAAAACTGTTTATTGTCCTTCCACAGTATGGAAAGTATTCACAGTGTGGCTTATTAAACAGCAGTGCCAACACACATGATGTAATGCTATAGAGGGCTAACATAAGAAACTCTAATAAGAATGAGCCAGTAATAGACTTCAGGCATAGACCTAAAAAAAGTCAATAAAATTACATCAGATATAAGAGAAGAAACCAGTATAAAAAGGCAAAAGCTGTATGATAGCAATGTCTAATTGTTATTGCCTTAAGCTCTCTATCAGAATTTCTGTAGTGCCCTAATGGTTAAGCAAACTCTCTCAGTCTGTGTCAACATGTGTCTGGAAACCACCACATGAAACTATTTTACCCTAATCTGTACAGAAGATATTCTGAAAATGCAGGGCAAAACATGTCACTTTCCTCTTACATACTCTTATTTTTTTCTGGTGTAAATATTGGTCTGCTTCCTACTTCCTCTCTCAAGCCCACATTAGAGCAAAACTTAAGCAGTCCTGAGAGGAGATGATGAATGTCACTCAGGTAATGATCCATCTGTAGCTACTATTGTGAATAAGCAGTGTTGCTTATTCTGGAGCTGGAGAAGAATACTCCAGGATCATGTTGAAGGGCAAGGGCCTTTAGCTCTCTGAGTCATGATTATCACAGTCAGCTGTAACAACATCTCTTGAGTCAAAAACGGGACTTGGGTAGATTTGCCTGTCTTTAGGAGGTATGCATATATCTCTATGTACCTTCAGAGAATCTACGTATCCATCTCAGCAGTCACCTCATTCTCCTCTCAGTCTGCTGGAATACAGTTAGAAAATGTGTGTTCCCCAAGGAACATGAGATTTATCAGAAGAGGAACAGTTCTCGTCCTAATTACAAGCATATATACATATGCATATGTATACACATGTATAGAATAAATAAATAAATAAACAGGCATTTATTTATTTATTTATTTATTTATTTTATAAATTAGTACAACTGTGATATTCCTTAGTGATTTCTTTTTCCTTTTTGAAGCTGCTTGTTTTGGCCTGCTGGCTCCATTTTTATTTGCTAACAGAAAATAAAAAAGAATTTGAGTGTCCATTGTTATTTTTTTGTACAGTGTTTTCTTTTCTCAGTGAGGAGAAGGACAGATTAGGAGGTCTGCTAAGCTCCTCACTACAGTGCAGATGAAATAGTTATTGGTGTGCTCATTCCTTCTGCAACCTATTCAATGGTGTTTACTTTTTCCTCATTCTGTCCCTAGAGTGATAAGCAATACTGAATGAGGCACCACAGCCTCCCTACTCTGAGGGGAGAACAGGTAGTTATTAGTATTCCCAAATTCTTCTTTGAAAGATATACACAAGCCTCATTCTGTAACATAGAGACTGATTTACAATGGAATTACACTATTTCTTTGTGTGACTTTCACAATTCCCTCTTCACTTCAATGTACAATAACTGAAAGATAATATACTTATTACCTTATGACTGTCCCCCTCCCCGCCACCCCCCCCCAAGAAAAAAGAAAATGTTAAAAAAAAAGGCTTGATACGATATTTTTGCCATGGACAGAAGTCATGTCATGGACACAGAGAACTATGGAATAGAGAAATAGAGAGATGTTTGTTTTGCTCGTAGACCAAGATGCAATATAATAGATTTGAGAGCACCCTCAGCATGTTTGCAGATGACACCAAGCTGAGTGGCATAGTCAATAACACAGGAGGAAGGGAAGCCATCCAAAGGGAACTGGACAAGCTTGAGAAGTGGGACCATTTGAACTGCATCAGGTTCAACAAGTCCAAGTGCAAGGTGCTGCACCTGGGTCAGGACAATCCCAGACATGAGTCCCCAGCACAAGAATGGTGTGGATCTGTTAGGTTCAAAGTAGGACCATGAAGATGATCAGAGGTGTGGAGCACCCCTCCTGTGAAGGACAGAGCTGGGGATGTTCAGCCTGGAGAAGAGAAGGCTCTGGGGAGACCTCATTGCAGCCTTTCAATACTTAAAGGGGGCTTATAAAAAAGATGGAGAGTGACGTTTTGCTCAGGCAGCTAGGGATAGCTGGGCAAGGGAGGATGTTTTTAAACTAAAAGAAGGTAGATTTCGATGAGGTGTTAGGAGGAAATTCTTCCCTCAGAGGGTGGTGAAGCACTGGAAGAGGTTACCCACAGAAGCTGTGAATAGTGTAGAGGTGTTTAAGGCCAGGTTGAATGGGGCTTTGAGCAACCTGGTCTAGTGGGAGGTGTCCCTGCCCATGGCACAGGGGTTGTAACTAGATGATCTCTAACATCCCTTCCAACCCAAGCCATTCTGTGATATGATTCTATTTTACTTAACTAAATATTAAATGAAGACATTATAAGATCCTGACAAAAGAGAAAAAGCAGGAGTTCAAGACAGTGCAAAATATGGAATAAAATGTAGTAATTTCATACCAATGTTTTTTTGAAAGTTAACAATGTCCACCTGCTAATTAACCATTCTTGCTATATAACTGTAAACCTTCCTACCTGTTCAAAACAATAACCACCAGCCAACCAACCAAAGAAAAACCCACAACTTACCTCCAAACATTGCTGATTTCCCTTTGAAAGGACATTTATGAGACTGTGAAATTTAAAGTTAATGAAGTCTATAGTCCACTTGGAAAATCCCTAGAATCCTAAGGAAGCGTGTGGTCTCTGCTCTCTAGGAACAGCTGGTCCAGACCCCAGCACCATCCAAGAGGATGCTAGCTAAGCATCTGTATTGTCTAGAAGTACGAAGAAAGGTCTCTGAATGAAATGCAGTCATTCAGTGTTTAATCATGCTAAACTGTTTAGGAAGGTAGAGTCAAACTTTGGGATTCTCATACACTTCACGTTTTTTTATTATTATTATTATTATTATTTTATTATTTTTTTTTATTTTTATATTTATTTCTCTTCTCTGTATTGTTGATTTCCTAGAGTGTATTCATCGTACTAAAACTATATCTTGCAGTCAATGTATATTCACTACATTATAGTGAATATAAATATGTTATATTCAATATAAAATGTTAAACATTTGTTACCCATGAGAGATTACTACAAATTCTTGAAGCTTCTAGTGCACATCTAAACCCCAACAATTAAACTGCAGTGGAGTAAATCTAATGACAGCTTGTGGCAAGAATAAGGAGCCACTAGTTTTTTTAAGGAACCTTAAGACAACATAGCTCTTTTAAAACATCTGTATATACTTCTTGAAACTTTTTGCAATATAGTTTTAAGCAATAAACATACATTTATTAGAATCATTTTATAGTAATGTACATTTGGGGGAACATACTGGTAAGGAAGTAGGAATAGTTCCTTGTGTATTTTGGAAATGTTCAGATCCTAAGTAGTCTCTGATGCAATCTGAGGCAAGGCAAAGGCAAATAAGGACTACAAATAAGCAGAGTTTCTGTTTTCATATTAAGATACTATCAGTCTTGTGTCTTCATTGCATAGATGCAGGAAGTGCAGGATGGCTAGATGCAGCTGGGACAGACTGAGATATTTTGCAGGGCTAAATCAGTGGAAAGGCTCCTATTCACAATAGTAAATTTAAAATCATTGTAATTGGGGGTGTTAACAAATACCACAAAACAATTCAAAAGGATAGACTTTTAGGCTTGGAAAGATCAGTACTGGTCTATATAAAACAAGGGGGACAAAGTGTATTTCAAAGTAGATTAAAGAGCTTCTCACTGAGGTCTAATAATTACTGATATATGTATTATATAAAGCAAACTATTTGACAGAAGAATCGGAGCATTAAAAATGAATGTCTTGGTTAGGGCGTTTTGGCATCTGTTTGTATCCAGACATGTTCCAACTTATTTCCCCAAAATGACAAAATGAAATAGAAGAATTGACTTAGATCCCAGACTAAACTAGCAGTCTTCATCATCATCCAAATCTGGATATTCAGGTGAGCAGTTAGAACTTTTCCATCAATCTCCTCTTAATTTATTTATCAGCCAAAGTTTTTTTTTTTTTTTTTTTTATTTTTTATTTTTTTATTTTTTTAGTGCAGAATGTGTTTTAGTGCAGAATATGTTTAACACCTGCTGGGTTATTGCACAATTTTCTTTATGCTGACATTAAAATAGAAGAGTAAGCGATTATATTCTAAGGTACAGGCTATACTTCTGAAGATTAACTTATTGACAATTAAAAAATGAACATATCTGTATGCTTGCTTTTCTACATACTGAGGTGATGAATACTCCATTTAGTGCCTTCCTATTTTTTATGCTTATTAACTACCTCCACAACTTGTGGATGTTCTGCACTGCAAATTATTTTGATACAATAATAATAATAATAAGACACTATTGCAGCAGCGTTAAAACTATAAAGGCAAGACATAAACCAATAGTTATGAATCATTACTACTATGGCTTAAACTTTGTAGGGTTTTCTTAAAAGAGAATGAATTTACAGCAGTAGAATAATATACCTGGCTGTCTTCTGAGAAGACCTTCTGAAGCAATCATGGGCCATTGTATTGTCCCTAGCTTTTGGGGTGCTTGTGGAAAGTCACTTGGCTGATGGTTCTAAGTGAAGCAGGTGAGCAGGCAGAAAATCCCTCAGGTTTCCAGATCTGCTGGGAGGATGGGTTGTGTAATCCCTGCCTGGTTTCTGCCAAATATATTCTGAAAAACATATTCAGATCACCTAATAAAAGCATTCATTTTTTCTTACAAGCTCCAATCAGTCTATGAGACCTAAATCTTCCTCCAAAATACATTTTAGATGTTCATATCTATAGATGTACCAGCTAATAGAGCATTTCTAGCAGGAGGTGCTGAGCGAATGCACAAAACTAGAATAGAGGAGGCTGAGGGGAAACCTCATTGCAGTCTACAGTTTCCTCATGAGAGGGAGTTGAGGGGAAGGCGCCGATCTATTCTCCTGAGTCACCAGTGACAGGACCTGCAGCAACAGTGTCAAGCTGAGGCAGCTTCATTGAGAGGGTTATCACACACTGGAACAGGCTCCCCAGGGAAGTAGTCACGGCAACAATCCTGTTGGCCTTTAAGAAACAATTGGACTGTGCACTTAGTCACATGGTCTAACATTTTGGGTAGACCTGTGTGGTGCCAGGAATTGGACACGATGATCCTTACGGGTTCCTTCCAACTCGGGATATTCTATGATTCTATGATTTGTTAGATTGCTAGTGAAGAGTAAGTAGCATGGATTCTTGTTATTGCAGACATACAGGAACGTGACTTAACTCAAACATTACAATGCAGCATCCACCAATGAAGCACCACTGTATGCTTTATTAGTGGAACACTAATGAGATGCTGCACATGTTGCCAGGACTAGCTACAGTCTTAAGAAATCATACCACTAGACAGTGAAACATAGACCAGCATGAAATACGGATGAAGATGCAGACAGCATCAAATAATCATTAAGGCTGGAAAAGACCTTCAAGATCATCTGGTCTAACTATCACCTTATTACCAAGGTCACCCACTAAACCATGTCCCTAAGCACCAGGTCCAACCTTTCCTTGAACACCCCCAGGGACAGCGACTCCACCACTTCCCTGGGCAACCCACTCTAATGCCTGACTGCTCTTTCTGAGAATAAATGTCTCTTAATTTCCAACCTGAACCTCCCCTGGCACAACTTGTGACCATTCTTTCTAGTCCTATCACTAGTTATCTGTGAGAATAGGCCAGCACCTAGCTTCCCACACCTTCCTTTCAGGTAGTTGTAGAGAGCAATAAGGTCTCCCCTTGAATCTCCTCTTCAGACTAAACAATCCCAGTTCCCTCAGCCTCTCCTCACAGGACTTGTGTTCCAGGCCTCTCACCAGCTTTGCAGCCTTTCTCTGGACAAAATCCAGGGCCTCAATGTCCTTCTTATACTGAGGGGCCCCAAACTGAACACAGTAGTTGAGGTGCGGCCTCACCAGAGCAGAGTACAGGGGAACGATCACCTCACTGGTCCTGCTGGCTACGCTATTCCTGATACAAGCCAGGATGTTTCTTGGCCACCTGGGCACACTGGCAGTCATGTTCAGATGAGCATCAATCAGCACCCCCAGGTCCTTTTCCTCTGTATAGCTTTCGAGCCACTGCCCCAAGCCTGTAGCACTGCATGGGGTTGTTGTGGCCAAAGTGCAGGATGTGGCACCTAGCCATGTTGAACCTCATCCCATTGACCTCTAACCATCAAAACAGGAGAAGATATTTCCACTTTTATCATGCCTGCAATGATGTTTTATATAAACACACAGGTGAAAGCTGTAGACTCAGAACACATCCTGTTTGTTCATCAGTGTAAGGGTTTACAGCTAGTAGCTGCATCCGCCACTTTTGGCCTCCATCAGCGGTTTGAAGGGCGAAAGATGTCTGATAGAATTAAAATGTTATTTATCTTTGAAACACAACTTTTGGAAGGCTTTTCTAGGAAGACTATTGATAAAGAGTTCTTGTTCAGCTTCTTCTTGTTCCTCTACTGATATCAGCTTTATGTTCCAAGTGTAGTGAACCATTTGAGGGTTTGATTACGAGAGAAGAAGAAAGCAAAGAGAAAAAGAAAACACTCAGGAAAGTTCTTTTTTTTTTTTTTTTTTTTTTTTTTTTTTTTAATTAGAACTTTCAAATGATTTTGCATTTTAACAGTTTAATCTTCTGTGGTCTATTTATAATCTATAATCTTCTACAGTGAACCTGGAAGGTTAATGTTTAGTATTGCTTAAAATTCATGTGAATACTTTCAAACAGCAGTAAATGATTGTAAAGGGATTGCTTTAGGTTATTGCTGACTATAGAAGACGATACACTCATTTTTCAGTTAAATTCATAGTTTACTATGTCAAAGACAGGTTAATGGAACAGTACATTCCATTTACCGATTTCTTTAAGTAAAATTGGTACTGGTACTACAGTGTTAAACTGTCAGATTGTTTAATGTTATGATTGGATTATTGGGTTGGATTATTTAAATTGGATTAGTTAGATTACTGGCTCAGAATCATGCTATCATGCATTTTATGTTCCTTCTGCTTTGGAATGTTTTAGAGTTTGTAGCATTAATATTTCAGAAACCACATCATTACACGGATATATTTGGACGTTGTTATTGTAAACTGGAACTTAAAATCCTTGAAGTTAGAGAAGAAGGATCCAGGACTGATTGTTCAGTACAGTTTATACCACTTTCCTTTGATGGGAAGTATTTGTTAGAAATGTAACTTAGTTCCGAAAAGTAATGCATATAAAGACAAGGACATATCTTGGTACTATCCTTCTCTGAAACTAGCTTAAGTGGTCTGGAACAGAGATCTGTCAATAACTTCTGCAGTGCCAGCTCTGCCACCTGAGAGAGGCCTGCCAACAGTTCTCTCTCCACCCTGCCAGCAGGTCTTTGCTGAGTGATGGTGAGCAGCCATGTTCTCTACTCTTCTCCCCATCCTTTCCCAGATCACAAAGCACTAGAGTCACTGCTAGAAAATTATCTCATGATTTTGTGCAAGGTGCTAGCAGTGAAGCAGAACACTTTCTTTGTAATTAGATATTAAAAATTCTAATCCTACTTCCTGTTGTCCTTAAGACAAGGCAGCATCACACTTTGGCTCCTGTTTTTTGAGGAGCCCTATTGAAAAGTTATCTGATCTTTCACCAGGAGTTAGCTGTCTCTCTACCTCTGGATTCACAGACTAGGGACAGTTCTTCCAGAGCACCCAGTATAATAATAATAATTCCTTCCCTCAGTGATTCTGGTACTGCATATGAACTTTTACAATAAACAATTTTTCTGCTTTCATAAAAATTTCCAGCCAATTTACCCTTCACTTTGCCAATTCATGAAGGCCAGATAGGCTCCCTGACTAAACCCTCTGCTGTAGGCAGATCAGGTGTGACTCTGCCCTTTTTCTCCCTAACTTTTAACACTGTCCTCTTATCAACTCCAGGTTCACAGTGGTTATTCACATTGCTTCTCCCTGTTCCATGTTTTACAAACTTACCTTTGCAAGAAAAGCAGATAGTATGCCTAGAATAAATCTTTCTTGCCGTGCCAGTTCAGAACTGCCAAAGTCCAGCAGAGTGAGCTTCCAGGAAGATCCCACCAGTTTTCTGTGAGCTGCAGGTAGTATTCCTTGTGACACTAACTCATTTTCCTTCTCTTTTTCCATCAAATGAAGTTCCTTTTTTTTTTTTTTTTGTTTTGTTTTGTTTTGTTTTGTTTTCCCCGATAAGTAACATTCCTGATGACTACCTTGCATATTTTATTTGAATTTGGCAGAAGCCAAGACCAGAATCCTATATATTTCCACTCAATTTCTGATTGAGTGGGAAGCACTCAGTTTAAACAAATGCTTCCCATTCCAGCACCCAGTCTTAGTGTAGAACCCATCTTCACATGAGATGAATTTCACAGCAACCACATCCAGTCTTATGGCTGGGAATCTTGGCAGGGCAAACACATCTTATGGCTGATCTCTAAAAACCACAGAAAATATCTGTTTTCTTTAATCAGGGATTTCAGCTATACTTTTCCCCCTCTTCTCTCTGTCATTGTTTAATCTCTGGGGGGAAGGGAAAGAGAAGCATTTATGCAGGAAAGTCAATGACTAGTCCTTCAAACATCACTTCTCACACCTACCCCTGTCCCCACCAGTTCTGAGAAGGTACTGAGGAAGATCAGCTGGGGATCTTCTCAGCACCCAGCAGTTCCTTTTCAATGCATTCAGACCTGCTTGGTGTAGGCTAGTTCCCTTACAATGGCAGCTGCTGCAGCGTGGGTTCACTTTGAGCTGTTGGGTTGTAATGGGAACCTGGTATCCCTTCAACCTAAGACAGCTCTGAAACAGAAAGAAAACAGGATCTAACATTGCTTCCCTGCATAATAAGTATCCTTAGCAAGATGATCTTTTAGATTAAATAAATAAATAAATAAATAAAAAATACTGAAACCTGGCAGATTAAACTGTTTTTTGTGTAAGAATTACTACTACTCCATATCTTAAACAAGCAGAAGAACTTTCATGTTTTTTCTTGGTTACATCAGACTCAGAAGACTTATTTGTGTTAAGCTTTGTCTGCCTAGTGAACGTCAGAACTGTTCCTCATGAAGTGCATGTTTTTGGAAAAGGCGGAGGGAAGATGTTTCAAGTGGTAGAAATTTATTCCTTACAACAAAATCTTCCAAGCATCTGTTGTATATTCTTCCTGTGTTTCCCTGTTGCTCACATTTAGACATAGTGAATGTCTATATATACATATATACCTATAATCTCATTAGTTTAA
Source organism: Nettapus auritus (assembly GCA_011076525.1). NCBI lineage: Eukaryota > Metazoa > Chordata > Aves > Anseriformes > Anatidae > Nettapus > Nettapus auritus. Next base: position 24,577,358 of record CM021765.1, read on the forward strand.
CAAAAATGCATGTTCTGTTATACGACAGGTTTTTAACTCTGGAATATGTTTTTAACTTGATTAAATTGGCTTTAGGTATGTAACCCCTATTAACATTAATGGCAGCCACATGGCTGAGGCTCTGAATATCAACTTGAGAATAAATCATTAAAATGCAATTGTTTAACTTTTATTGCCCTATATGGCAGGAATATCAATTGGAGAGAGGGTTAGAATCTTGCATGTAACCAAACAAGGGATTCATCTCTTGATATTTTCCATTATGATGAGACTTTTTTTCAAATTCTCTATGTTCTATATACTCTAAATAGTTTTGACCTGTAAAAATATGGTAAAGATTTAAGTAGATATATGTAAATAGATATAAATGGATATGTGTACAGAATTTTCACAATTTAAAAATTAAGTAAGCATAAAAAGTTTTTTTTTTTTTTTTTTTTTTTTTTTTTTTAAAAAAAAAATTATAA
>CM021765.1:24584665-24597339 GCA_011076525.1 Nettapus auritus
TTTTTTTTTTTTTTTTTTTTTTTTTTTTTTTTTTTTTTTTTTTTTTTTCCAAGGAGATTCTTGCCTGACGTCTTTATTGATAGTGGAAGAAAATAGTTTTGATATTGTAATTTTTCCAATAATAGGTAAGAGCAATCAAATTCATAATGAACAAATGTTATGAAACCATAAACAAAATCACTAACTTTTTGGAATCCTGGAATACTTGCAGTTCTGATATCCATGGAAACTCTTAATGAACCTCATTTTTCCAGAGCAATGGCAATCATAATCACACCATAACTTGGAAGCAAGAAATCTACTTTGAGCCTTATCCTAAGCCCATGCTGTTTTAATATACATCTAACCAAACCTGTAGCAAAAATATCTAAGCTTGGTAGTTGCTTTTCTATCTGCTGGGACAGATAATCAGGAGAGTGAACATGAACTGACATATTGCAAATAATAGTATACACTAACTTAAGTAAAACAAAACTTTTTTTTTTCTTTTTTTTTTTTTTTTTTTTTTTTCCCTACTAAGATTAAAATTTTTTGAAGAAACATAAAGGAGAACATCTATGGGGATAATAAAATTTTTAGTTAGTCAAATGTTAGTAAGCAACCAAATAAAAGTAATTAGAAAGAAGTAAAATTGAAAGCTTAAAACATTCATTTCAAAATAAAATTGGAAAACATCTGTGGGTTGGGGAATATTGTGTCAAAACACAGATTGGAATTATAGGCAAGAGCATTTCGAAGTAACAGAATTGCTTGTCACAGTGTGGAGTGCTATGTGATAAACAAGGAGAATTAGCCATGATTTCTCTAAATGTAGACTGTAGACAACCCAAAAAGGTACAGCAGATAAATGGCTGAAGACAAGAGAGACCAAAAATTAACTCAGTCTGACATTAGAGACTGCAGAGCTTAAAGGGCCTTAGTTTGCAATTGTAATTTCTTTTCTTTCCAGCAAAACATCCAAAAGAAAAAGTTCCTCACACGTCCACCCACACACCCCAAAGAATTACCAGAACAAGTGAAAGCAACATAACAAGGAAAGCCAAAAGACTGTGTGCAGTCTCTGCAGCATACAGTTCTTTTGCAAGAGGAATAGTACATATGGAAAAGAAATCCTTATCATACTTTCAGAATGGGAGAAAACAGCTGTAGACTTGAACAGCAGTTAAGCTAACATCTGTAAGTGAGTATTAACAGTTTATGTTCTGTTTATGAATGTCCCATTTGACATTCAAACTCATCAAGTCCCTCTTTTTTCTTCAGCAGAAAGTTATGCTCAGTAGAACATTTAATCTTAAAAAAAAAAAAAAAAAAAAAAAAAAAAAAGCTAAGGAAACCAATTTCCAGCACTTTTGGAGATAAGAAAAAAGCTTTTTGTTCTGCTGCTCAACAACCACTGATAGTGTTTACATTTCACTTCAGAAGAATTGTTTTCATCAGTCAGTACAATTGCTTGTTTCTTACAAGGTCCTTCAACTCCAAAATAAGAAAATAATATAAATGTAACCCTTCTCAATTCAAACTTTCTGCCCTTCTCATAAACTAATGTCATGGTGTTGTTTGATTTTCTTAAATAGATTAAGAACTTTCCCACTACTGATCTAATTAATGAGAAAGAATTTCCTATTTTAATTTTAAAGGTAGCAGTAGAAACCCTAAGGCAACAAAAAGCTGTATGCTAACATCTGGTAACCAATTACTGAATTCCGATCAACAGCTTTAATGCAAAGATTTAAGTCATCAACAGGAAAGCTGAAAAAATAGAAAAAGAAATTCAAACATACACAGAAACCTGGCCAGAGAAAGGAGGGTACTGATTTTCACTTGTGAGAGGTGGATTTTGCTTACTCTCCTAGACATTATCATTGCATTACGCTTGTCACATATTCAGAAGAGCTCCTATAATGTGGCAGGGTTGTCTGCATTTTTGTTGTGAATCAGTCACATCTCCAAAAATATAATAGGAAAGAGGATGTGGACTGTTGATTTGTATCCAGACTAGTTTACATGGACTCAAAACATAAGATGCTGAGGCTCAGAATATACTAAGATTTAAACATTATCTATATGGTCATTCAAGCAAGATTTTCCTTGCTTGGCATCTTTGAAAATAGCTTTAAAAAAATAATGAAAAAATGTTTGTTTCAAGTTTTAGGGTGGACTTAATAAGACTTGGTGTTGAAAGTGATTGACTATGTGAAGACAGAATGATGCAAACAGAAAGGAAGCTAGTACATTTCAGTCTAGGAGGGAAAACTCTTTTGCTGAAATATTCACCCCACTGACAAGGAAAACCTAAGCAGTATATCAGAAGTGATATATGTGCCAATATACAAAGGACATTTGATAACATGGATATTTTTTTTTAAACAAATATTCTGCAGTACGTTGAGAAATCTTGATGACCTTTTCAAGTATTACTATTTGTAAAGTTGTCTTTACCCTTTACCACATCCATTGTTATGGCCTATGTGGATAAGCCCAAATGAGAAACTGTAAACTAACAAATGTCAAATGAAATGTCATCATTAACTTTAATGTGTTACTACTGTTCATGATTATAAGTCTAATTTTGAAACAACTCATAAGTTTTAAACTTCCGTAGCTTCAATGGCAATTAAATATCTCCTGATTTTCACACGTCATCACAGGAAGATCAAGATTATGTCCAAAATGAAGCAAAATTTACATTTTCTTTAATGGTTTCCTAGTAGCTGTAAGCAGATCTTTTCATTTTTATTGCAGTATTTGTTAAAATGAAAGATTTTGTTAAGGACTTTTCTTCTATTGAAATGAGCAATCAGTGTATAATATTCCAGTTGATATCAATGCAGTGTCCTGCTAACAATTATAAGATAAAGCAGTCAGGAAGAGTAAAAAGTCCAAAAGATAATTCTTTTTAAGGCCTTCAAGACAAGAATAGATCACTTCATACCCTTGCGATCAGAAACTTTCTGTATTAAAGTTTTGTTGTGAAGTTCTTATGACATAAATGGTTTCCCCTTAAATTCAAAAGAACTAGTTCGTTTGTTTACACTGGTAGTAAGTCACTGTTTGCCTTGGATCTATGTAACCCTTATTCCATAGCTGCATAAGCCCACTGAGGAACCAATAAAATGGTGTGGATTAATCTCAAAAGTTGTCTACCTTGCTGAAATTCAATCTTTATTATGAAACAAACAAACAAACAAACAACAACAACAAAAAACATGATAAAGAACACTCCTATAAAGCTCTCCCACGTGTTTTATATGATTAGTTAAATACTTTAAATACTTATAGTTACAAACACTTTTTTTCTTCTAGGCTACTCTGTCTAAAAAGACCTAAAAACAGAATAAAGAGGACAGTGATACACTTGGAGACAACAGCAGCATTCAAAAGCTCTGTTTCATCCTGAGAGAATACACCTGCCTCTCCATGCAGTTCCATCCACTCCCCAAAGAAAGACCTGAAGAAAGTGGCTGCAGTTATATTTAAACCTCACATGTAGGTTCTTTCTGGTCCCCAAACAGTGTTATGAACTGAAACGGGCTTCAGGGAAAAAAACATATTTCATAATTAGTCCCTTTGAAACAACCTCAGTTCCTCTAAAAATAGCATAATGACTGTAAAAGGAATCTGAAGATCTTGAAGTGCCAAAAACTATCTCATGGAACCATTCAGCCTTTGTGAGGACCTTCAGATGCCTTCATGTAACACACCAGCCTCCTTGAACTTGTCTCCATCTTCAATTTAGCGTGGAAAATTACAGCAGCCTCCTATGCTAACAGTGCTCATCCTCACAGGGTGCCTTCCTCTTATCCCTCAATGTTGGAGAATTCCCTACATGATATGAAAAACTGACCCCCAACAGCTACCTTTAAAAGTAGGTTTCCAGCTACATTTACACTATATATCAAACACTTTGAGCTCAGTGCTAGCTCCAAAGGCTCCAGACTGCTGTGTCCCCCACAGTTAGTCACACATTTTAGTATGTATGTCACAGCTAACCAAAGCCCAGAGCAGGTGAGCCTGCAGCCTAGTAGCCTTCTCTTCATCTACATCTATTCCTGGAAGGACAGATTTGGGACTGGATGTTTTGCTAGCTCTATTAGCTGTTTCCATTCAATTCATCCTGTGTGGAACCTGTCTTCCAGAAATAGGTGGAAGAATAGGTCTAGAAATAGATGACTCCAGAGCTGACTGGAATTCTTCCTCTATTCACAATGTCTAGAGTCTTCAATCAGATGAGCTGTGACCCTGTTTAGAAACTACATTGCCACATTCCTTCTGTTCCTGGGAGGATGATGTCAGGCTTTCCCAAAGCTCATACAGACCCAAAATGCACCAATGTAGACAGCAATATGTTAAAAGTGCAGAAGATTTTTGGCTGGCAGAAAGAGAAGGCAGCTCATATTTTCTTATTTGCGAGGGAAAACAAGCATATTTTTGAAGAATTGTGTTTTCTTGTTTTCAAAACTTCTCCCATTTTTGCTTTAAAAGTAGGTAGTCCTTAGCAACAGATTTTGCTAGAAGTATCCAACCTCATAAAATGCAAAAATAACCTCAGATCTTCAGTGGATTTTCATTTCCTCACTAATATTTTGCCTGGTATTATGAATTTTGAAGTGAATAAGTTCTATTTAGGTGTACTGAAATGTACTGAAAATCTGAAAAGTTCCTTTTTAGTACTAGTTCAATTAAAGTCATGGCACAGCCCAGCAGTCTGAGATTATGGAGGAAAATTTTCATGGCACTCTGCCACCCCTAGCCATCTTCCAGTTATATTTATAGCCCAGGGAAGTCCCAGTGCTACTTTTGCCACACATGTGCTGTACAAGTGAAAATCTTTTGTATCTGGGCTTCTTTTCAAAGCTGTTAACGTGGGACATTACAGCAACTTCTGTCTGGGAAGTTACCTACCAGATACAGATCCCAGTGACAACAGAGCAATCTAACGGAAGGAAATTCAGCTGAGTGCATTTTTCTGTTAAAATTATGCTACAATTTGACTTGAGCAGAAAGTGAAATTTAGACTGAAGTTTTCATTACAGGTGTGAGATTATATTTTGTAGTTTGCAATAAATTGCTCAGTATTTCAATACAAAATGTGTATTTACTTTTCTGAATAATTTATAATACATGCAGCTCTCTAAGGTGCACAATGTATGTCTGTCTGTAATACAGAGCTTTTGACTAGTAAGATGTAAGAGAAATATTCACTACATAGCATACTGTGCTTAACTAGAGAGAAAGTACAAGGCAATTTGGAGTTTATTGTTAGAAGCAGCATAATGAATTCAACTGTTTTATGTCAACAGATTTCTGAAACCAATTAAAACATTTTAATAGCATGCAACCAAATACAAAAAAAAAAAACCATTCCCAAGACTGCTATTGCAATTGACTTTGATATGTTCTTAAAACTAATCTCAACTGTGGCAGGTTAGAAATCACAGCACAATACATGTTATTAAACTCTCATTTAGAGAGTAGCTGCTATGGTTTTGCTGTCATGAAAGGCTGTTATTTGAGCAAGGACAGGACAAGAACTGTCTTTAGGAACCTAATAAGAGCATACGGCTTTGGTTTTGTTTATTTTTATTTATTTATTTATTTTTCCCCTGGCAGAAATGATCTAAACATGTACCAAAAAAGTTTTATTTATTGTATTTAGTCTTTTTTATAAAGCTCATCTAGATCAGACATTAGTTTCATATACTAATATATTCTTGGGAGTAGGAATACTGGAGAAAGTTCTTGAATAATTTTGAGCAGCAGATTAAATTTCTATTATCACAAAGGACCCAATACAGAATTCTGCAAAAGGATACCTGGCTGTTTTAATGATAAATATGAGTAAAAGAAGCAGTAGATGGTAACAGGGACAGCAGCAGAAATGTAGCCACAGTGTAACTGAATTTAAATAAAAATTAACTACTGAGAGTTATGAAGTGTTGTATTAGGCACCAAATTCATGAATTTGTGATAAGCTGTGTATGCTGAATGCATTATGTGGTTATTGCAGTAAGCATTTCTCACATACGCCACTTCTAGAAAAGTGATTGAAGAGTCCAGAAGCAGAAAAATACTGCCATTGAAAGTCATTGGGACTGTGCAACCCTTTTACAATCTTTCTAGAAGTTCTAACAACATTTGAATAGAAAAAGTGAGAGGGATTTCCATCTTTACTAAGAAAACAATTAATTTTTTACTGTTTATGTGGCTGTCTTCTGAAGTACACAGTATACACTTTGGAAAACAGCAATCCTTTGGCAATACATTTCCCATTACAGAGAATACGGAAAGAAAATATTCTATACAAATTTTTATTTTGCTTAACAAAGTCCAACAGAATAAACAAGGTTTAATTTTCTTTGTACTTTTCATGCTGATGAATTAAGCAAACAATAAAAAAGAGGAAGCAAAATTGTCTGTTCAGAAGCTATTAGCACAAGAATTATTAAAAATAGCCAGCTTCCAGAACTTTCTAAATAAAATAGTTCTATGAAAATGTTTCTCTCTAGGGGGCTATTCAAAAACAAGGGAATTCAAATATGAGATGAATTCTATTCCTGTGTAGTATCAAGTGATGAGTTTTAAGAATACTTGATTTCTGCTTTCCTGCTCAGAAATTTTGTTTGCCTGATAGTAAGATGTGACATTAATTAATTTGTAGAATACTTGAGATTCTTGGATGGAAGATCCAAATGCTCACATTATTACTGAAAATATGAGAACTCAGGAACAGGAAAAAGAATCAGCACAAAATTTATAGATTTAAAGTTACTGTGAACAAAAACGTATTTACTTTTCCTCCATCTACAACCTGATTTATAAATGTACCTCTACTCTCATTCAGTGATCAGATACTTCTTACTAAACCAAGTAGCAGAAATTTTGGATTTTTATATCTACAATTTTCAGAGATTTTCTGGATGCTTTGCAAATCCAGTCATTGTCAAACTAAAGTTCAGTACCTTTGTATAATACAGAACTCTGAGTTGGTTGCAAATGATGATGGAAGCCCAATTGAATGTAAAAGTAGAACTCTCTTGCTATCAAGCAAGTGGAACTGTCCTTGAGGAAGACTTCAGTTTCAAATTCATTGTTTTTTTTTTTTTTTTTTTTTGTTCACTGTTAGCTTCAAGGTATATTGCAAGGCATTGGAATGGGTTGCTCAGGGAGATGTTGGATTTACTGTCCCTGGCAGTGTTTAAAGAAAGGTTGGATGTACTTAGGGGCGTGGTTTAGTGGGCATGGTATAGTAATATTAGTGGTAAGGGGATGGTTGGACCAGATGGTTTTGGAGGTCTTTCCAACATTAAGAATTCTATTATTTTATATTTTTATACATACTTGCCATCTGGCAAGTAACTGGACTAAGGTGGTAAGTATCTCGGTTTTGGATTTTAAACCTCCAGACCTTCACTAAAGAGGTTATATCAAAGAACCAAAATCTGATTAAAACTGAAAATATCTGAGCAGTTAGGTAAGAATACATATTCCCTTAAATGCCTTTATACCCAGAAAGAGGTCAGGGTTTGCCTGTTTTTAAATACAACCTTCACAGTATTTTTGCAGGAAATATAGTGTGGTGTTGTTCTGCACTTCTCTTCACCCACACAAGGTGCCTTTTGTTTTTTCATTGCTTCCCAAGAGAAATTGCTATGAGACAATTATTTCTAATGCCACAATATAATGGGATTTTAATGTGAGAATGGCAAAGAAACCTAATGCACTATTTAAAAAGAAAAAATGGTATAAATTTCCCTTCCAGATGTCTTCTTTATTTCTCCAGAGACAGGGATTTGAGATCTTGTGGAGCAGCGTTTTCTAACCAAGCATATTGGTTTGATCTTATGAAAACTGTTCCTCTTCCTCTCTCTGCCTTTTTTCATCCCAGCCACTTTCTCACCATCAGCCCAACCACAACCAAGGCAGCTAAGGGAAAAAAGGTCCACAGATTATTATTTGTGACTTGCTTCTGCAGTTTAGGGTTCCCTCTGTTCCCTATTAGCTTAGGGCCAGACTTTCAGAAGGATGAAGCTTCAACATTCAAGAGGGATACACTCTAGGACTCAAATTTTATGTTTCCTTTTCTACTAAGCATGCTGCAACACCAAGTGAGTGGGGAAAGAGGAGAGACAGTGAAAAATATATCAAAGATTCTCTTGCTTTTGAAATGCTAATGACTATAAGAGTACTAAAAATATTCCTCTTATAGAGCAAAATGCCTATGTTTTTACCTGCTACACATAGAATTAATTTGACAATAATTAAATGGTTTCATTTAAGATAATTTTAAATAATCATTCAGACCTGCAGTAGAAAACTCTATGAATTTTATTAATATTACATCAGGAAATGCCATGGTTTGTAAAATTAAGACTATTGTCAAAGAAAGTGAATACTGTGAGTGGCTGGATATGGTTTATAAATAGTTGAATGCAATTGTGAGACAATTAGATAGATTTTAGAGAGAACAATTAAAGAACACTTATAACATAATTGTAGAATATAATTCCAGAGCTGAAACTACTTCTTTTTGGTTATTCAGTTAATAACAAGAATTGACATGCTGAATTATTTGCAGACTCATTATATTTTCAAATATCTGTTCTTGCTTTTGAATGCAGACAGATTTTTATTTTTTTAAAACAATATTCATTTAAATTTAAATTAAATGCCAAGTAAAGCATCCATAAATCCTTGTAAGATAGGTGATGTGAAAAGTGGGGTAACAAAATCCTCTTCCACTATGACAAGTATCAGGACCAATTTCTCTTTCCCTAGGATATGCTTAGAAAAGTCAGTCTTCATCCATATTTGCTGAAATTTTCTTTGCAAAATAAATGTATGATTTACTGTGGGAAACAGTCAAGAACTTAGAAATACATAAATTTAAATCCTAAAAAATATCTTTGAAAAATAAATCAGGAATAACAGTGGATTAATGCTTAGGAAACAAGGGTTCAGTCACTGAGATTTTTGTGGATTCCTTTTGTGCCTTTGCTAAACTATCATCACTTTTATCAGTAGTGCACTAATACCTAAGAAAATCACTCAGATGATGTACTAAAAACCTTGCAACTACGTAAAGGAAACTCTTCGCTGAGAAGAGTGACACTATCCTGTTTCTCAGTCACATACCAGTAAAATGAATATTACTTCTGTTTTTCTGTTGTTCTACTGTTACTTTGTATAATGTTTAGTCCAGTAGGATTCTGAGTGCCAGTTAGTGCCACTGCGATAATCAAATAAAATTTCTAGTCCAGTAACTGATAGTGATAAATGATCAGATTCATCGCATCTCATCATTTAAGACATCTACAAAATAGATACCTGCTTCAGAACTATCCCCATCCCCTCCAGGCTTTTTTTTTTTTTTTTTTTTTTTTTTTGTAGTCAAGGAGGAGAATTCATCATAGAATTATAGAATCCTAGAATGCTTTGGGCTGGAAGAGACCTTAGAAATAATCTAGTGCCAATGCCCCTGTCATGGGCAGGAATATCTTCCTCTAGATCAAGTTGCTCAGTATTGCCATGGGCAGGGACACCTCCCACTAGACCGGGGTACTCAAAGCCCCGTCCAACCTGGACTTGAACACCTGCAGAGAGCGGCCATCCACAATTTCTCTGGGCAACATGTTACAGTGTCACACCATCTTCATGATAAAGAGCTTCTTCCTAATCTAAATCTACTCTCTTTCAGTTTAAAGCCGTTACCCTGTGTCCTATCAGTACATTCCCTGACAAAGACTGCCTCTCCAGCTATCCTGTAGGTCTCCTTTAGGTACTGGAAGGACACTATATAGTGTCCATGGAGCTTTCTTTTCTGCAGGCTAAACAATACCAGCTCTCTCAGCCTGTCTTCATAGTACAGATGCTCTAGACTTTTGATCATATTCTTGGTCTTTCTCTGGACTCACTCAAAGTCCATATCCTACTTATGCTGGGAGCCCAGAGGCTGAACACAGTACTCCAGGTGAGGACTCCTGAGGGCAGAGTAGAGGGTGAGAATCACCTCCTCCAACCTGCTGGTCATGTTTCTTTTTGGTTATAGTTGGCTTTCTGGGTTGTTAATTCCCCTTTGCTCTTGAGCTTCTCATCTGTCAACACCCCCAAGTCCTTCTCCCTACAGCTGCTCTCAATGAGTTCTTCACCCAGTCTGTGCTGATATCTGGGCTTTCTCTGACCCCGGTGCAGCACCTTGCACTTAGACTTGTTGAACCTCAGCAGGTTCACATGGGACCCCTTCTCAAGCTTGTCTAGGTCCCTTTCCATAGCATATTATTCTGTTGTGTTGACTGCACCACTCAGCTTGGAGCCATCTGCAAACTCACTGAGAGTGCACTCAGTCCCCCGCTCCAGGTCACTGACAAACATGTTATGTAATACCAGTAAAAGAAAAAGTCATTCCTAAGATATAATTTGTCTGACTAATATTAGAGGATATATATCATCTCTTTATGAGAAGTACCATACTTGAAAGATCCCTGTTTCTCTTTAGCCTTTACAAGATTGTGAGCAAGCAGCTTAAACTTAGACAGCTAGTCCCCTTCACAGTACCTGTAGCCCCACAGATAAATGACTGACAGGATTTTCAGTGTTCTTGGTTTCTATAAATCTTCTTGTTTCTTACCCAAGAACCAGTAGAAGGTATTTAGCTATTTCAAAAGAAGGAATATAAATCTGCTCTCTAATTAAATCTAGCATAAGCTGTAAGAGGTTTCAAGAAAGAAAAAACAAACTGAAATAGGGTTTGTTTTTTTGTTTGTTTAATGGAATGGAATGGAATGGAACGGAACGGAATGGAATGGAACGAAACAGAACAGAACAGAATTGAATTGAGTAAAATAGAACAGAATAGAACAGAATATAACAGAATACTTCAGTTGGAAGGGACCTTGAAATGTCATGTAGTCCAACTGTCTGACCTCTTCAGGCTAAACAAAAGTTAAAGCATATTAATGAGGGCATTGTCCAAATACCTCCTGAACACTGACAGTCATGGGATATCAACCACCTAACAAGGAAGCCTTTTCCAGTGTTTGACCTACCTCACAGTAAAGATTTTTTTCCTAATATCTGGTCTGAACTGCCCCTGGTGCAGCTCTGTGGTTTTCCTGTGTATCCTGACATCAGTAACTGGAGAGGAGAGACCTTTCTCTTCATTTATCCCCTTCAGGAAGTTGTAGAAAGCAGTGAGGTCACCTCTTTGCTTTCTTTTCTCCAGACTAGACAACCCAAGTGTTTGCATGTTTATGTTTACAATATCTCATTAGGCAATTTTAAAAGAATCTAATAATACCCACAGTTGCTTCACACTTGGTATGCACCTGCCTTTACAAGTATAAAAATAGACATAGTAAAAATAGTCCTCTAAAACCTTTGAAATATTATTTTCACTTTAACATGCAATGATACATACAGAATATCTATGCATTTGATAGCATATAAAGGTATTTGATAGCATATAAAGGTTTTATCAAAGTCACTGAGAACAGTATGGATTATTCACTCCTGGCCTTTTCTGTTCACAATGAAGTGAAATATACAACCCAGTAAATATTTCTATGACACTTTGAAATAGGTCTATTATAGTATCCCATTCCATGTACATGAGTTATCTCAGTTGCCAAAATTCCTCTATTTGGTTGATGTTGTCCTTACTGTTTTTGTTGTTGTGTTGCTTTATTATTTTTATATTTTTTACTGTCAAGTGAATAATGATGACATACAAGAACAATGTATTTTTTTCTTTTGATGACAGCTAACTGCTGTCCTCCAGATGCTTATTTCCATGACCTATGTTCCTTCATTTCTATCCATCTTTTGGATATACCAGTGAACTGGTTTTATCCAGAAAATCAGAAGTTACAAAATGATTTATCAGATAGCAGATCATAAGAAAGGATTACTATATCCATTTACAGGGCACCGATCACCCATTTGATGATATATTTGCACTAGACCAGTTTATTTATATTTTATCTTATTATTTTTTATTTTTCATATTTATTTTTTATTTTATTTCATTTTATTTTATGTTTTATTTATTTTATTTTATTTATTTATTTATTTATTTTAATTTTATTTGTGAAGTTACACACCTGAATAATTTATTCCCTAGTAGCTCAATTTTAATTCTAATTTTTAGGAGCAGTATATCAGGTCACCCTAACTTTAGTGGCTATCCAGTCTCTTTGACCACAGCAGTGTACTTTTCAAAGTCTAATTTCAACAGCGTAAATAGAACATTATACTCTACAACTCTACATACAACATAGAGTTGTATGTAGAACATACATACAACTAGACTGTATGTAGAACACACAACTCTATGTAGTTGCATGTGATCTCCTTATATTCCCACCCAATGCAAATATTCATTAAGTTTGGTTAAGAGCATCTAAGGGCTTTTTCATCTTTATTTTAAAGTGTCATAGTCATGTTGTTTATAGTTTCCCATTGATCTAATCTATCTCAGTATAATGAAAACTAAAGATCGGTGCTGTGCTTTTAGCACAGCTGGATTGGACAACTTGCTATAATGTTGGGGAAGTAGTTCTAAAGTCCCTTTGGAAAGCACACATCTTTTTTCTTTTCTTTTCTTTTCTTTTCTTTTCTTTTCTTTTCTTTTCTTTTCTTTTCTTTTCTTTTCTTTTCTTTTCTTTTCTTTTCTTTTCTTT
>CM021765.1:24597739-24638501 GCA_011076525.1 Nettapus auritus
TTTTTTCTTTTTTCTTTTCTTTTGACACCTGATACTGACAGTAGCTTGAGCTTAGCTGAAAATAGTGGGCCATCCCTACTAGCTCATGACTAGCTCATGACTGCGATGTTCAGCCTTGGAAGGCCAAGTGAAGACATATTACTGAGAATAATATATATTGCTGACAAGGACCAGAGACCTAAGCTGAACACATATATGTGTATGTGATCTTGAATTTGGTCTGAATTCTCCTGAACAGAAATAGGTGGAGTCTCCTGAGTAGCCAAGTATTGAGACAAGTATTCTGCTCCATTCAGTCCCCTGTAAACATAGCTTTAGGTAGAACTTCTGCATGATGAAGAGTATGTTATTAGATACTGAAACATCACCACGAACTATATGAACTGTGACCCTGCTTAGAAATATCTGGAGAACTTTAGATGGTTTACAGTTGTTAAAAAAACATCTCCTAAACCTACTGTGTATATTACTGTATATTGTGTGAATCAGGAAGATATGGAAAATGGCAACACTACCATCTAATAAACATTCAGATATACGCAGATACAATTTATTATATTATATTATATTATATTATATTATATTATATTATATTATGTTATATTATGTTATATTATGTTATGTTATGTTATGTTATATTTTATTGAGAAATATAAAGGGTCCTTGTTGATAGAATTCTTTTTCCCTGTCTCGCTTTCTTATCCAAATTTCTTTTCCTTTTCTGTTGCCTCCCATTTCCTCCTTTTTTCTTCTGTAGTCTTCACATTAATTTTTGTTGTGTTTTTTTTGCCGTTTTTTTTAAACACTGCGCTACTTTATTTTCCAAATAATATGTTCCTCCTTTACTATCCAACTGATAGTTCCTCCTCTTATTCCTCATAAAGATATTAGTAAATTTAGTTTTGTTGAACACACTCTGAAAATCACTTTGACATACATGTTTTTGTATTTGTTGTATAAGAAAATGGATTTTGGTTTGTGATGTTCTTCCTGCTCCTAGGATACAATTCCCAATGATCTCAACAGTGCATTTTGTGGTAGTACTGTGGAATTCAGTTTATTTTCTTAGAACTCCATAGATAGTTTACTAAAAGCTTTGTAGTGTGTATTGTATAAAACACTGTAATTTGCACTAATTTGCTATACTCTTCAGTTAACAGCATGCTACCAATTTAAAACTGCTCTGTGCAATCTTGTAACCACCATGAAAGAAGAACAACTGAAATAAAAAGAAAAGGAACTGCTGGAGAGAATATGGGGATGACACCAGCCCTGGTAGATAATGTTCAGTAAGTCTTCATCCAGAAACTATCTAGGGAGAGAACTATAATACTTAACTTTAAGGAATTAACAAAACTCTAGATGGAGAAAAACACTTAGAAAACAACGACTTTTTCTATTAAAAAGAAAAGCAAAACTAGTACATTCAACATCATACAAGCTATTTGCTTTGAGTTTTTATGGCTTTTCTTTATACTGTGCTTTTCCCAGTATATTCCCAGTATATTTCCCAGTATTTTCCACAGCAATACTGTGGAAAAACTAGCAAGAATTTTGATGCTACTTTTAAAACATAGATGACTGAAATTCTTCAGATTAGATAACGTGTTACAAGTTTTATGTAATAAGACGTTCTACAGCATCATTTCAGGACCTCAGAAACAAGATTTCCTATTGAAACCAGACTTTTTTATATCAACATTGAATTATTTATGAATATGCTTTGGAGCAGAAAATAATTCTGAGAACCCAAAAAAGTATCTTGCCAAGATATGGGGTGTATGTTAAAACGTTCGCCTTCCATCAATCACATCCTGACCTTCCTAATAGAAGAAGATAAGATATTCAAAGCTAATCATGCACTATGAAAAATTAATTTAAACCTAATACATATTAGGTTTATTTCACTTTATCTTTTATTCCAACATTCCAACAGACTTTTTTTTTTTTTTTTTTTTTTTTTTTTTTGTTCCTTTATATCTGGACTACATAATTCAATGCCCATTTCTACTTGTTATCTACCATATTTTGATTTGGGCCTTTTTAGAAGATTTTTTCTTGTAGGGTCTGCAAAATTTTCATGTAATCAAATGACCTGCTAGTCTCCACATTGCTTTGTGAAATAACAAAAATGGTATTTAAATACCCTTTGCTTTAACCTTGTGAAATATAGACTACATATAATGTATTTACTTTAGTTAAGGACTGCAGGAGCAGGCCTCTGCAGTCTTTAACTTATTGAATTATTAAACGAATTTGAATATAATATAAAGCAGAACATGCTCTATGAATACTATAGCTATTGCTAGAGGGAATAGGATTTATCTAATTGCACGTCTGTGCATGTTTTTATTGCTTTTTGTAGACATTATTTAAAGTCACAGAGAAACATGAGGCGTGATTTGTAATGCAGACATCTACGTCTGAGAAGTTTTGAAATCTGCAGATGGTTGCTTCTCTACAGTGACTTTGAAGACAGTCTCATTTTGATAGTACAGATACTTTAGATACTAAGTTACACTAATGCTGTGTAGAGACAAAAATGTTAGGTGAGACTAAGTCCACCTTATAGTGCAAATTGGAGGACAAGGGGGAGTGACATGCTTTATAGCATGTCACAAGTCACACAGCTGTCCACAGAGGAAAGATGAATCAACAGAAGGAAAATGGCAAAAGACTTGTACAATAAATGGTATTTCAAATGGTATGGTGTCTCCAGAGAATGCCTCCTTTCTTTCTGCTGTAGGAAAATGGAGGACTCACCTTGTCTTTTAGATGCAGAGATTCTTAAAAAGTGTAAAAGTGTAAGGAAGGAAACTAAAAGTGTAAGAAAAGTAAACTTTTTTTTTTTTTTTTTTTTTTAATTGATATTTGAGAAGCCAAAGACTTTTGTGTCCAACAAAGCATCTTTCTCATCCAATCAACATCAGCTTTTAACTTCATGCTTTATAGAATTTATCGGCTACTCTCTGCTTGAGATAAGTAGACATTTGTATTGTTTACTTTTGTAAAAAAGTAAACAATACAAGTAAATTGTAAAAAAAAATACAAGTAAAAGTAAATTGTGTTAGATTCATACTAAAAAGCATAGGAATAACACAGAATTTTAAAGTAATTTAAATTTGTCTATATGGTTTTAATGTTATTTGTCTAAGTGTTGTTTTGGATTTTTTTCTGCATTACTTAGGTTCATACGCATTTTTATACCAACAAAACAAGGTGTTTAAAAACACATATATATCCCGCTTTTTAGTTTTACTTTGTAAAGCTTATTTTTTAATTCTTTTTTTTTTTTTTTTTTTTTTATTTTAATGAATCCTAAGATATTCTTTATTTATTAGAGGCCAAAACCATAACATTTTGCTAATTGCAACTCGCATTAGAAAAGCTGTAACTAAAAAGGTACAAAAAGATAGATATTGATTTAAGACTTGCTCACACCAATGAACATCACAGGAAAACAATCTTGAAATTTCGTAAAAGCCACAGCTTTAATTGACCTTAAAAGAAAAAGATTGATTACTTTATTTAGTATTCTTTAAAAAGGAACTCAAAATGTACTTTTCTGAATATGCTGTTTCTGAGAATCCGATGGTCACTTCCATCTCCATTTGTCATGTAAAACAAGTGGCTAAATGTTAAACTTCACACTGAATTTAACACCTCAGTAAGAATGCCTTAAGGGAACAGAAACGTGCTTCTGAGAATGTAATGTGATTTTAAAGTTTCAGTGTATTATATTACCTCTTTCCCCTGAGGGATTAAAAGGGCAAAAAACTGCAACACCTACACTTCATAAAGTTTTCTGAACAGCATCATCTCTGAAGTTAAAACTTGGTGTGAGCTACTGGAAGTGCTACCAATTCATAATTCCATTATAGGAGCTGAAGATCCTACAGTCAAGTGGCCATGTGAAGAAAAAACTTCAAAAATTCACATGTATGAAAACCAAGCCTTAGGTGATCCTATATTGTATGCTACATTTAAGAAGCCAGACTCTCTAGGATTTCTCAGAAGACCATAGGCAGAAACAGACTTCTCCTGAGCAAGATTCAATGCATTTCTACCAGCTTTCTCTTTTTATTTGGACTCTTGTAGAGCCAGTCTTTCTTCTTTGGCCTCTTGGAGAGTGTCCTCCTACTTTTAAGGCACCTGAGTGTTTTGGTTTTGAAGAAAATATAGAAGATTAAATCCGACTATAATTGAAAGGCTTAAAAATTGGACATGGAAAAATCCTCCTACTTCATTAAAAAATAGCTTTCACAGAAATGGGAGGGACAATAATCAAGAAGAAAAGTGACTTAGTTTACATGTATTTTTGCCTTTATGAATAACCTCAGTTTCTAATCCGTAATATCATATTGTTAAACTCTGGAACATGTTGAAACATTAAATTATTTGGTTGTTATATAATGTTTTGTATTGGAAGTTAATGGTTTAAGCCGCCCATTCACCTAAGACAGTTTATTTCATCATATTGATGTTTTGACTGCTCCATTGATAAATAGGAAATTGATACACTCAGTGCAGATTAATACTGTGGAAGTTAGACATGTAAATTACTTATTATACATAAAATGAATACTAAACCTTAAAATATCATTTTTATATTTCAGTGATGGGGTTCAATGTTGATGTCTTTATAAGACTGAGGTGACCAATATTGTAATTTCTTATTCCACAATCTTTTTTTTTTTTTTTTTTTTTTTTTTTTTCTTCAGTTACCATTATGATAAAGAGTCCCATTTGCAAATAGGGTAACTTTAAAATTTAATCTAACACCTGATTGGATAAATAAGGTCAAATCTCTGCTTTTATTTATCCATTTAGGATGAAGCAAAAGAATACTGTTACACTGAACATCTGTCACTCTCTTTCACCATAATTCATCTGACAAAATGGTTAACTCTACATAATTTTCTCTGCATGATTTTCTTGACATAATAGAAATGAAGTCATTGGAATAGAATACTGTCATAAAATCAATTTTTCCTTCTTTGGAAATAAATGTCTTGGCTTTGCCTCAGCACTAATGTGGCAGCTGGAGATCATTAACCTGAGACAACTATCTTTTCCATTGTCATTATTTCTTAATTAAGAACATACTCCTGAGCACTTTTTTGGGAAGTTTCAAAATTTTCAAACTAATTTTAGTAATATAAAACTTATGTTGTTATGTTATGTTAATTATGTTTCTTGAAGGAAACAACTGCAAATGAAGGGGAAAATTTTTGTAAGAGTAACCATATCTACAAAATTTAATTACAAGAAACTCCAATATATAAATATGAAATATTTATAAGAAAATATGCTGAATGACAGAAAGTAGTGCCAATACAATGAAATTTAAAACCTCAGGGTTCTAGATATGATCTCATGTCTCTCAAATTTTGTATGTAGAATGAATATTAATATACTTATTAAAGATATGAACCTTATTAAGATTAAAGTTTTAATATAGATACACCACTGAAATTAAAATGTTTTATATATTCTGAATTTTATCCCTTCTTTGTTTTTGATAAGCCTAGTTTCTGAGTTGATCACAAGTAATAACAACAGAGTAAAAAGCTATATTAGCAAAACAGATAAATTAAATAATTTTCCCTGCTAAAACCAACAGATTTTTTAACCCCTTGCAATTTACTAGTAAATATTTCTGAATAATCTAGTTTCATCATTGTTCATTCATTTCTGCTTGGAAATTGCACACATATTTTACGATGTGCTTAAATAGGCTTGTTATCAAAAATAGTTACAAGTCTTTATAGTCTCTGTAGAAGTCTGCTTATTACGCAGTTCTGTTTTACATTCTCCAATTTCATAAGAAACACATAACTTGACATAAACAAAACCATATGACTGATTTAACTAGCCAACACATAACATTGCTGAAATTCACTTTCAGGAGGTATTCCAGTGTCTGGTTTAAAATTTGCATGTAGTGATATTAATATACCACTAAAATATGAACACTGAACATCAGTAGAAAATTAGTAAGAATATACCAATAAGGTAGCTGAATCATTATTCTACTGCCACTTATACCATCCAAATAACTATCTATTCAAAACAGGAAGCAAAAAATAATATATCTAACAACACTTAAGTATTTCTGGAGAAAAATCATATTATCAGAATGACTTGAAAAATTATGACATTCTGTATTCATTCCAGTAAAAGTCAACCTGCAGCTGAGCTTATGGAACACAAGAGATTACTTAATTCTAATAGGTTAAGAATACCCAACATGTGTGAGAATGTTGCCTCATGCCACACTGAAGGCAGTTCACATGCTATTACACACAAGGGTATTCACCCCATTTCAATGGGCAAAAAACCTAACTAGGATGAATACCTATATAGTTAAATATTGCTCTTAGTGGCAACTCTTTCTTTGTATGGATTGTGATAGCCTAGCCACCTCAGCAGGGCTTTTAATTTGTATGCTTAATTTAAACTCTCACGTTAGTAGAATGTGCATGTCTCAAAACTTTGAGCAGAAGGCTCAGTTGTCAGAGATTTCTCCCTTCCTTTGCGCACCTTCCAAAAATGCCTGGACAATTACCCTTTCCATGTACTCCATGTGTGTACATGAAAGACACACTCAAAAATGACTGAGCAGGACATGAATAAAAAAGACATGACATTGGCAGGTTGTAGTCCTCTTGTGCTATTTATACTATTTAAATAAATAAATAAACATAAACAATTTAAACTAAGGTGCATTTGGAAGAGGGAAAAGTGTGAATTGATGTAAACACCAGAAAATAAATAGCCTAATTTTTGCTAGCCAAATGTGTTGAACTCTTATCACTGAAGTCCTTGTTCTCACTTATTAATAGTAGACAAGAAGATGCAATAAAACTCCCATCTTCTTCCCAAAATCATCTTTCTTTACTAGAGATTGAATTCATTATTTCTTTTGATTAAGCACTTTCCAAAAAATACACGTGAGGAAAGAGGCACTAATGTGAGATCAAGATCTAACATTGTTTTAGAGAAGACAGTATTTGTGAAAAGAATTTGAAATCACAGTTGTCATATTCATAAAATGTTAAGAGATTTGGTTCACTCCTGACTCTGACCTGACTCTGCAAACATTTGAGCCACACCAGCCCTTTGTTCAGTTCTGTGACACTTGTAAGAATTAAATGAACTTATTTCAACAGAGTGACAACTGACAAAGTCAACTTCTGAAATTCAGATTTTAAATATATCATGACAAGACTTCCCAATGGAAAGGGAATTACTATTGCACAACTTCAGGAAAAAAATTGCCTTAAAGTGACATCTATATTAGTGTGTAAAGCAGGGCCCCGAAGTGGGCCTCGTGAAGCAGGTCCAACATTGCACATACTGTCTAGTTAGCACAGTTCTTTGTTCTGTTTTGGATTCTGCCAGTGCGAGGCATCCCAGACAGAACCACGCTACAGTTTAAGGAATGTCATGTTTCACACATTCTTCCCAGCACTTAATTTCCCCATAAGTGATAAAACATAGTCACGCAAAAGTGAGCTATGTCATGCCCTTAAAACTTAGGGCCAGAGAACAGTTACAGGTCTGTATATAATTATACAGCCACAGTCCTACAAAAAGGTTGAGCAAAGATTTGTGGTAACTTCCAAATTACTAAGCAAATATTCTACCCATGGGAAAGGCTAGGGGGAAAGGGAGAGAGCACAGCCATCCTCCTGATGATGCCACGGTAGTGGAATAGCCACAGGGATCTTCCAATAATATGAATATTGTTGGAGATGAGAGACCATGGTGTTAAGTAATTTTAGGACCTTTCTGGAATTGGGACTAAGGATTCCGCAGAATTTACGTTGTAGGACTCAAAATATTTCAGAAATGAGATCACAGAAAAGTGAAGGATTAGAGAATCAAAATTTTGAATTTATGTGCCTAACTGCCACTATGCTTGGACTTGATGATCTTGAAAGTCTTTTCCAATTTAACGATTCTATTATTCTGTGATTTTGTTATTGTGGTTCAATACAGCTAAACAACACAGCCATTCATTCACTCTCCCCTTTCTCAGTGGGATCAGGGAGAAAACTGAAAAGACAAGTACAAGAACTCATGGGTTGAGATAAGAACAGTTTAATAAAAAGGAGAAAAGGAAAGAATAGAAAAACAAAAACAAAAAGAAGAAACAAAGCAAGTTATGCACAATGCAATTACTCACCACCAGCCAAACGATGCACAGCCAGTCCCCTAGCAATTGCAGCCCCCCACAGCCAACTCCCCCCTGTTTTATTATTCAGCATGATGCCACATAATATGGAATATCCCTCTGGCCAGTTTGGGTGAGCTGTCCTGGTTTTGTTTCCTTCCAGATTCTTGTGCACCCCCTGCCTCCTTGTTAGCAGGCTGGAATAAGCTGAGTCTTTGGCTTAGTATAAGCACTGCTCAGCAAAAAACTGAAACTTCGGCGGGTTATCAACATGGTTCTCATCCTAAATCCAAAATATAGCATCATACCAGATGCTAGGAAGAAAATTAACCCTATTCCATCTGAAGCCAGGACAATTGTCAGATGAATAAGAAAAAGATTGAGCTGAAGTCAGTTCATACTGGTAATTATAAACTAGCTAATTTTGTTGTTTCTGTTTTTTTTTTTATTTTAAGTTTCACAAATTATTTAATTAATACAGCCCTTAAGGTCCATTTATACTTCATGTAAAACAAATTTAAATGAGCTGGCAATATTAACATGGGGAATGGAATGAAATTCATTAATATATTACTTGATTAGTTCTTATAATTAATTTTATTATTATTATTACTTTTTTCCTGTACAGGTAAGAAATGCCTGCACTATAGGAAAAACCATCAAAAGTTAATGTGTTTTAGTAAACATCATTCCTGTCCTCCAGATACCCCAAATTACCAGCTCTTATAGAAGGATTCACATTCCTTAGTAGCTATGAACTGGTATAGTTAGCAAGGTGCCCTTTCTAGGATGTTATTTTTTTTAATGGTATATCGATTACCAAGGAGAATCAGTATGCAGGCCAGAAAGCGTTAAGATTTTTGGGATGTTAAACAGATATAGCTTTGTGCACAAACTCAGACTGGTAGTTAAACTCAGGTTCTGAGGACAATAATATGTAATCTATTGGAAGTGTTCCTGTAGAATTTTCTTTCTCATCATTCATGGTTATTTCTCTCATTTATCTTCCTTCTCTCAGATGAGGTCTGACAACTAAAATGGCATTAAACAGCATGAAAGCCAGCCACAAAAAAGCACAACCTTTTGAAGGCTCTATGTCCCAAATACTATTATATTACACAGGATCAATACAGAACATTATGAGGCACCTGTGTATGTACTCCCTCCCACTATTACGTGATTTCTGAAATGACAATGATTAAAATTATTGCATAGTACAAAATGATTATGCAATAAGCTTACACCCTACTGGTGTACTTTTTTTTTTTTTTTTTTTTTTTTCACTAATGATGTCTTATTGTAAATATTACTAAATTAAAAACTGAAAGTATTTTACAATTCATGAATTAGACGTGGCACTATGCTTACATAGCTTATTTTTAAAAATCTATTATTATTATTACCCTAAGCATGGTAGACATAGGTGCATTGACAGTTGCAAAGCAAAATATTGTGAACATAGCCTATATAATTATTATTTATTTTTTTCCCAAAGAAGATGAAAAACTAAATGTTCTAGAGAGTATTTTAATTCAATTCAGAAATTGTATGTAATAAAAAATAGAGGTATGTATGTTAAATAAACGCTTTATAATAGAAGACTTTCTGAATAAGTATCCAAAAGTCTTTTAAAATTATATTAATAACAATAGTGTACCAGTTCATTTCCTCTCATTATAACCTCAGTTTTATGGGGGGTGACGTTTGCATTAGTCTCCAATCATTATGAACACTGTAGAAAAATGGGAATTATATTTTAAAATGGATCAACACTGCTATAACTTCATCAAGAAAAAATCACCATGAAATATACTGTTCCCAGTGGAGAACTAGTACAAGAAAAAGCCTCCTCTGTCCTTGTGAGTGTCATGTATAATGAATGTATTTGACAAATTCTGAGATCTTTAGTAATACATAATGACATGGAATGATTGAAACAGAATATTAAATATATTCTTACTATTCAAGTTCATAAATATACAGAAAATGTACGCATTTCATTTCACCTGGTGTGATGAAAATCCCAAAGCAACATGTTTATAAATTTATGCAGGTTGAAATTAGAGTGTTACACTATACTCTCAAAATTTTAGCTTTAAGAAGAACTTAAAGTCTCCTTTACTTGTTGTGTACGCTGAAATGAAAACTGTGCATAGTGAATAGAGTATGCTGTTACCATATGAATGTTATCAACTATAACTTAGCTGTGTCTCACAATTTATAAATAAAAGAGAAATAACAACTACCTTCAGGAAGGACTTGGCATTTGCCCAGTGGCCATTTCTGGCTATTGACTGAGACAATTCTACCCTACTGATTCTATTATGTATTCACATACATGACATGCAGTCAGAGTTCTACATGAACTAAATGGTTTAATTTTTTCAGTATTAATTGCTGACAACATGGATAGTCAAATCCCCACATTTTCATTGATTTAATGTAAGTTTACTGTAGCATAATAATTTAACAAATGGAAAAATGCACTTTTCACTTAGCATAAAAATTTTGAACTGTTGGCTTTTAGGAGATACAAATAACAAATAGCTGTACTGGGTCTGGCTGGGATGTTAACTTTCCCTGCAGCAGCCCATACAGTGCCATGCTCTGCACTTGGAGCTAAAACAGCAGTGTTATCACACTAGTGTTGTGTCTGCTGCTGAGAAGTGCTGGCACAGTATCAGGACTTTCTCTAACCCTCCTGGGGGGTGGGCAAAAAGTGAGAAAGAAACATCACCAGGGCAGCTGACCTAAACTAACCAAAGAGATATTCCATAACATATGATGTCACACTCAGCAATAAAAGGTGGAAGAAGGAGGAAGAGGGGAGGGGTGGGCTTTCGTTGCGAAAACGTCTGTCCTCCTCGTGAACACCGCCTACATGCGTTGAGGCCTTGCTTCAAGGACGTGGTCAGGCATCGCTCATTTGTGGGAAGTAGAGAATCATTTATTTCCTCTGTACTTCCATATAGCCTTTACTTGTTTTGTTTTTGCTGTTCCCTTTCCCCCGCCCTTTCCCCTTTCCCTTTTTCCCTTTTTCCCTTTTTCCCTTTAGTTGAATTGTTAATTAATAATATTTCCTTAATATATATATTTTTTTCTCTTTAATTAAATTATCTTTATCTCAACCCGTGAGTTGTTCTTTCCTTTACTTCTTCCCCTCCTCATCTGAGTAGGGCGAGTGAGAGAGCGGTTGTAGTGTTTAGCTGCCTAGCACGGTAAAACCACCACAATAGCCAATTAAACTGTCCCGAGTTTTGACTTTGTAATATATTTTCTTAGGTAGCACCAAAACACTAACTTGGGTAGTGTTTTCAAAATCACTGAGTGATGGGCAGCTTCACTGAGTTCAGTGGTTAAGAGGGTTTTACTGAAAATAAAGTTAGACCAAAAATGAATGTTTTTGAAATACTGTTTAATACTATTTGGGTCCAAAGTTACAAAATTCCTATTGGATAATTTTCTGTCTTTCTTACCTTAATTCTATCTAGTACTTTTAGGATTTGGAGTTATTTCTATGTATTTCATAGATGTAATAGCTATGACAAAAAGCCTGTTGACACTTAATACAACCATGAAAGTAATAATATAAATATATATATAGTCCAAAAGACATTTGTTGCCAACATGAATAATTTTATTTAAGCAAATCTTTAATATAAAGATATAAATAAATCTTTAATAAATAAATCTTTATAAATCTTTATAAATAAATCTTTAATATAAATTCTTTACCTGAATGTATTCTGAAGCTAACTGTAAAAGTCTTGGTTACATTGTTTTGATATTTGCATTTCTGCAAAGAAAACCATTCTTATTGATATACCCAAATGTATAAAAAATGCATAGTTAAAATAACTTGGTAAAAATTCTACTGCAAGCAATGCACTTTCCATATGAACTAGATTATTAATAATAAAATAATAGTACTTATCAGTGATTAAATGTTACAGTATACTCTCTTACAGAGTAGCAAGCAGAACATTTCATATACTGAACAATATTTTTCCTTTCCCTTACTTAAATCTTTTTAGTAAGCACACCATGACAGCAGCAAACACAACAATAAATGAATATGCACAGATACTACTAGATCATTCTTCCTATTAAAATTATATTGCATGTAGCAATGATGTTCTGGCTGCTCAGTGTTATTTCTGGGTCAACATCATATCTCTCCAGGAAAGGTGGTTTTTGCTGTTGGCCTGAATTTCCCTCTTTGTGATTTAACTGACATAGTTGAAACCATGCCAAGGTGCGAGAGCATTTCAAGTTCAGCAATGATGAAAGCAGCTTGGATAAGTGCCATGAACAGGCTGCTTTCAGAGAGAGAACTGGAACAGAGATTCAGTAAATGATAGTCTTGAAATGAAAAAAAACCACACATATATCCATGGTAAATACCGTTATGCCCCTTTTCTCATCTTTCCTTCTCATGAGAAATGGGTCAAAGAACATGAATTATATAAATTAATACAATAATATATGTATGTATTACATATTTAATTCCTTCTAAATGTTATTCTCAATTTTGTATTAAAATGTAAGGGTGGAAGTATTTAAATAGTCATGTTTACAGTAATCCTATCTATAGATAGTATTCTATTATCAAAGAAAATCAGTTGCGTCAAGGTAAAATGAGATTTTCTTCAGACAAGCATAGGAAAGAAAGAGCTACTAGAATTTGCAAAGAAAACTGTGTGGATGGAGATCCACATATCATTGAACCTCAGTGTGTACTTAACAGTATCAATCCCTAAAACTTTAAAAGTTTCCAATCTGCTTATAAAAAAACCTATGGTGATGTGGAGGATATCAGCAGCCTATGTGACATATAATTTCCTCAAGATTTATCTATCTATCTATCTATCTGTCTATCTATCTATCTATCTATCTATTTATTGCCAGAGCTTTCAGCTAACAAGGAAGGATACAAGACTGAAAGCTACAGCAGCTTCTACTGGGCATGCATGCTCTAAGAGAGCAGCTTGCCATCTAGAGCTTTAAGGCAGCTGGGAAAGGCAGCAATTCTTTAGAGGGCAGAAGAAAAAAGTGTGAGAGGAAAAAAGAAAAACAGGAAGATGCAATGTTTGGAGAGAACAAAAGGATGCATATTGGCTCTGGGATTTTTCTAAAAATATTTTTGTCTTTAATTTTTTTTTTTTTCTTTTAAATAAATAAGTCATCACTGTGTAGATGTTGTTATTTTTATGGTCTTCACCTCACCAGTTAAAAGGATATAATCCCTTCAGTACAACTTGTTCATTACACAGGCATCATTCCTAAAATAGCCTCCCAGTCAGGGTCAAATATAGTTGTGATTTGCAGTCTGTATTGACTGACAAGCCAGCAGACTGAGACAGCTGGTACATGATAGTCAAGCTTTAAGGCATTCCAAAAATTCAATTTAATTTCAAAAGGTACACTATAAGTGGAAAAAATAAATAATTCACATAAGGACAAAGATAATCTCCTGAAATAGCTATGGTATTCATAAATTATACAGTCATAGAACAGCCTCTCATTGCTTTTTATTGTCTGACCACAGTAGAGTTGGTGTCAGCATAGTACTACAATATGCATACAGTATCATTACAAATGGATGTGCAGAAGGTTTACTTGTAGTATTATTGGTACAAATTATGAGAAAACACTGTCAATGTTGTGGCTGTGTACATGGTTATATTTGTATATATAAGATATCAACAAAATCCACATAACTTAAGATGCCCATTTCAACCTTACCATTATGAAATACGTATGTTTTAATATGCCAACATTTATGTGACCAGCTTCACTGAAACTGAACTGTTAAGGATTCATTGATTAAACATAAAGTTATGAGTGTATTTCAACTGCACCTTCTTTTGGGGACTATCATTTATTCTAGTCCTAAAGCTACCTCTGCTCTACATAAATCCTGATTAGAAATTTTCGCAGGTAATAATTTTTTCTATCTGTGACATGGAACCATGAGTAGAGATCCTTTTTGTACTGATTGATTAAGCCCACAACAACTCAGGTGAAAATGTTTCTCTTTGATATTCGAGGGGGTTTTAAGAGACCTCAAAGCTACATAACTTTAGAGCAGGTGGAGGATACTTTGGATTTTTAAGACATAGGCATTTGGAACCAATCCAATAGACAATTAGAAGATACTAGAGCGTTTTTAATAGAATTACAGAGGAAAATTTAAAGTGTTCGTCTGTAGTCACTAATTGAGCAGGGATAAATGGCCTGTAAGCATCTTGGAAAGAAAGGCAAACCCTTACTTTTCTGATATTCTAAACCTCATATGTAAGTTTAGAATGAAATATGAACCTTTGAAAAATTTAGTGTTCAGTGAGCTTTCATCTTCATGGCTTTTCTCCAGCTTATATTTTATGAAGAGGCAAAACCTGATTATATTCCCTTGGCATGTGAGTGCAAGAGAACAGAATATGTGAAAAATGCCTCACACTTTCACAAGCATGACAAGTAACAGCATCAGTTCTTTGTTTTCTATGTGACAGGAGACCTCTGTGCTAAACCCTGATGAGGGAAGTACAATCCTCCCTGATGGCTGCTGTCTTGGGGGCTAAACAATAGCCTTCTGGGAGAGGAAGTCCCACCATGGACCTCAGCTCTGGGGAAGTGTGCAGCTCCTTCAGTTTTTTTATCTCTCTTTTTTTTTTTTTTTTTTGGTTTTGTTTTTTGTTGTTGTTTTTGTTTTGTTTTGTTTTCACTTAGACAAGACAATGCCATAAACCATGTCTATAGAATATAAAATTAGAAGCAAAGAAAACAATTAAGAAGCCTTCCCATTCCAGTCAATGACCAAGGTGGACTTGAGATTTAAGTAGAAGCCACTACTCAAATTATCGATGTACTTAAAAATCATTCTACTTGAAATAAACCCAACCCTCTTTTACTACAGCTGTTTCAAAAATCACTCAGAAAGGTCAAATCATAAGCTGGCATATGTAAGCTTTCTCATAAGATAAATAATACATGGAATCCTCTTAGAGATAAAGAGACAAACCATTACTTCTATAAAAAAATATTTTTTATCCATGCAAATATTATGATATTTTATAATTATGTTAATATGTCATTTATATTCATAGTTCATCTGGTAAAATCATTATATGTCTTAACATTAACTTTGATTGCATACATATTACATTAACTTTGATCACAAAAGTATTGCAAAATCACTATTTTAAATCGTTATGAAGGTGGCTGAATAGGTTTCAATGGAGTTCAATTTAACTGGATTAGGAAATATTTTTCCTTTGATTTTTAAATAATACTTTTAATTTAGTTATTTTATATACAGACCACTGAAGTTTTCATTCTTTTATTTACTCATATAAAAATAAAATAAAATAAAATAAAATAAAATAAAATAAAATAAAATAAAATAAAATAAAATAAAATAAAATAAAAAGTTAAACACTTTCTAACTACAGAAGCCTTTCTACAAGTGAGCTAGAGTTTGAGGGTCTCTACTACAAAATTATCAGATTATAACTGTTTTACCTTTTAAGGGATAACCCAGAAACAAACTCAGGTCCTGATCTAGCAGCTATTTTAATGCTTATATATCACAAATACATGATTAATTATTAGGAGTAACTTCAACTGGATTATGCTTAAGACCTTCTATTTCCTTGAGTAAATTTAAGCTTATTTTTAATACTTTGCAGGACCCAGGCTGCAGCAAGCTCTTGCTAACACAATTTCCAGCAAAATCCTCTGTAGCATGGAGGGCTTTGATGACATTGAGAAAATGATAGGATATCAATTCACAGAAACTGGGTCCTTTTAAATTTGATGTGTACTAACAGCAAAGAAAGCTGACAAGGGGTGCCCTGGGTGCCCTATATTCACATTAGAAGAATCACAAGGCATATAGAAAATTTCTGTGAATAATCCTGACATACATCAGAAATTACAACTTGTTCCTTCAGTACTTTGGGGAGGAAGAAGATGGCTAGCAGAGTGTGATTTTCTCCTCTACAGTAGGTGTTTCATTCATTGACCTGGCCTTTTAGAACATGAAATTTGAGAGACTCTTTTGCCCTTGCTCAGGCCATTTTCACTCTTTAAGGCCTATCTCTCTGGGATGTCCATGGTGGAACATTGCACTCATGGAGAGAAAGAAATAAACCATATCCAGTTCCTCGTTTCTGGGGGTGCTGTCTCTGGATACAGCTTCACTTTCATGAAAAGGGCCAAAGAAACCCTCAGGGCCTGCTAGTCTTATTGCAAACATAATCCTTTTTTTTTTTTTTTTTTTTTTAAAAGGTTATTCATCATCCTTGGAAACCTCTCCTAGAACAGCAAACATATAAAACTGAAACACTTCTCTGCCATACTTGTGAATTCTTTCAAGTTTGCTTTAATTTCTTCTGACTGCAAGAGGTTTACCATAACCTCCTCTTCTCCTTGACTGCACAGATTCATATTAGCAAGTCTCAGGAAGCTCTTTAGCTGCACAGATACCTCGAGATACCACAGTTATGATCTAGCACAGTGAAGATGGAATGAAAAGGGTTGTCAGAGATCTATCAGACACTGTTCTCATTTTCACCATGATCTGTTACCCTCCTCAGAGGTACTGCATACCACCTCTCAACCAGTCTCTTTTCCTTCTGTCTTGCTTCTGGACCTTTCCCCATTTGTAAAGATGCTCTCTGCAAGAACATCTCTCTCTCTCTCTCTCTCTCTCTCTTTCATTTGCTTGTTTTGTTTGACTCTTTTGTTGTGGTTGTTGTTTTGTTTTGCTTTCCTTCTAGAAAGTACTGAAATCCTAGATTGTCTTCTCCTTCTCCCATTCCAGCCATTCTTTGCTCTCCGTGGCAGCCTGGATGTGGAAGGCAATGTCAAACAGAAGAGGCTGGGATATATCAAACACAGTTTTCCATTGCAACTAGCTAACAGAGCTAGGGTTTTGGCTGAAGTGATCTCAAGTATTCTAGAGGTGCTAAATGTTATCCTTAGAGATGATCTAATCCAGGAGGGATAGAGGATTTCTGTGTTCATGTATGTGTTTGGATTAAATCAACTGCAAGCTTTTTAAAGTAAAGAAGGCTTGATGTATTTTTACATTTTGCTTACTTTCTTTCTTTTTAGACAGAAATGCATGCTTTTAGTTGATTATAATTTAAATTCTTGAGGGAAAAATCAGAAAGTAACAATTAAAAATTACTTCAGTGACCCTAATTTACACAATATTCCTGCTATCATCTTTTTTTTTTTTTTTTTTTTTTAAATTTCTCCTCTCTCTTTGGGCTAACTATGTCTCTTTTAAATGCAGGTAGTGTTTTCAAAATACATGTTAATATATTCAATATCATTGTATTTTTGAAACCTTTA
The DNA here is from genome assembly GCA_011076525.1 of Nettapus auritus. Taxonomy (NCBI): domain Eukaryota; kingdom Metazoa; phylum Chordata; class Aves; order Anseriformes; family Anatidae; genus Nettapus; species Nettapus auritus. The sequence goes on from CM021765.1 coordinate 24,615,279, forward strand.
GAACATTAGCATATAAATCTGGAATAATACTACTTAGCTGCCTTTATACTTTAAATTCTGTTTACAACATGTATTTTACTTTAGTTCTTCTATTTCTGAGCTCTTCAGAAAACATGAGTAACTCAAATAGACAGAACAAGTGAAAAATAAAACTAAAGTGTAAATGGGAACAGATTTCCATGTAGAAAAAAAAATCTCTTTCAAAATATCATGTTCTCTAGAGGATATAGTACAGAAAGAAATTCTGTATTAACAGTTTTGTTGTTGTTGTTACAATACTTTAATTGTACAGATGCTTTAAATGAATCTTTACCTTGTTACATTTCAACAGTAAAAACACATTCCCAGTGATATAACTCATAATTGATCATAATAAGCATGTATTATCTATAAATAACCTAATCAGCAAGGAATTGCATAAATGAGCCCTTCTACATATTGCACCTTATAATGAGCCACTACACAACTAATGACTTATTAGTGCCATGGGCAACAGATGATTAATAGTCAATTCAAAAGTGACTTTTTAAGGGTATAATTGCTACCTTTTCCGATTTCTGAAGGTTAGAGATAATTAAAGTTATGTTGGCACACTAGACCTAATAGAGTAACATCATTATTTGGCAACAATGCACTAGGAGTAAGGGTGGTTCCTGAGAACTGCTTTCACTAAACTGAGTATGCACTCTCATTATGGATTTCTCAGATTACAGTCAAGTACTCTGTGGTGAATGTTGTCTGGTCAATATTATGGAAATTTAAGAGAGCAGCTAGCAAGTGTGAGCTGAAACTACCAGGCAATATAAAGCATTCAGATTCTGCACAAATGCTTCTGAGCCCAGAGTTTGCTGCTAACTTAAATTCTGGCACATAACTCATTCACTCCTCCAGCTGCTGCCTCTGCTTGCTTCCCATTTTCCCTTTGGTGTTTATGTGTTTATGTGTTGGCTTTTGGAGGAATGTAGATTAGACACTGCTCAGCACATGCATGAACAAAACCCCCACTGCATGAGGATTGGTAGAAAAAGGCCATAAATGTGTGAGGCTAGAAGCAATTATTATTATTATTATTATTATTATTATTATTATTATTATTATTATTATCTCTATAAATTGTGTTTGGTGTATACCAAATTCTAGGAAGGCTTTCAATATAACAATATTCACTATTATTATTATTGGTAATACACTGACCACAGATTGTGCAATCTGAAATCCACAGAAGCCATCGGAAAGTGTTCTGCTAAATCCAGTGGCATTAAATAAGCTAATAACTAAAGGAGATGGAGAAAATTTTAACCTGATTATAGTGAGCTCTGTATGAGAACTGAAAGCTGCAGTGATGAAAGAAGCAGCTTTCTCCGCAACATTTCTGTTTTCCTGTAGGGAGTCAGTGGATGGACCAAAGAAGGCATCATGAAAGCTATAGCTTTGTGAGCATTTGACCTTGATTCAAGGTTATTAGGCAGGAACTTGACCAGGAGACGGTCTGTTCTGCAATTCAGCAGTCTCACAGGGCTAATGAGAGCAAAGTGTCACTTCCAACACCCGTCTAATGCCCTCTTTCAAAAACCTTTGTGCACAAATGCTGACATGGAATGAATTAATTAAATGATATCTTCAGTTAAGCTAAATTGCTGCATATGTAAAAAAAAAATAATAATAAAATGTATGCTTGTTAAAGCCACACAGAACCTTATTAGAGGTTTTTGTTTGACCAAAGTTAAGTTGTAACATTATGTCCACCAGTGCAGAGAACAAAGCAATTGCTTCTCAAATTAATACATCTGATTAACATCTGTTCTCTCAGTTTATTCAGGTCACTTGTTGAAGAAAGTGCTGAAGTTATCAGTAGACAAACATGAAAAAGAAAAACTTTAACAAACAGCACATAAAGAGATTGCATCTTTATAATGTGCATATGTATTATTCTAGGTTATTGAAGAATATGTCTGTGGTCATTCAGCTAACAGAGCTTCTTGTCTGACTACCACGCAGTAGCTTAAAAGGGATTCTATGCAGAAAAGAATACTATTCTGAATAGCATTAATGCCTTGTAGCTTCAGCATAATGATGTACCTTTGGATAATAATGGTATTTAGTTCATGCAGAACACCTTTCATTGGAGGATCTCATTATCATGTGGGTTAGTGTCAGAGAGCATTAGTAACATCATTGCTTGCATCAGAGTGGAAACCTGTTTCTAAGGGCTGAATGTCATTAAGGATCTGGAATGACAAAAAGATAGTTATATAAAGTAGAGAATTATGCCTAATTTCACATTTCTCTCATGTTCCTGAGATTAAGTACCACTCTCAGTTGTACCTTCCAGTAGGATCTTCTTTCAATTAACCAATCATTAGTTACTATAGACTAATAATTTCTAGTGAATATAAAAATTCCTATTCTCCTATAAATTTCTCAGAGGAATAGGAACACTTAGCTTAAAAGGGAAAGTTCAGGTTTTATTTAAAGTTAAATATATATAAAAAAATCCTGCATAAGAACTTATTTCAGATACTTGTTCTATGTGTTTTTGGTTATGTTTACCTGATTATGTTTATCTGTTCTTCAGACTGAAGATTACTCTTCAGTTATCACCTCCACCTCCTAAATATCTGGCTGTGTCAGAGACATTTTTGTCATATTATTTTAATATTTTGCACATGAAGCATTGTATCATGAACAGCTTAGCCAATACAGCAATGAACATACCATCCCATGTCCTACACCTATCACTGGAATCATTGCTGGAAATAATGGACTGCACTGGGAACAGAATTACAATGAGAAAATTTCAGAACTTTCTCATGCATATTACAATGTTATGTCCAATGAGTACACTGGATAAAAGCAGTAAAGGATTATCTAAATTTAATCCATCTAAGTACAACATGATTCAACAGCTGCAGTCCTCACTTGTAACTACTGGCCATTCATCGTCTGTGAAGGTTTATTAGAATGCTGTTGTGTTTGCTGCAGGAAATGTAAATGCAAATATTGCAGCTGAGACCAAAAGGGAGATAAAAATTTCATGTTGTTCTCACAACATTTTCCTCTTTTTGTTGCTATCCATGAGCTGGCAAAGGTTGTGACAATGGCTATGCTCTGATTTGTCTTTTTGAAAAAACATAATTGTTATAAATATAAAAACAGCTAAAAGCAAAATATCTGCAGCAAAGCATATGCATTTTAAAAGTAATTAAAATGGATTTGTCTTATTCTTTGATAACCACTAGAAACGTTATTGTTCAAAATCTCAATTATGACATGGGTTGCTTTTATGCTTTTTATTTTTTTCTGGAATAAAACTAATTAGTAGCTAATACATAGTTGCACTACACTTTGCATATAAGTGAATAGACAACAAAAACACTGAGGTTCATTAAAGTGATCAAAGAGAACTACATACTCTCCACTTCTTTTAATAAGTGTTCTACAGAGAGCAAGGAGTTCTTTAAAAAGCCTGAGCAGTCCTTGCCATTAACATACTAAGTGAAGATAATTACCTAAATGAAGAGAACACAACATATTTGCAATGAATGTTCCAAATTAAAATCAACATTTGACTATTAACACAAATGAGCTTCAGTTTATGAAAGGTTCGTTATAATTAAGCAAAACCTATTACTTTAAACTATCATGAACCCTAAAGACAATGACATACCCTGAGTTTGGAAGAATATTCTTCATAACATAGAAACTATGAGACTAATTCTGATTAGTTGATTTGCAGTTTTGAAAGATGTTACTTAACAGTGAAGAACGAAGTATACATTATATTTCCAAATGTGTTTAGTTGAGTGGGAATGGTTTAAGACCATGTTTAACTACTCTGCTAAATCCAGATAAATTTATAACAGGTAAAATCCCTGTGAACAAAGTCAGCTCTTAATTTTGATAACTTAGCTTGCAATGATTTAAAGCAAACCAATGAAGGTAAAAACTGAAAATATAAGCCGTTCTAAAAGGAGTAGCCAAGTAGTGTTATAACTAAAAATATTAATTTTGTAGTAAATAAAATAGAAAAAAAATATTAAAAACCTAGCATGAATTGTTAAATTACAATCATAGAATCATAGAATCATTAAGGTTGGAAAAGAACTTAAGATCATCTGGTCCAACCATCCCCCCATCTCCAATATCACCCACTAAACCATGTCCCTAAGCACCATGTCCGACCTTTCCTTATACACCCCCCAAGGATGGTGACTTCACCACTTCCCTGGGCAACCCCTTCCAATGCCTAACTACTCTTTCTGAGACTAAATTTCCTCTCAATTTCCAACTTAAACTTCCTCTGGTGCAACTTGAGGCCATTCCTTCTTGTCCTACTGCTAATTATCTGTGAGAAGTGGCTGACCTCCAGCTCCCCACAACTTCGTTTCATGTAGAGAGCAATAAGATCTCCCTTGAGCCTCCTCTTCTCCAGACTAAACAACCCCAATTCCCTCAGCTGCTCCTCACAGGACTTGTGTTCCAGACCCTTCACCAGCCTTGTAACCCTTCTCTGGACACAATCCAGGGCCTCGATGTCTTTCTTGTACTGAGGGGCCCAAAAACCCAACACAGTACTTGAGGTGCAGCCTCCCCAGAGCAGAGTATAGGTGGACAATCACCTCACTGGTCCTGTACTATTCCTGATACAAGCCAGGATTCCATTGGCCTTCTTGGTCAATTGGGCACATTGCTGGTTCATGTTCAGGAGAGCATCGACCAACACCCCCCAGGTCCTTTTCCTCTTCACAGCTTTCCAGCCACTCTGCCCCAAGCCTGTAGTTCTGAATAGGGTTGCTGTGGCCAAAGTGCAGGACCCGACACAGCCATGTTGAACCTCATCCCATTGGCTTCTGCCTATCAACCCATCCTGTCCTCTGTAGGGCTTTCCTACCCTCCAGCAGATCGACACTTCCCCCCAACTTGGTGTCATCTGCAAACTTACTGAGGGTTTACTCAATTCCCTCATCCAAATCATTGGTAAAGTCATTGAAGAGGATAGGTCTCAACACCGACCCTTGGGGAACACCACTTGTGACCAGTCACCAGCTAGATTTCACTCCATTCAACACCACTTGCAATTAACATTGCTGGCTAAATTCAGGTTCAATATGATTGTATTAAAGGACTATTATGAAGCCTATTTTTTGCATTTTTTTTAATTTATTTTTTCTTTTTTCTGAAGGAAAGAAAAAAGGTATAGTTTGTTTTGATTATTGTCTTACCTTATAAGAACAATGGTAGGAGTTTTTAAATCTCAACTAAAATTTAGTAAGAAATAAGGAAGAAGAAGTCTTAATTTTTTTAAGTCTCATAGACTTACAGAAGCAGAATGAAAGGTGCTTAGTTTAAGTGAAGAGTTTTGTAATTTGCTGGAGTGGAACACTGTTCATCAGAAATTAGGTCTTTAATGTTCATGTTAAATTGTGTTTCATTGAGAAACTATGTTAAATTTTCTTATTTTATTTAATAGATTAATAATGATGTGCTATACTAGAGTACTGCACAAGCCAGGAAAAATATTTATTTCCTACTGGCAGTTACATTAAATGCACTTTAACAAAAGCAAAAACTATTAACATTTCTTACAATAAAGCTTCTGCTCAGATGTTCATGGCAAATTCTTGTCCTAGATAACTATTAACTATGCATGTACTTCTATGTATAATTTGAAAGGTTTTCTATTTGTGTTGATGGCATTTCTAATTTGTTTGTGTTATGCATTTAACAATATATGGGCTTAAGTGAGGCCTGCACATTTTTATTCTTATTTTTTCCCAGAATCAGCTTCCTTTGTAAATGCCATATAATTATTTCTTCTGTTTTATCAGAAAGGTTCTGAACTGACAATTCTGCTATGCTGATCTCAGGTAGCTCATAAATAAGGAAGACATCTTTTCATATATCATGGTAAATTGTTTTTGAACATTTTTATTACTTGGTCTCCAACTGCTTTTTAATAATATTAAAAGTATTAGAATATTTTCCATTTCAGCATGAATTTGAACAAGGCTAGCACTGGGACAACTCAGGAAACTATAATTCAGCAAGTCTTTGTGGGTTCATTCTCTGATACAGTTTTTCAGGTTCTTTCTGATTCTTCAAGTAATAAGGTTTAAAAATACAACAATATAATTGTTGTGAGATCATAAATGGTTCCTGAGAGATTTACATTAATCTGTAGTTATATTTATCTGTATCTGTATCTGTATCTACTCAGACATTTATTCTCTTTGTATATATTTGATTGCATTGGTATGGTGCTTCCAATACCAATTCAGTCATGGTTGTGTCTTTTACCCAAGTAACAGTGGTTGCACAGATTTCAGCCCAGCCCAGCAACTCAAGGATTTACCCAGCCTTTCCAGTAGATCCTCACTGATGTCACTGGCCTGTGTGAGAACCTATATAAGTTTTATTTCACCTAAAAGTGTTTGAGTCACTCAGCTGAGAAGTAATGTTGTTATGAGGACAAATCCTGCATAACAGCTGCTTCCAAAACAGAGGGGTGAGCTTTTATACACCTACACATGAATTTTAAAAATATCCAGAAAGATAAGAAGCCATTGTGCTCTCTGTCAGCAAATGGGGCAACAGCAGTGACACACCACTCTTCTCATGCTCTTAATTTAGAGGTAGTTAGGAATTATAATGAAAGACAAACCAACCCCCAGACTTTCATTAGATTAATAGCACTAGGCAGAATAGTGTCAAAAGTTTCTCTCCCACTATTCATAATCTAAATATGCATACTAATATTTTCCTAATTTTAAAAACAATTGTTTCACAAGATTTTGAGGATGGCATAGTGCCTGGAAGCTGTTTCACTAAATTGCATACCATGATAATTTACACTTTGAATAATCTCCAGGACAAAGGCCATGAAGTATAATTAAAAGCAACCAATAATTAACTCCCATAAAATGTAACATGAAGGACAGGAATGATAAATGTAGATATATACTATAAGTACCTATAATACTTTTCCCCTGATGAGCTAAAAAAGCTATCTGTTCCAGTGATTACTGGTGTATGTAAATATGCTGATATATAATTTGAGAAATGTGTCTCATTCTTTATTTCAGTACATCATAACAATGGAATCGGTACATCTTAATGAACACTTACTATTTGGATTTTGTGCTACATGCAACCTATTATCACAATTGAAAGAGTGCACTTTATATAGTACATTTCAGTTGTAAGTTTCACAGAATCACAGAATGGTTGAAGTTGGAAGGGACCTCTGGAGGTCATCTGGTACAAGCCCCCACTCAAGCAGGGCCACCTACTGGAGGTTGCCCAGGACCATGAACTTGAATATACTGTATACTTTGCTTTTGAATATCTCCAAGAATAGATACCTCCCTAACCTCTCTAAGCAACCTGTGTGAGTTCTCAAAAAGTTCAAAAAGTTTTATTTAAAGAAAAAAAATCAGAATGCTGCAATACAATGAAAGAGGAGGAAGCTTAAATCAATTGAATATGCTTCTATAGTTCTAGGAGTTCTCATTCTAGAGTCCTCATAATAGAGTTCTCATAAATGAAATGTATTGAAATGTACTCTGTCAAGCCATGATAACTTTACTCATGCTATGTGTGAACTGTCACTATATGTATATAGTGAGATATTGAATATGTATATATAGACAGATGCACTCTCTGAGCAAGTTGCCAGGTTGCAAAAGGTGCTCAGCAGGCTGTGATGCACCCAGGTCTCCGAGCAAGAGATATCAATGCATGGTATCTTGTGCTGGTGCAGGCTGAGCAACAACAACAACAACAACAAAAACACAGCAGGGAAACACCAGGCGATGCAGCCCATAGCCCAGCCGAAGTGCCTCTACACCAATGCACACAGAGCACAGGAAACAAGCAGGAAGAGTTGGAATCCACGGTGCAATTAGAAAACTATGATCTAATTGTTATCACAGAAATGTAGTGGGATGAATCATAAAGCTAGAACATTGGAATGGAGGGCTACAAGCTTTACAGGAGAGAAAGACAGGGAAGGAAGGGTAGGGGCATTGCTCTCTATGTTAAGAAAAATATAGAATGTGAAGAGTTCTTTCTAAGAAACAGCCAAGATCAGGTTGAGAGCCTGTGGGTAAAAATTAAGGACTGGACCAACAAAGTACATCTTGTGGCTGGGGCCTACTACAGGCCACCCGACCAAGGGGAGCCTGTGGGTGATGCCTTCTTGCTCCAACTACAAGAAGCATCATGCTCACAGGCTCTCATCCTCCTGGGGGATTTCAACAACCCAGATGTTTGCTGGGAAAGCCACATGGCAGGCAGTAAGCAATCCAGGAGACTTCTGAAGTCCATTAAGGACAACCTCCTTGTCCAGGTATTAGACAAACAAGCCAGAGAAGTGTTACTGGACCTGGTGCTCACCAATGCGGAAGAGTTTATTAAAGAGGTGAAGCCTGGAGGAAGCCTGGGTTGCAGTGACCCAGCCCTGGTTGAGTTTGTGATCTCCAGGGATATGGGCCTGGGTAAGAGCAAAGTCAGGACCCTGAACTTTAGAAGAGTGAACTTCCAGCTGTTCAAATAATTAGTGGATGAGATCCCATGGGATGCTGTCCTTAGGGACAGAGAATCTGATCAGAGCTGGCAACACTTTAGGGATATTTTCCTTAGAGTGCAAGAAGTCTTTATTCTCATATGCAATAAATCAATCAGGGAAGGTAGGAAACCAATATGGTTCAGCAAGAACATGCTGGTCAAACTTAAGCAAGAGAAGAAAATGTATATACAGTGGAAACAGGGCCATGAGCCCTGGGAAGAGTACAGAATTGCTGTCTGAATGTGTGGGGTGGCATCAAGAAAGCCAAGGCACTGACAAAATTAAATTTGGCAAGGGATGCAAAGAACAACAAGAAGGGGTTCTACAGGTACATTGTACACAGAAGAAAGACTACAGAGTGTAGTGCCTCTGAAAAATGAAGATGGAGGACAGGTAACTGTTGTACAGAAGGCAGAGGTACTTAACTTCTTTACCTTAGTCTTCACTAGTGCTCAAGCTTCCCACATTCCTCATTTCCCTGAACCCATATATGAGGGCTGGAGAAGCAAAGTCCCTCCCACTGTAAATGAAGAGAAGTTTTGAGATCACCTGGTGAAACTGAACAGGTACAAGCCTATGGGGCCTGATGATATGCATCCCAGGGACCTGAAGGAACTGGCTGATGGAGTTGCTAAGCCACTCTCCATCATATTTAAAATATCATGGCAGTCAGACAAAGTCCCTGGTGACTGGAAAAAGGGAAACATTACTCCCATTTTAAAAAAGGCATGGAAAGGAACACCTTGGGAACTACAGATCGATGAGCCTCACCTCTGTGCCTGGCAAAATCATGGAATGAATCCTCCTGGAGACAATGTTAAGGCACATGCAGAACAAGGAGGTGATCTGAGACAGCCAGCGTGGCTTCACCAAGGGCAAATTGTGCCTGACCAATCTGGTGGCCTTCTATGATGGAGTGATTGTATCAACCAACAAGGAAAGACTGACTGATGTTATCTACCTGGACTTCTGTAAGGCTTTTTGACATGGTCCCACACAACATCCTAATCTCTAAATTGGAAAGATATGGATTTGAAGGGTGGACCATCCAGTGGATATGGAATTGGCTTGATAGCTGCACCCAGAGAGTGCTGGTTAATCTTCTATGTCCAGGTGGAGGCCAGTGATGAGTGGTGTCACTCAGATCTGTCCTGATATCAATGCTTTTCAATATCTTCATCAATGACCTAGACAATGGGATTGAGTGCACTCCCAGCAAGTTTGCGGATGACACCAAGCTGAGTGGTGTGGTTGATATCAAAGAATGAAGGGAAGCCATTGAAAGGGACCTGGACAAGCTGGAGAGATGGGCCCATGTGAACCACATGAGGTTCAACAAATCCAAGTTCAAGGTGCTGCACCTGAGTCAGGGCAATCCCAGAGAGGAGTACAAACTGGGAGAAGAACCCAGTGGAAGCAGCCCTGTGAAGAAAGACTTGGGGGTTCTAGTAGACAAAAAGCTTGACATGAGCCAGCAGTGTGTGCCTGCAGCCCAGAAGGCCAACCACATCCAGGGCTGCATCAAAAGAGGTGTGACCAGCAGGTCAAGGGAGGTGATTGTCCCCCTCTACTCTGCCCTCATGAGGCCCCACCTGGAGTACTGCATCCAGGTTTGGGGTCCCCAGCACAAGAAAGATGTGGACCTGTTAGAGCAAGTCCAGAGTAGGGCTATGAAGATTATCAAAGGGCTGGAGCAGCTCTCCTATGAAGAAAGACAGAGAGAGCTGGGGATGTTCAGCCTACAGAAGAGAAGGCTCCGGGGAGACCTCACTGTGGCCTTTCACTACTTAATGGGCTCTTATAAAAAGGATGGAGAATGACTCTTTACTCACGTAGACAATGACAGGACAAGGGAGAATGGTTTTAAAGTAAAACAGGATAGATTTAGATTAGACTTGAGGAGGAAATTCTTCACTCAGAAGGTGGTGAAGCATTGGAACAGGTTGCCAAGAGTGGATGCCCCATCCCTGGGGGTGTTCAAGGTCAGGCTGAATGGGGCCTTAGCCAACCTGACCTAGTTGGTAGAATACCTGCCTATGGCAGGGGAATTGGAGTTAGATGATCTTTAAGGTCTCCCAACCCAAACCATTCTATAATTCTATGATATATACATATACAGTTGTGCACTGTATACATATAAGTGTGTGTGTGTATGTATATGTATACTTTTATATGTGTATGCATATGAGGTTTCAGTGTCCGTGTGTCTTCACTTACTATATATACCAGCAGTCAGAGAAGTTTTACTTTCACTTGCACCTAACCCAACTGAGAGTAATTCTACCGAATCACTTTTTAATGGACTTATGTTATGTAGTGAAACTGAGAATCATGACAGGTCTATTTATATTTAAACAACCACCTAATGACTGCTTGTTTTTAATCTATAATCTGTTTTTAGTCTATAAATAGAACACTAGCATAACACTTGCTAAATGTTACTTGTTAATGTATCAACCCAACTTGGGGTTGTAGTAATGTAGTAGACAACTCCTGTCTAAAAATATGCCACAGTCACAAATAACAAATCATGCAGATTCTCTTAAAATACTTTTGTGTTGCAAAGCTTGAGAAGAAGGTGAGCAAAAATATATGTTTCTTACTACATCTTTATGAGTATGATTGATATCTATGAATATTTTTACAAGCAAGTAATTTAAAACCTTAATTCAAAAAATGAAACTAAACTGCTTTTGAAATATATTTAGTACATCTTCTGCACTATTAATTTTGTGAGGCCTAGTATCATTTTGGAGGCAATTATATGGTATATTTGTGTCTGTTAAACAAGGCAAAAATGAAGAATATAATTAAAGATATTTCAAAAGAACTACAAACTCTGACTCTATACACAAAGAAACTGTTTTCTTCTTGGTATACATTTAATCTTTCCTACAAGTCCACTACCTTAAAAAACCTGCCATATAAATATTTATAATGATCAGTCAGTACTGCCAGTGTCATCAATCACTACTGAACAAGTACTCTTTTACACAGTAATCGTATAAATTGTCTTCTAAGAAATTATAATTCCTCCAGACACATCTCTTGATCTTTGGCAAGGTAATCTCAGCTCTGGAAGCCTTCATGGAAAGGCAGGCTATGTCAAAACTCGAATATGGATGAATGGAAAGGAAAAGCAGATTCTGTTTAAAGAACCATCAGAGGAGGCAAGCCCATATTTTTAATAAGCTATGTATCAAAAGCATTTGTAATTAAGAGCTTGATATTTGCTGATAGTACCTGCTAGTAATAATCCTTCTTCTTCACAGAAATACATTGTAAATGCTAATTTGGAACATTGCTGGGAATTAGTCAAAAAATTGCCACAATGCTCTGGAACAAGATTTGAATATTTTAAAATAATTCTTGTAGAGATGTGTGTACCCTGTTAACAAACGCATCTGTGCATCATTTCTGAGTACATGAAGACACAAAATATGAAGGAAGTTGAAACTAACTTAATAACTTCAATTTACAACTGCTGCTTCAGTATTTGAGATAACAGAAAACAAACAAACAAACAAACAACAACAACAACAAAAAAAAAACACTTCAGGGCATTTAGGGTGAATCATCTTCTTGTAAGAATTTCCATTGCATTATTTTGAGCACAAAATACAGCTTTTACACAGCTTTTTGTTTTTATGAGCATATACTGCAACTGTGTTCATCCTTGTTATGTTTTTTCTCTTTAAATGTCCATTCCTCCATTAGATGTAAAAATAAAAATAAAAAAATACTGAAAACAAAGTAAAACAAAAATCATTGATTGCTGTTGTTTGTCTTCCTTAGAAGTCAAGAGAAAACAAAACAAAACAAAACACAGTAGAACTTATGGAGAAATTATTTCTGCAACAACATTGTTATAAACCAATTGCTAAGAAATGGCTTTATGTAAAACTGCTCTACAGGAGAAATGGTCCAACAATGAGAATTATTTCAGCTGATGAAAAATGAGGGATAATAAAAACACACTGGGATTAGAGGCAGTTATGGTCTGATTTATGAAAAGATGCCACTTACAGATAATACATGATGTTTTCCTCCCAACATGCTGCACGCATTACTGAATTTAGAGGTCACCTGAGCCAACAAATATACAGAAAACAAAGAGCTGTAAGTGAGTTGGAATAGTCATTTTGGAAAAAATAAAAATAATAATAATAAAAATTGTTACTTAAATAAAGTTTAATGCCTAAATCTTGCCTTGGAGAAGGAGTTGACTCCTGAAAATGATTTTAAAGTTGTAGATAACAGTTAGTCATACCAAAAGATGCCATGAACCAGAAAAGGAGAGGAACTTGTAGATTATATACAAGGCACAACTGTCCCACTGAAAAGAACTCATTTCCTATCCATAAAGATTTTAAAATCTTCACAAGTTCTAAATAAAATAATATAAAATAAAATAAAACAGAGAGTTGTTTTTGTCACTTAAGGGAACTACGCTAGATTTAGATGAATGTTAGCAAATAACACAATAATGCAATCATCTTCGTATCTCCCTATGACAACTAAACATATGACAATAATTTACAAGAGATTTTGCAGCATAGCTGAAAGAGGTTGCTGGTAAGCAATAGGACAAAGTTATTCTCTGGAGAAATAGCACCCAAGTAATGGTCTGGAAATAAAGCCAACACACTTAAAGTGTTTTCTGAGAGATAATACAAAATAAAGGAATGCTCATAAAGCATATATACAAGCTGAACAGGGACCCCTGAGTTTCTGATGTATGAAAGGTGTTCTGGAACATTTAAGCACCTTAGTTGCGAAGCTTCTTTCATAATATTATATCTTATATATCCTGCAGTATTCAAAGAAGTATGCACTGTCAGACAGCTTGATTCAAATTAGGAATGCAGTAAGGCAAACTCATTTGAATTCCAAATAGTTTAAATTGTTATATATAAGAGAAGGCTGGTTCTGTGGCTATGTTACAAGACAGAAATCAGGAAAACAGATTCAGACATTCTCTCCAGCCATTTTCTGTGACCTTGGGAAATATACTTGTGTCCAAACTGTTAAAAGTAAAAAGCTGGAGAACATCAAATATAATTTCCAGCCAGTTTTTGTTTGTTTCTTTTCATATGGAATGCTGATAAAGCCATTGCTGCATGATACTGTGCATGCAAAAGTTGGCACGAGATCAACAAATTAACCAGGTGAATTTCAGGAAGAAAAATGTTGCAAAGACAAAAAATAAAGATACAGCTATTCGAAGCACAAATCTCTGAGACTCATATTGCTAGAATTTTGGAGGGTATCCCACGGGAGTTACTACAACATGTTGACCATTCTGGTAAAACTTTCACAGACACTTCTCTAGATCACTGGTGAAGATAAGATGCCAGGCAACACAGACCTTTGGTGTGGCCATTTTCATGTTCTTACATCAACTCTTTACTTGCTAGCTTGAAAAGTACTTTTATTACATCTACTACAAATTCAAATTAATCCGTTTGACAAGCTTGGTAAATATTGATGCAGTTAGTTCACAGTGAACATGTTTTCCCACAGTTTTATTGTTACCATTACAGTCAATGTAAAACTGGATTATATGTACATAAGTTGTAGCTATTCAGGATCAAAGTATCTTTAAACATTCAAGATGTACTTGTACAAAATGATTAAAAATTTTAATATTATGACACATAATAAATTTTGGGATGGCTTAAAGATACTGTAACTCTTAGTGTGAATATATTTGCCTGATATGAACATAAGCCATAACACAATGAAAGGGACACTGCCACCTTGTGCCAAAGGGCTGGAGTGAAGACAGTGACAGTCAATGATAAAAAGTTGACACAGCATTAAAAACAAAACAAAACAAAACAAAAAAACAATAATGCCATAGGAACTCCTTATTCCATCAAGCTCCAAATCCCACTGACTTTCAAATAGAAAAGTCATCCAGGTACGTTGTCATGTTACCATGATTTAAGAAGATATACTGAACTAGCAGAGCAACCCTAAATGTTTGTGCACTCAGTCTTAGCCAGTGGAAAATATAAGATAATTTTGTTTAACTTATCCTGAAATGATTGAACTTCAGGCTAAGCTGATGAATGGTAACATGTTAAGCAGTGGTAACCTAATTGTGTGTCTGAGTTCTCAGGCTCCTAAGTCTGCTTAAGTCACTTTGAAAAATTGGATTTTGCTAAGTCATTTATAATAAGATTTTTCAAGATACTTGGACATTTTACTCTCACCAAAATCAGTGGGAGATAGATGTCCCAGTGCCTCTAAAAACTTTGTTTGTAAAGCCTTACACTGCTGACCAGAGAAAAAAGAAAAACAGGTCTGCACCTGCAAATTGTTTTTGGACAATGTCTGCTTCTTGGGAACAAGAATGCAGTGATAATTAATTGAGAACAGAAAGACACAGAAGGAGTCACTGTTCACTCACTCCATCTCTCGGATCTGGATCAGGCTTCAAATATGTACAGTAACAGAAAGGCTGGGAGGAAGGGCCCAGATAATAATAATAATAATAATATAATATGTAGACTTGGCTGATTACGAGTAAAATTTTAATGATTATGAATCACTGGAAACTTAAAATCTACAGATAAATAAGCATGTCACTAATCTTCTCCAAGGCAGTTGTAGTCATGTAGACATGTAGTCATATAGTGCACAAAGTAGATATGAAAAAGATACCACTTCCTACATGTTGCTTCTGTATTTAAGGAAAACAATTGAATGATAGAAGTGACCTATGGTCTCCTTTCCCCCTGCTCAGATGGTAACTGGGGAGAGTCTGACAGTGCTTATAAGTATGAAAGAATCCACCTGCTCAATCCTTAGATGGTAAACAGGAAAACCATGGCCTAGCAGAGGGCTGGGTGACCAGTCTGGTTACTGTCTGCAGCAAATATAAGCTAAAATGAACAATTCAAAGGCATAAAACAGTAATCAAGATATTTTCTTATGAGCTATATAATGCACTGACCTCTGCCATTAAAAATTACCTTTGGTTTTCTCTTTCACTTAACTTAGGAATGAGCAGGGGTTATATACCTGTTATGTGAGAACTGAGGGTGACCACAAAGCATCTCTCTTTAGAGTTCAATATATTTTCTGAAGTGTAAAACATAACTAAGCTCATTCACAAGCTTAGTGTGATTACAGATGTCTATATAGTATTCCCTTTATTAACAGCTTATTAATAGCAAATGCATTGAAATAACCTAATGAAGTAGAGATAAATATCAAGAACTGGACTATTCAAGCCATAAATGAAGATAAGTGTACTAGCATCATTCTTTTCACAAGTTTCCCTACTCTTTCCAGACTTCCAGAAGAATTGAGAGAACAGGAGGGAGCACTGCTGGGGCTCACTGCAAAAGTGACAACATTAGCTAGTGTTATGCAGCATCCTAACATGACTTTTTTTTTTTTTTTTTAAATGAACCCCAGCATTTGTGAAAAAAAAAAACAAAAACCAAAAACCAAAAACCAAAAACCAAAACCAAAACCAAAAACAAAAAAACCACAACTTTTTATTTATTTTTTTATTATTATTTTTTTATCTCCAGGGACACGTGTTTGCAGATTTGATGTCTGCCAGTCATAAAAATATGAGAATAATTCCTCCATGGTAAAATTCCTCAAATGGTTGCTGAATTGAAAGACTTGTACATTTCAAAATACTGAAACAATGTTATTTACAAAATTGGAAAAAGGTAAAAAGTTGCAGAATGTTCAGATATGAAACTATGAACTCCAGAAGGAACATTCCTTTTCTCCCCAGAGCAATTAAAATACCTTGCAATGTGTGATAGAAGTTTACCCTTAATTAGGTTGTTTTTGAAATCACTCTGATAAATGTTTAAATCAGAAATCATATTTAATAACAAGAAATAGAATCTTAAAATATTTAAGAAAATACAAATGGAAAAATACATATTTTTACTCAGCTATTTAATACATAAAATAGCTAACTGGAGAAACTCCTAGTGATTTATGTGTCTTTTATCTGTTTCAGAGTTCCAAGATTTAGAAATAATAATTCAGAAATTGCAATAAAGTAAATACTTTTAATCTTTTTCTATATTTTCATAGATGTGAATTACTGGGTAAACATTTTAATGCTGTAGCATGTTAGGTAGCAATTTGCATGTGTGAACGGAATATCTCACGTGTTAGCACGACACAGGATATGTCATTGCATGCTGCATATGAGGAGATGCCATTTATTATGAATAGTTATAGAAACTTCCATCTAATAAATACAGTGCAACATCTTGTATGCCAAATATTAATTAATGGTCACAATTTGCTTAATGGTCACAATTTGGAAAAGAATTTCAGAGTTCATCTCGCCTTTAGACATCTGGATGCATAACTCCTTGAAAAATCTGATTGTTCCTAATAGACAGATGAATATCAGAATTGTGAAAGACAGAAAATCTAAGCAGCCTCTGCACAGTATTCATGACTTTTCACACCTGTATCATTTCCTAATATAATATGGTCCACTAGTCATGACCCTAAGTCATGTGTGGTATGTGTTACCGCTTCAGTCTTTATCACAAAATGACATAGCAAAGCTGACTAGTGAGGTGGAAAATCAAGATCTTAACACTTCTGTGGTTTTCTCATGTTTGTTGTTGTTTATTTCTAGGATCTCGGGCTGGTTCTTAAAAATATCATGAAAAATAACCTTCTTAGAGATGTCTGCATATAAGTAAAGAGCTGCTTGTCTCTAGGGTTCAGCTATTCTCCTCAGCAGAACAGTGTATGAAACTGTTACCAGAATGAATTCCTAGAATTGTGATGTCCTTAATTTCTCCATTTCTGCAGTTGTAGCACAGAATAGCAATGGCTTTCTCTTTTTCATGCAACCAGCAGTATTCAAGATTTATTGAGTGAGTATAGTGGAACTATTTTGGATGAAACATCTGTTCAGAACTGCAGCCTATGACCTCAGGGTCTCCACCAAGCTGTGGTGGTTTCACACTGATGGCTAGCTAAGCTCCACCAAACCATTCAGTCACTCCTCAAAGGAAAAGGAGGAGAAAATATGATGAAAAAAGCTAACGGGTTAAGGACAGGGCAGTCCCTCACCAATTACTGCCATGGGCAAAACAAACTTAGCATGGGGTGATTGTTATAATTTATTGCCTAACTATCAGACTAGAACAGTTAAAAACTGAAAGCAAACTAAAAACACCTTCCCCCATCCACCCTCCTCTGCTTCCTGCCCACAGCAGCACAGGGGAATGGGGAATGGGGGTTGCGGTCATTCCCTAATGCTTTGTATCCACCGCTCTTTCATGGTCACTCTCTGTCCCTGTCGTAGTGTGGGATCCCTCCCATGGGATGCCGTCCTTCCCAAACTGATCCTGCGGGGGCTTTCCACAGGCAGCTGCTCTTCAAGAACTGCTCCAGCACGGGTCCATACCACAGGGTTCATCTGTCAGGAGCAATCTGCCCCAGCACAGTTCCCCCATGGGTGGCAGCTCCCCCAGACTCCCTGCTCCTGCGTGGGCTCCTCTCCACAGGCTGCAGCTCCGGCCTGGGGCCTGCTCCTGTGGGGGCTCTCCATGGGCCACAGCCTCCTCCAGGTCACATCCACCTGCTCCACTGGGGGCTCCTCCACAGGCGGCAGCGTGGAGATCTGCTCCGCTTTGGGACCCATGGGCTGCAGGGGGACAGCCTGTTCCACCAGGGGCCTCTCCACAGGCCACAGGGAACTTCTACTCTGGCACCTAGAGCACCTGCTGCCCTCCGTCCGCACTGACCTTGATGCCTGCAGGGCTGCAGACACCACCTCTCACACCTTGCTCTCCCTGGTGCTGTTATACAGCATTTTCCTTCATCTGCTCTCCCAGAGGCCCAACCAGTGTTGCTCACAGACTCAGCTCTGGTCAATGGTGGGTCCCTTTTGGAGCTACCTGGAGCTGGCTCTGATCTGACATGGGGCAGTTTTTGGCCTCTTCTCATGGAGGCCACCCCTGCAGTCCAGTAGCTATCAAACCCATGCCATATAAAACCAATAGAAAAGAAAAGGGTGACTTCTAGACCTACTTTCCAATATCCTATGTTAATACAAATCTATTTATCTTTCTAATCCTCTATTTCAGTAAGAGACAGATGTTAATACAATACTAAGTTAGCACTTGATAAAAACAAAAGAGGTGTTTGATGAATTTGACTTTTAATATTTGTCTGCATATTTCTGTGTAAGAATTAGTGTTCAGGTATTCATGCCTATTTTTTTCTAGGTAGCTGAGAGAAGTTCCCTCATTTCCTGCCTCTAAAAGTTGCTAGAAGTCGCTTGCTATCCTACTGCAACTTTCAATATGGGCATGTGTTGCGCAATGCTGTGGAAAATCACAATGCAATTTTAAGAAAAAAGTTTGAAACAATCTCATTATAGTATTTTAGCTATCACTGAGTATATATTATGTGATTTCCACAAAGTTTCATGTAATCCAAAGCATTTTAATGATGATTGCATCTATTTAAACTAATTAGGTAATTATACCAATTGCATAAATAGAAGATGATAAATATAATCGACTGAAGCCAACAACTAATTATCAAAACAAAAACAACATGAAACCAAGCTGAGAGTAAAACTGAAGGAAAAGTTACGTGTTTGTTCTTTATGTATGTGTAATAATATATAATACTCTTGTCCTTTTACCTTTTTGTCTTCTACCCCAAAAATAACTCTCCTGCTTAAACACTGCCTTGGGAAAATTTCATTGGAATGTTCCTTAAAGTTTGTTCTGTATATCAAAGCTAAAATTAGAGATAAGTCTGAAAGTTTTCCCAGATCAGAGCTGAAATACATAATTTGGATGCAATATTGCTTTGCTACTGCAGAGGTCCAAAATCTTTCCAGAGAGGTGTGGATCACCATTTTTCTTCCCAACTGAAAGTTAACACTGCTGGTAGAGATGTGAACTTGGAGCTTGAAGTACACCTCAGTACAAGCAGGTACTGCTTGCTTACAAAGTTTTATGGATTCAGAACATATTCCTCCTAGGAATGAGGGATTTTTTGTATGCTGTTTGTACCAAGAATATTGAAGGCTGTTGTCACCTTCCTCAGTGTACTGCACCAGTGAAGTCTTATCCTATTTGATCTTTGTCTTTGTCTTGTCTTTTCATCTTTTGCTAGTGTATCTGGAATGTTGTATTTCAAGAACAGCGATAACATACAAATAAAGTTTTACAGAACACCAATTCTTAATAAAATATTTCATATTAATTATACCTTAATGCACCAGTCAAATGAGGATCATACTTCCCACAAAATAAATAAATAAATAAATAAAAATCACAAATATTTCACTATGTGTAGATAATTTAATTTAATTTACAAGCCTTTCCAGAGCATCCCCCCCCCCCCCCCCAGAGATCACCTATTCATTTTTTTCTTTGGGATGAAAGACATAGCATGAGTATTTCAGGCATGTCACAAATCAGCTCTAGAACTGAGTATGTGGTTGAACAAACTAAAAATGTATCTAAAAATCACAAAGCTGATCTGAAAGGCCACTAGTAACTGTGTTTGATAGACCCAGATTTCCCAAATTATTTTGAAACTTTCATGGTTGTGAGGAAAACAAATAATTTATCTTCAGAAAGAAACTATGTTAGTGCTATCATAATGCATAGATTTCAGTCTCTGTACAACTAATATTTTGGCTTAATGTTTCATATTAGAGAAAGAGATTTGTAGTGATTTAGAAATTAATTTTCCTCCCTTTATGCAGAACAAAGTCTACCACTGAATTTGGGGTCAAAAATGACTGCATGTTCACTAAATCATTCCTCTGCCTAAAAAGCTTACAGTTTGTTCTAAAAAAAATGTGATGACACTCATTTGGGACCATAGCAGCATAATTATTTCAGTTTATGAAGCTTAAGTGCACAGACCACTCTTTCCTAGGCCAGCCTTCAGACAGTGACTCACTGTTGAAATTTAGTCGGCTGTATATATATGACAGTGCACAAATAGTACACTTGTAAATGTGCATCATCCATACAACTGTAAAGGTAGGGAATACACTTCATGCCAGAATACGTATTCCGTATTGCAAATTATTTATTAGTTCTTATGATTTCTAATTATTTTTATTTTATTTTTATAGAATTTCATGCATATATGTGACAAGTCAGTCTTCGAAGCACAGTTTTACACTTTCATTTATTTCTTTCTGTGTTAAGGGATATTAACATATACTTCTGATGACAGGTATCATTAACTTTTAAAAGAGCTGTAGTAGTTTTAATTAGGCCACTCAATGGTATTTGCTAGCAACATTTAATTTTAATCAACAACTTGTCAACATGATCTAACATTTTATCTGTTCAAATGACTATAGGAGAAAGAAGTGCAGACGCTACTAAGTGAAACTACTAAAGGACTTGCCATTAGTTCATGCAGCTAAAGAAACCACTTTAATGAACAGATAGAATTTCAGGTTACCCTTGAGTTCATTATAGCAGTTTCTATTTTTAAGCAGGGATAATGGATTTCTAAACTTCACATTTAGGAATGTCTTTCTGTGCCTTTTCTGCAGAACACTGAAACATACTTAAATTAAATCTTGAAAATGATACAATTTTGTTGACTACTATAGTGATTTATTTTTTTACAGTAACAACAGTGATGGCAATGTACATGAGCAACTTTTAAAAAATTAATGTGATTTTTATCATCGTTAGCATGACTAGTGGAATTCTGGACCTTCTATCTCAATGGAATGATCTATTTTGTGAGGCACTTTAGACAGCTGATGACTGCATTAATTTAATAAAAATACATATAAGAATTAAAAAAAAAAAAAATCATCCTAACTCATATACCAAATAGGTACATAGGAAAGCAGTAATTCATTGTAGCTATAGTCTGGGAGGAAGAAATGTTCTCTCCTTCTCTGCTTTCTGTAAAATCCATTAAAATAAAACATCAGATTATAATAAGAAGAAAACTCAAAAGAGAGGAGAGAGGGAGTTAAAGTATAAATTGAGCAATTAAGGAAAGATCATTATCAAGTGTTTATTATAACAGCTAAGATGAAAAAAAGTTTTCTAGCAACTTTAAAGAGACATAAAGAAGTGGTGACATCCTCATATTTCATCAAAGTCAAGATAAACAGTATATTAGGGTACACAGTATAAACATAAACAAAACATCGAAATGGAAATAGCAGACCATCAAATCATCATCAGAGACAAATTGGATAACATGTAAGGTAATTTCTGAGGCATGAAAAATAAACTTTGATGGACACTATCAAAAACAACAAAAAAAAGAATTAAATTGCATATTATGAAGCATATACTGTTTTGTGGGAAACAAAATATTTTTCTGTCTCTGCACAGCGAAATTCATTTTGCAAGTGTCAAGAACTTTTTGGGGGATTTTAAATGAGTGCTAAAAGTCAAGGAGTATATTTTTCACGACAGTAAGAAAAAAATGTGTCATGGTATAGTTCCTGAGTACCATTCTTAATACATTTCATAGGATCAAGGCTTATATTCATCCTACTTGAACAAAATTAAGAACATAACTTTTTCATATTTTTTGATTTTAGCAAAAGAAATGTTCTAGTAATGCTAGAAGCCTAGGCCCCATTGTTTATTAGAGGAGCTAGATGGAGAAAAATCTAGATCCAAAGATTGCTTTGGCATATAGTAGGACATGGTTTAGTGGGTGACATTGGTCGTATGCCAGCCAGATGGCTGGACCAGATGATCTTGAAGGTCTTTTCCAACCTTAATGATTCTATGATTTATGAAAGTGCTATGATTCAGTTACTTTTGTTGTCAGGAAACTTTGAGAAGTTCTTGTGTATTTGTGAGAAATAAATATGTTTTAGAAGTGTATTAAGAGCTTTAGGTCAACTCCTTAAGCAATAGTTAAACTACAAAGCTTTCTTAAGGCACATTTATAAAAAAATGCAAAGATTTTATAAAAAACATAAGTGATCTCATTGGGCAAGTTTCCATTTATCAGCTGATCTTGGATAGCTGTCTATGCATATAGTCTTACATCAGGACACACTATAGTAAATTTCTTGTAACTAATCAGAAGAATTTTAAGCACATGCTTGGATCCCCCTGAGACTCAATACAATTTGAAGTTCAAAGTTAAGTGTATGCTACATATTTTCCTGAATATGCATTTACTACTCAGCTGTGACCTTTGGTGAACATGCCTCTTTTCCTCCTTTTAAAATTGTTTGCTGGAGTATTTGCAGAAAGTGAATCCACTGGGGCCACATACACAGCCTATATATATATATCTATATATATATATATATATATAAAGTATATGTGTTTGTGAATAAGTTTTGCAGTATTTACTTCATACTTCTTAGGGGAATAATATCTGCCAACTGGCTGTGTCATCAATAAGGAAGTAACTAGATGCAAAATGTTGATATATATTGCTCTCTCCAGAGCAGATATGTCAATGGAATTAAAAGGTAAATTACAGAACATGTGGCTGGAACCATAGCTTTAAGAAGCCTATTCTGGTTCGTCAGAGAACCAGAAGAAAAAAACCTAACCTCTACTCAGACATCTACTGTATTCCACAGCTGTCTTTTTCCAGAGAAACTAAGAGGGCATTTGAAGACTTGTGTGGAAAAAAAAAAAAAAAAAAAAAAAAAAAAAAAAAAA
>CM021765.1:24638601-24669548 GCA_011076525.1 Nettapus auritus
ACCTCATTAAGTAGATATTTTAAAAAAAAAAAAAAAAAAAAAAAAAAAAAAAAAAAAAGTCATGGCAATGACTGAAGGTTTCTATGGTTCAGCAGCTGCACACACTAACACACTACAGTAACCTATGCCTATGCTACAGTGACTGTGAACCACAGAAAAGAAAGAAAATACAGTGTGGTTTCAAACCAGCAGAAAAAAAAAAAAAAATAGAGCACAGACAAATCTCAATAGGTTTTTCTTATGAATTCCAAGACAAATATTTTTTATTTATAATTTTATTTATTTATTTATTTTTACAGCACTAGAGAAAGGCTGTCAGTATCATGTCTCTTAAATCTGAGTCACTGTTGTGAAATCTGTTTGTGTTGGTGTTTGTGAAAAGCCGTTACTAGGAAGCACTTACACTATTATAGGATCTTACAGTCAAGGTGGCATGGGAAAGGTCACTTGCCTGTAAGACCTTGATCTCATAATAGTAACAAACCTTAGACACACCATAGCTGGAGTGACTACAACTGTAACAGCAACTGAAACAAAGTAACAAACAGAAAAATAAAGTTACCAAAGCAGCTGAGTTATCCCTTCATTCCTGGTGGTGCTCGTTTGGAAGCAATTCCCCTAAGAAGTATGAAGTAAATACTGCAAAACTTATTCACAAACACATATCTGAACTTTATATATATATATATATATATAGGCTGTGTATGTGGCCCCAGTGGATTCACTTTCTGCAAATACTCAGCATGGCTGTGTGTTTAAACTACAACTGCAGCTGAGACACCTTGTCTGTGTGACAGCCAGATAGAAGAATTCAGTTTCAGTCGTTTTCAGTGAAGGGCCACTAACTAGACTTATGTACCTGAAGAAATACATTGACAGATGTTGCTGTACAGACAAAAAGAGAAAGGTGTTTCATGTACAAAAACAAGGCAGAATTGGTGACTCAAATAATGGGTCCTTGGCTGCTCCCTCAGGCATGTGGCTGTGGAAAAAGGGAGGTTTAAATGGGCAAGAGATAGGAATATTGCTCATTATTCAATAGTCTGGTTTAAATCTGACCTTTGCCTTTGACCAATTGTTTGACAAAACAAATCATCCTTACTGAAAAAATATTTGAAATCCAGACTGAAACATTTCAATTGACTCTACCATGTAGTTCAAATTATATCAGTTCTGCCTTAGTGGATGCTCCCCCAGTGTTCCCCACTATATCCAGCCATACTATAACAAGCACCTTTTATTTAGTAAAATAACAATTTAAATTATTATATAACCAAATAGATGTAGTTTTGAATACTGTTTTCCTTAAATCGGCTACCTCTTAATTTCTAGTACATTTAAAGTTCTTGGATTTTTCCAGAGGATCCAGACCCCATAATATACAAATCTGTGCTTGGAGAAAATAACACCCACTTATACTGAATTTTTGTACAATTCATTGTGCATTTACTGCTCTACAAAGATCTAGTTATTCTCAATCTTATTATTACATACAGTATATACTGAATAATTATCCAAAACCCATTAAGCAACACTTCTCATCATGCTACTTAAAATAAAATTATATAAGGAATATTATAAGGTTTAAGATTAATATTTTTATGGTGGTTCTTTATTGTTACTGTAGCAAACCAAAAAAAGGAACTTTAGCCTGGGTTTGTCCCAAAACTTCAGTACATTTTTTGGATGTACTCTTGTAATCAGTGCTAAGAGATAGTCATTTGTAAAATACGATGCAGGAATGAAGTGGAAAAGAATGATTCGTTCTTAAGAGCTAGTAAGCTATTCTGACACTAAGTATAAAGGTAGAACATTCATGAGACCTGATGATATGCACTGCTGGTCATATGAATTACGATCTACCTGGAAACTATGTTTATGAGTAAACAAATCTGCTAATTAGAGCTAATTGTGTCAGATGCATGGCCAACAAGCATAATTAATCTAGCTCTCTGGTTCCCTTGGGGAAAAGGTGTTGCAGAGTGCATGAGGTGAAAAATGGAAATAAACCTCAGATTGGAAGGCTTGTATTGGAAGTTAAGTATGAAGAATCATTCAACTTAAGCATGGTTGAAAGCACAGGGTATATTAGGGATTTTACAGAAAGTTTGGTGATAAAGGAAATACACAAGCAGATTAATGCACAGAGAAGAACATTGTACTGGTTGATTTATGGTGAATATAGATGAAAATGGCTGATTTATAGCTTTTACATTAAAAAACAATAGTCATATGGTTACTAGTATTTGCAACCTTCAGAACCCACAGAAGCAGCTACTCAAAATGTCTATATTTATATATAAATAAATACACTGGGTGCATATATCACCCTTTTTGTTGATGAAGAAATATAAACTGTTCTGAAAATCCTGTTGTCTGATATCATTGCAGGTAGGGAAAGATTACTCTCATAAGTCAGCGTGGCTGCCATCAATGATCAAACACCTACATAGTTAATTTATCTAAGGAGCTTCCAAACCATGCTTTCATATTGATATTCATGCTCTGAGTTGCAACAAAGAGCCTGGAAGGCTGTTAAAAATATTGAAAGGAATGTTTACAACACTATGATTCAGGCTCCTTTTCCTAAGAATAAACAAGCTATTCCATGGAGAGCAAAGCCATCAGCAAACATTTGAAATGTATTAAATACTTTTGTACAGCGTTACTCCTCCACGTCACTAATTGCTGCAGCTGCTGCTACAAAAGCATTTCAATTATGATGGAGAGGAGAAGTGGCCCATACAAATCTACAGGGGAAAGAACCCTATGATACTCGTCTATGATGTGGTCTAATGCATGAATATTTTTTTGACTTTTCTGCTTTCCACATTCATTATCAGTGACATTCTGGCTGTTGTGGTGCAAATAGCAAAGCTCCCATTATTTTTAGCAGAATATGGTTTCACTTTTTTCTTTTCTAATGTACATTTAAGTTACAGAATTGCAGAGCTTCATTGTCTAAGGGAGAGCTCTGAATCTTTTTCTTCATATTTTCCATAAAATTAAATTCAGATTGGATAACCATGGCCTAAATTCTAGGTGCCACTTGAAAACAGAAATCAAAACAGAATGGGGTTGGGTTGCAATAATTTGAGCTGAAGGAGCCAATGAGCACACACAACATTTTAAAAATGTGCAGTGGATTTTTTTATTTTTTTATTTTTATTTTTTCCCAGTGCTGGGGAAAATGTGGTAAGACCACACATTCTAGGTGGCACATGGAATTTCTTAAGTTCCTCTTTTCAGTGATCCAAGTGGAACTATATAGATTTTCAAGTTTTCATTTCAGAAGCATGAAGAAAACAGCAATATCACAAGGCCCAAACTGTTCTTTGCATTTTAAATCAGAGGAATACTTCCAGACAGGTGGGTATTACCAATGAGGTGGATGAGATCTGTTATATTTCTTTATTCACTATTTTATAGTAGTGAATATATATGCTGTGCTTTTTTTTTTTTTTTTTTTCTAACACACCCATCAGCCAGGAAGAGGCAGCTGCATGTTTGGCTTGGTCTGGGTTAGGTAGAAGACAGTAAAACGTGTCAGAGGTTGTTCATTTTCTGGTGGTTTACTACAGGAAGCTTCGGGAGTGCTCACTGGGACAGCACAGGTCCACCTAGGAGTCTGTGGTGATGCAAGAGCGAGGTCTTGCTAAGGCCTTAGAGAAGACATCATGAAAGCAGCAAGGGAACATTGGAGACCAGAAAACAAGCCTATAGGAAAGGATTAAAGAGGCAAGTTTCATGAACATTTTTTTTCAAACTTACTCACTAAAACTGAGCTTTCCCTATTTCAGCTACCACAGTGTAGTTTGTCTTCTAACAGAGCATGCCATTAAGGAACAAAATTTGCATTTCAGATGCTTTGAAATTATAGCCTAAACAATCTCCCCAATGAAATATGTATGTATGTATATACATCCATATATATATATCCAAACTTTGAGAGTGATCCTGCACTCAGAGGCTGTGGAGATCAGCATAAGTGTTCTGTTGGGAGCTAAGTGAGCTACAGCTGGGCTCAGATGCTAACCAACTTCTCAAAAGTTATAGCAAGAAATGGCTACATATCATTTCACTATATTTTTTTCACTCAGGCTGAGATTATTCTCTCTTAATTTACAGGTAAAATAATGTAACTTTTCATACAGATTCTGGCTAGAAAATGGAGAAGAACCCCTTGGTCTTGAGTTTCAGTAAAATATTTCAGCTTTTTAAAAAATTTCCCATGTATTCCATGACTTGGATTGAAATTTTGAGATTTTTTTTTTAGAAAATTCTGTTTTTGCTGTAAATATGAGAGCCACTTCGTGTCAAAGTATTTTCTTTCTTGGGATTTTTTTTTTTTTTAAGGAAAAAACAAACAAAAAAAACCCAACCAACAACAACAACAACAACAAAAAACAAAAAAAAAAATAAAAAAACAAAAAACACAAAAAGCTCTTCCACACTTTAAATGTCATAATTTATGTAATTTATGTTCCAGTTAAGTAAAATATGACTATTTGTCCATCTGCCAATATCAAGTGCATTTATCTTGTTTTCAGTCACATTGATATAGGAAAATAAAAATATCTTTCCTGAGGAGTATAGCAGGTAGGTTGATAAAGGATTGTGAAGCATTGAAGCTCAGTATTGATCCTTAACTGTACAAATTACAGAGAATTTAACTGACTTCTAGAATAGAATTTGGTTTTCTAACATTTCCAAAACCATGTCCTACTGTTTGTGTGTTTCTCCTTCTATCATCCAGTCTCCTGTGTTTTATTTTTTTAATAAAACATGGTAAGTAAAAAATGCAAAAAAAAAAAAAAAGATACTACAGCTATTCATATTTATATCAAGAATTAATATTCATACTCAAACTTGTGAGTTTCCAAATACAGCAAAAAGGCAAAATATGTTCTAAAAAGAAGTGAAATTAAATGCTGAGCTGCTATTTATAAACACAATTAAACATTAAAGTCATGCTACAGATGTTTTCATTAAATAAGAAGTTTCTCTGTACTGTACACTTTTTTACAAGGGTTTTACCTCATTTTATACGATTTTATTTTATCCTCTGGCTATTTATATAATATCTAGTACTTCTTTATTTTACTTCTTTTATTTTAACTCCACGAAACATTTTCATGAACTGCGATATATGTATCAATAAAAAATTGTGTAAATAATGCCTGAGGTAGTGAAATTTAATCCTCACATTAGGCAACTAATGAGACATCCTGACTGGAAGACTGCCATTGTCTTTTGCAAGGGTTAAACCGGGCCCTTAATCTTCTGAAAATCATGTAAAAAAAAAAAAAAAAAAAAAAAAAAAAAAGGGGGAGAGAGAGAGAAATTGTGGTGTCTGATTTTGCAGTAGCTGTTATCAGAAATGAAATAAGATATATCCTATTGGTGTAATAACGAAACCACAATGTGATTATTCAGAAGTTAAATATATTTTAATGTGAAACACACATTTGATAAATTATTTGAAGATTAATAATCACATCTACTTCAAAGCGGTGCTATGACAGAGATGAAATGCTAAGCTTCGCAAATGAAAGGTTATAATTCATTTACTTCTATGCTCAACATCTAAGAGATTGACAGAGGGAAGTGCAGAATGGGTCAAAGCTGAATAAATCTGTGAAGTATTCTCTAAACAAAGTGGTATATCCTCTCCCTAGATTTGCATGTAGATAATTGTAGAAGGTAGAATATGATACCCCTGCTTGAGTACAGATCCAGTTCTCCTGTGTTCTGCTGCCAGGTCAAACTCCTATGACTCTCAGTTCCTTCCAACCCAGGCCATTCTATGATTTTATGATTTTATGAATTTATGAATTCTGGCATTATCTCCTAAAGAGGCATAATCAAAATAATAACTTATACAATAAAAGGCATAAAACTCATTGTTTGGCCCCAGATGTTCTCATTACATTCACTACTTCCCTTCCCTTTCCCCTTCCATTAAGTAGTAAGACTGGAACTTAAATTATATCAAATACGTTTAAAATATTGAAGAATGTATCCCTGCAAAATCTGTGAACATATTCATGCCAGGTAAATAAATTCTACTAAAGTATTCAGAAACACACCATAATATACCTAAACATCTTACAAAAACTTATCATTATTCACCTTTCCCAGTGCAGTTACTGAACAGTTTGAACCTTCATGCAATGACTTATAGCAATCAACCAACTCTAACTCCTTTGTTGAGGTGTTACCTCTTCATGTTTGAGATCTGATTATAAATTCAGTCATCTGGGTCTGTAACACGTATCTTGAGCAGTTTATCTGTATAATAAAGTTTCTAACACATTTCTGAGCTAAGCCACCGGAGTAGAAAATTGATATCAGGTGTTACGAAAGCACAATACATGATTAGAAATAGTGTTTAGGGGAGGTTAAATGAGGTGACAAATAACAAATGAAGCTATTACCATTAAGCAGAATCTGAGATACAACATTTTGCCAGTTAGTTCAATATTGAAATAGTATATGCATTACTGTCTTTGCTTTTAATTTTTATTTTTATTTTTCCCTTCTGACAGAAGAATGCATTTGGCTATGACTGTTATGATAGATTCCTATTTTAAGCACACTTTTCCCAACATTTTCTCTTGGCAGGGAATGTTGCAATTAGGGCAAATTTCAAAGTTGCAGTTTCACTGACGGTGACACCTTTATCTGCAAGATGGTACCTTCACAGATACAGATACAGAAGGCCAATTTCTACAGTTTCTTTATATATATCTTTTAAAAACCCTGTGCCTATTTATTAAAACAACCCTTGAGGGACATATAAGTTCCTTCCTCTTCTTAAAGGGATTCAAGACATTTTTTTTTCTCTTTCTTCACGTATCAAGTTATTTTTCTAGTTCTTTTTTCCTGGCTTCATTACTGAGTATTAATGTTATCAGGTTCAGCTTGTTGTGTTCAAGTACAGTCATACAGAAAATGAAATCAATGTTTCTTTGTAGTATTCCACTTCAGATGTCAAGTTGCAAAGAGAAATTGATAGTCTAATACTTGAAACTCTTAGGCACTAAAATTAAGCTTTTTCTCCTTGATACCTGCAGAAGCAGTAAAAACTGAATCAGCAACAAAGAAAGAATAAACGATTGCATCAGCTAGAGTGAAAGTAAAGAAGCAAGAGCAGTGTCAGCAATGCTACAGTAGTGCAGTCTTCTTTTTTACAGTATCATTATGAGAATATACTTAACACAATTATTAAAATATTAACTTATACAGAATAAAGTTTGTGCTGATTTCCTAATTATGCACCTTAACAATAACCACAGGGATTACACAATTGGGAAGCCAGACACAAAATAAAACCTACATTTCTGATTTAATCAGTTTTTTACAACAGTAGCTGTTTTATTAATCCAATGATACTATTTAAAAATAAATAATAATAATAATAAAATACATTGTTGATGAGCTTGAAGAATTTCAGGCAAAGAGAAAATTGTGAACATCTAGTCCTATATCCTGCGTAATGTCACCACCGACCACCAAACTTCCCTAGTTTATGTCCTACTATTATTAATAACATTGCAAGTATATGTGGCTGAAAAAAGATTTTTTTTTTTTAAATTAGAATCTCCTTTCAGTATTTCAGATTATAGCACATGCTATATACTTTGCTAAATCATTCTAATGTTAACTATTAGACTGAGAAACGTCTCCAAAAAATTATCTGGGAAACACTATCTAGATAAAATAAACAGATGGCCTCTTTATCTACTCACTTACTTCTGGCCACCTGTACAGCTTGTAACCTAGAAACCCTGGATAACCCAGACCTCCTGCTGCTTCATGTCTCCTCCAGCACAGTGAGGATCTCAGAACCTTTGAGGAGTCAGCTTGATTTAGCATTTGCATGGTGTCAGTCTGGACTTCAGATCAGCCACCAGACAGCACACTGGAGAATTAAACAATAAAGAAAAAAACTCCCAAGGCCCAAGTAGTTTTGTCTGGTTAAGTTAGTGAGTCTTCACTTCTCAGACTATAATCTATTATAACTCTGTTTCCTGGACTGAAAAACTCCCTGGTATCAAATTTCTGTTTTGAATTTCTGTTACAAACTATAATCAAAGGATTTTACTACATAATGTGAATAGCTTCAGAACCTTTAGTGTTTTTAGGTTTTTTTTTTTTTTTTTTTTTTTTTTTTTTTTTTTTTTTTTTTTTTTTGGTGCGGGGGGTGTGTATTTTAATTGCCCCTCTGTCTTTTGTCTTTTTCATTGAGACTGATTCATTTTCGAACATCTTTCTGGAAGTTCAATGGCAACTGAGCATATTAGTCCAATAGAAATTGTGTCAGTATCAAGTACATACATTACTGGTATATTTTCTCAAAAATGTGTATTTATTTTACACATCTACATCTTTGTGTCTTTACTTTCATTTGCAGTAAGAATAGCATGAAAGCTGTTTGCAGAAATGCTATAGAACACACAAGCCCCTGTGAGTTGAACCTGTCTTGGCCCAT
This sequence comes from Nettapus auritus, assembly GCA_011076525.1. NCBI lineage: Eukaryota > Metazoa > Chordata > Aves > Anseriformes > Anatidae > Nettapus > Nettapus auritus. The sequence continues at coordinate 24,647,096 of CM021765.1, forward strand.
GTAACAAAAAAAGGAATTTGATTAAGGTGTAGAAATAAATAAATAAACAAATAAATAAATATTTGCTATACAGATAGCTGTTTATAAAATCTAAATTTTGTTCTTTATGTGGTTCCAGCAAGTTCCATCAGAAGGCGAGAAAATGAATACTAAAATAATTATAACATGGTTGCGTGGCTAAATCCTTTCCATTCAATTTACTGCTAAAAAAAGACCATTAGATCACATCATGTCACATACCACTGCATTTAATCGAATTACTATGTGCTGAAGCCAATGATTTATGCTTCACTAAAGTACAAACTGAGTTTGTCCAAAGAATGTCTTCTTGAAAAGAATCCAGACTGGATTTGAAGACATCTGGCCACAGAGATTGTAGTCATATCCTGTAGTTTGCCCCAGCAATTAGTTAATCTCGCTGCTGCAAATTTTTGTCCAGTTTCTTATTCATTTTCACTATCTTCCTGTTATGAGTTCCTATTAGTGTCTTTTTCTACAATAAAGAGAACTTTAGTGGTCAGTTGTTTGTCTTTGGGAACTAGAATTCATCTTCTAGTTCCTGAAACACCTCTAAATTTGCTTTTGAGAAACTAAACGAATCGCTTTAAGAGTTTAACAAAGTTTATCTTTATCTATTCTTAAATCATTCTCAGCATACTTTTGCAAACAAATATTAACTTCTAACCTGTGAACACTACATACACGTACAGATAGAAAATGCTAGTTATTTTATCTCCAGTAGTCTTATGGAGATATGTACCATTCTAAGATATACAGCTATTGAGAAATCTGTCATCTAAGATGATATCATAGATTTTCTGATGTGGGAAAATTCCTACTTTACTAGGTCCAGGATTTTGTACAAGAGGAACTGAAATTAAATGAATGGGGAGAAACACACATTCAAGACAACAGGAAATGAAAGTGAATTGCTGAAACATGTTATTAGGCCTGTAAACAATTAATGACAGAGCTTCTGCAAATTGTATTACATGTGGTTATATTAATGAGATATAGTGAAAAAAAAGTACTTAATTGAGTATGATATTAATAGAGCAGAGGTGTAGACATTTTCTTTATAAAGAAAAAAACTCCGTAGGGTATTTTACTGGAAAAAATTTTGAACTCTTCCAGCACCATCAAAATCATAATAACAATTAAAAAGTGTCAAGGTGAGAAACTGTAAGAAAATAACCAAATCTCTGTGCACAAATTCAGTTTTGGAACAATGAAAATGTCCTTGTTATTTGCAATTGCAATCGTGTAAATGATGTTTCCCCATTTCAGGCATGTTTTATGGATGATCATATGTATTTGTACTGCAGGTGGAATTTCATATGCTTCATCAGTAATATTAACCATTTACTTAAATTATTTCCTTTTTCTTCCTAGACCCCAAAGAATTTAATAATTTAGACAGATAGCAAGGCATTCATCCCATTTTATACATGTACCGCGTGGAAGATCTACAATGGACCGAGCCACCTAAACTATTTGTAGATAATAGAGAGGAATGTCACCCAGAGGTGACTAATACAACGCAGACATACTGGCAAAGAAATCCCTTGCTGAATACTCTTTGTTCTTGAACACAGAGAATGTCTGATTGAGATGTAAACATCTGCGTTTAAGCTATCTGAAACTGCTGAGGTACATTCCATCCATACCAAAAGAAGATGTTTAAAACCAAATACAGGTTAAGGCTTGTTCTCTGAAAGTCATCCCCAAGATTTTTCATTGGTGGGAAGAAGTAGTAGAATTTCCTGGTTCATGGTAGGGAAGGGGTGTGAAGGTGAAGGTGGGAAGAATTTTGTGTCTCTGGAAGCTATGGTGGAGGAGGAAATCCCTATCAATCTTCTCTGTGCTTGAACATGTAAATTCCCTTCTAAACATTTCCTCCACCCCTAACTGCCCCAACCAGATACTGAATGAAATGAAGTGGACAGATGTAGATGTGACTTTAAGAGAACAAATTGCAGATTAAGAAACTTTTTTCCTCTTTGACAACAACAGTTAGCTAATTTCCAAGTGGATGAAAGGAATCAGGTACTTAAATAAAATACGAAGTACAGTGTTATAGTGTTAGGTGGAAAAAAAAGTACAAAAAAGTTATGCAAGTTGAGGTGAAGATGGAGGAGTAAAACTGGCTTAGTGAAGAAAATGTATAGCTTGTCTGTTCACAAGATAAAATTGACTCAGGGATGGAATTTCCCTGTATTAGAACACAGACTCATCAACTCAATATTCTGTCAAAGCTTGGCAGTCCAATAATGGTTTGTTTTGGAAACCAAGTCACAACATTTAACTGTCTTCAAGATAAAATATGCTGCCTGTTTGCCTATTTGGCCAGGGAGAAGAGCAAGAACCAGGGATCCTCAGTTGCCAGACCTCTGGCTGATTTACAGACTGAGCAGCTGCAGCATGGACAGATGGCCCACTGCACATATATTTTAAGATTATCCATAAAACTTAAGATTACCAACTCCTTATACTTGGTTAATGTTTGTGTATGCAGTTGAAATGAAACGAAGGTCCTCATAGCGAGCATGAAGATTGACAAAAAATACTGCTGCCAATTCTCAGAAGGCAAAAAGCACAAACTTCTTGATAATCTGAGGCTGATAGCTGAGATGGCCAATAATCTACTATTCTGAATTAGTTATAGATTGAATGGGATTTGACTAATTGTAATTAGAATGTAAAAACTTGACTGAGATGATGCATGTCCTCAGCTAAAACAGGGATAGCTGAAAAGTGGGGTTTTGAAATACAGTATAATGAGAAGGAAAATGGCTTGCTCTGATAAAAGTGCATGGTATATTTGCACTCAAGTGAGACAGGGTTAAGAAGAAAAAGTTTCCGCATGAAAACATAAGTATCTTATAATGCTCAGCACATTCTATACTGAAATGCAGCTTTCTGTGCTGGGTCTGAACACTTACAAGTCATCCAGAATGGTGGACAGTGGGTACTTTGGAAATGCCAGCAGTTTTTTGTGCTGTAAGAGTAAATTGATTTACTGATATATATATATATATATAAATATATATATATTCCAGCTTTAACAGTCCTGCAACAATTAACATGATGTAATCATAAAACAATTCCTTACTCTATCATATGTGTACCTCTTATTCTATTATGATAAAACTGGTTATTATTTCAGAAATCAACAATATGAAATGTAAATTAATGGTTGCACCTTCCAGGTTCTTTGGAACACACAACTCTAAGGAGACCTGATCTAAGAGGAGCATATGAGTTGTCATAATGTGTCAGATCAAAGGTCCACTTAGTCCATTAGCCTGTCTCTGATAGCTGCCAAGAATAGAAGCTTATGTAAAAGAATGGATACACAGTAAGAATAGCTTATGAATAGTGCTCTTCCTTCTAGTGTCTCCTTTCAGTTTCCAGAAACAGGTGGCCTGATTGCTGCATCTAAACCATAACGTTTAGTACCTAAAACATATTATTTATCATTTGAATTATTCTGTTTGGTCATGCCAAACCAATCTTCTAGTCATATAATTTAAATTACATATTGGATGAAAGCAAACCTTTTTTTTTTTTTTTTTTTTTTCCTGTTTATAACAGTTGCCTGATTATTTAATTCAGATATTCCCTAATTCCTCTATTCCTCTGTTGTGAGAGATTTAGAAAAATCTTTCTGCTTTAGCTTCTTGCTGTTCATAATTTTAAAGAAAGCTATTATGTCTCTTTCCAAGATGAAGATCTGCAGTCTGCTCTCTGTACCTTCAAAGCCTGTTCCTTGTCTCTGAAATACCTGTTGACCTCCTCTGATATTTTCTTTCTACTGCATCGTTTATGGCAGGTCCTAGAATTTCTCTGACACCTTTCTTTGTCCAGCTCAGAATAGCAGGCTAAGCTAATGATATATTTTATGAAATGTGCTAATGATTTCAAATGAAATCATAGATTGATTTTTATATGAAAGTCTTTTTGAGATGTATAGCGCCATATAGCAACATATGTTGCTATGTAGTTTTTTTCTCAAATTCTTTCTAAGTAAACAGCACATATTATGACACTGTGTCTTTGGTGACTTCTAATTGCTGAATTATATTTTTAGAAAATTATTCAGGATTACTCTTTTTTGAGTGACAAAAGCTGTTTTAGAGCCCATCACACCCACATTAAGCAATAGTTATTAGATTCTGGGGGGAAGTTCTGTTGACATAGTTTTGCAGTTATTACAAAACTGTATCTTCATTTTTATTGTCTGCTTGAAAATTTTTCTGCACCTCTTCACAGTCAACTCAAGATTTAGTTATTTTGACGAATTTAAAATGTAAGCACCACCTTATTCTGTTTTTCCCCTTCTCGTTTTCTCTTCTCTCTTTTTTTTTTTTAAAAAAAAAAAATTATTATTTTTTTTATTATGTAACACTTTCCTGGTATAAATTCCTGTGTAATATCCATTACAGTGTAATATGCATTCAAACAGAACGAACAACAAACCTGTTGAAATCAAAAAACTAGCTGTGGCTATGATGATTATTCTTATTTGTATAATTTTACTGTACACATTTGCATTAGTAATTATTAAGTAAAAACATTTCAGTTTTATTTCTATTATAAAAGTTCCCTTCTTTTACTATAGTGTACAGCTTATAGTCTATTTTCAGACACTCTTATGTCTTATGCTTTCCACAAAAATGCATATTCAGTATTACAGTCTGAATTTCCCAGAAATTAAAGCCACATTAAAGCATGAAAAAAGCAAGAACAGAAGCAATTTAATTTTTCCTAATACGCATATCCTAATATAATAATTTACAGCCATTTACATTTTTGAAAGTCAAATCATTTCTCCAATTGTGTTAAGGAAGTAAAATTATATCTCACTGTATTTCTCATGCTCTGATACCTAAATGTTACATGAATATGACAGGGACTGTCATAAATAGTGACTCAATCAGACCACATTTGATAAAACAGGGATAATAAAATTACTACTTTTTTTTTTTTCTTGTAAATTTTATTTTGTCTTTTCTATATCTGCTCCTGCTTGCCCTTCACAAAGATTTCCCTTGCACAAAAGTGCCTCTTCCCTTACCAAAGAAGGGAATCTATTCTGATGTTCAATGACAGTTGCTATCAAGATCTTTTTTATTTCAGTTTGACAGAGAATACTGGAATGTTCATGATTTTTCCAGACATTTGTTTAGTGACAACTGTCAACTCCCCATCTATCAACATGACTTCCTTGCCACTTGTTAGAATAGAGAAATGATTTTCCATACAGCTCTAGATTTCCACTTCCCAGGACCACTATGGTGAAATTTTAAGTTTAACTGATATCCAAATACAATGCTTTTATTTCAAAACAGTCCTTTTCATCCTTCCTTTATAACACTTTCTTTTCTTCCTACATTTCCACCCAGAAAAGACGGTTATAACAGTTACTTTAACACTTTAACTCTGATCACAAAAAGAAGAGTAATTTTCTTCACCATTGAGAGAATATCATGCATTGTTGTTATTCTAGCTGTTTAAATACTGTTTGAAAGTGTAAGCAGCAGCAACAACAGAAGAGACACAGTTTATTGGTTTACTTGTTTGTTTTTCATTTATTTAAACAGCTTGAGAATCCAGGAGTATTGTACTGCAGAGTCTGGCTAAGTATGTATCACCTCCAATCATTTGCTGGATGATTGATTTCCTAATTCCTTTAGATTTCAACACTGAACATCGTTCTTCTTAACCAAGTAGTTAACTGCTTACAAAATACAAAGAGACAACCATAATTACTCCATTTATTCCAAGTTCTAACCTGAAATAAGGTGTGAAGTTGTAACATTATACAAATTTATACCTGCATTTTGGAAGGTGTGATTATACTTTCTAAATGTTAAAAGAGAATATAAAGAAGAAGAGGAAAAGGGAAAGAAGATTTTAGTAGTTTTAGAAAACACTATTTAGGACACAATCTAGATTTGTTTAGTTGGACATTTTCTTAATTTAGAGTACTGAAAAACTTCCTACAACATAAATATAGAGATTATGCCAGAGGAGGGACAGTCACATTACAAATTTGGAAGGGGCTATGTTAATAAAAGTGTAGAATATTAGAACAGGTATCACTAATGCTCCTGAACATCCAATTTGTGCCCTAATTAAAATCAAAATACTTTCAATGTATATGTTAAAGCACAAGATTACATAACAAAAATTTTCCTATCTATGAAAGACAAAGTCCTAAACTGTTCACTAATGGGACGCTAGCCTAGGCTTTGAGATTAATACGTCTTTTAAATACCTTACTGAATCATAGCCTGGATGTTTCCAGGAGCCCAAACTCACTTCCTTTTTACTGAGCACTTAATTAAGAGTGATTTTTACTCTTGTATAGACTACCTGGCTCCTGAGTGCTCTCGAAGTTTATAATATATATCTTTCTATAGGGAAGTACGTGAAAATGCTGCTGTCCTTCCAAGTAGTATTCTAGCTTTTAATCATACCCTGAGAAGCTGGAGATCATGATCCAGCAATCTTCAAACAATTATAAAAATTGTCTTTAATGTGTAAGAAGAAACACAGAAGATTATGTACATAATTTACTGAAGACAACAATTTTGTAACTCACTTGGGAATAATGTAACTCACACATTACACCATATGACTCCTTCCTTTATTTCTTCTAGTTTGCAGAAGACTGCCACCTCGTCTGCTCCAAACAAAGATTAACTGATGGCCCTAAGGTGAGTCTGCAGGCAGCCCTCCTCTTCTCTCTCCCTTTCATTCTATTCAGTGCTTTGTGTGTCAAAAGATAAAGTCAAAATATGTCTGTATAGTTCTCCCATAAGAACAGAGACATGTCCCTTTCTGTTCCTGTGGTGGTTTTACTGTGCTAGGCAGCTGAACACCACAACCGCTCTCTCACTCCCCCCTCCTCAGATGAGGAAGGGAAGAAGTAAAGGAAAGAACAACTCACGGGCTGAGATAAGGATAATTTAATTAAAAGGAAAAAAATATATATATTAAGGAAATATTATTTTTAATTAAACAATTCAACTAAAGGGAAAAAAGGGAAAGGGGAAAAGGGAGGAGGAAAGGGAATAACAAAACAAAACAAGTAAAGGCTATGTGGAGTTGCAGAGGAAAGAAATTATTCTCTACTTCCCACAAATGAGTGATGCTTGACCATGTCCTTGAAGCAGGGCCTCAACGCACGTAGCCGGTGTTCAGGAGGACAGATGTTTTTGCAATGAGAGCCCACCCCTCCCCTCTTCTTCCTTTTTCCACCTTTTATTGCTGAGTATGACATCATATGGTATGGAATATCCCTTTGGTTGGTTTAGGTCAGCTGCCCTGGTGACGTTTCTTTCTCACTTTTTTGCCCACCCCCCAGGAGGGTTAGAGAAAGTCCTGATACTGTGCCAGCACTTCTCAGCAGCAGACACAACACTAGTGTGATAACACTGCTGTTCTAGCTACAAGTGCAGAGCACAGCACTGTATGGGCTGCTGCAGGGAAAGTTAACATCCCAGCCAGACCCAGTACAGTTCCTCATCTTTGATTTCAGCTAAGAACATGACAGGCTTCACCTGTTTCTCTACAATCCTTTCAGGGTTGCAATCGTCATAAAATCTTTCCCTTTTTCCCACCCTTTGGAAGGGTAACTCCCATATCTCTACTTCCATCCATGGATACCCAGAAAAAAAGTATGTGTGAAACAAAGACATCACCTTGTAAAATACAACTTGAGCTGACCTGTCTTATGAAGGCTTCACCCCTGCCCTCAGAGAGGGAGAAGAATCCACCCTCTTTCAGGGAAATTGATGACAAAAGTCAAAAATTAATCTGGTCCTCCAAAAGTCAACTAAAGTGATGGATTTAGAGGGCTGTAAAACCTAGCCCCATGAAAAAGAGAGGTGGAAGTTGTTTATCTGCAAGAGAGCAATATGGCTACTTTGGGGTTCTATAACCAGCTGTCTGGGTACCCTTTCCTTAAAGCAACACCAACTAATACATCTGCTTACATAGTCTTCAGCTTTCTTCAAATGATAACTTCCTCTTTCGTTGTTTTGATGGTCTTCCAATTTTGAGTTCATCAGATCATCAGATTGAAATGACTGCCTAGACAGACTTCACGGTGCATTATGGATTTTGTCTCCCCCCATGCAGCCTGACATTGCAGCTCATGTGGAGTTCTATGTAACATGACATAGAACATTTTGCTGAAATTAGCACAGCTGCTGGGCATTGATTGTACATAGTGAATTCAATAGTACTACATGGTTATAAGGCAGGATAGACTTTGGCCTAAGACTTTATACTGGTTTTACATATGAAATGTTGCATTAGTTTTTCGGCTTCCAAAAGCCATTTTGAAATCCGATATGTTAATGTGACAAAGGGGCTTGGAAAACAATGGGAGCTAGTTGGCTGCACCCTCATCTGGCCAGCCAATTCCATTTCCTCTCTTGTGGATATTACTGGTTTTATAAGGTGATGTATCACAATGAGAGTGTCAGCTGCATAGTTCTACAGCTGTGCTAAATCCTTCTTCACACAATTATACCCATTATGGTGTCCTGATACTAGTACACTGACTTATGAGCTGGACATGGAGTGCTATGGAGTGCTCAAGTGGTTTGGCTGCCAGCCAGGGACATGCTACAGTGCAGTGTGCTTGGCGGAGTATAGCAGATGATAGCCCATTGCTGGAAATTGCAGTTCTCTCATGCTGCGCAGAGTTATGATAGGGTGTGATGTGTTGGCAAGTGGTGACTATGATTTTATGGTAAAATTGAACTGTAGTATGAAACAGGAAGAAACTGCTTAGCAGCTTTAGTTTGTCGGGATTTGTCTCCAGCCATTTTTTCTAGTAATGAACTAGGTCAGAGTGCTGTGGTTCAGTACTCTAAGAATGTAGCCATTTACTTATTCAGCAATGAGTCTAAAGGTGTCTATATATTTTTAAATTTTACTTTTGCTTGTGTTTTATTTGAAGAAATAGTATGAATTTAGTGCTGATATTATCAAGGGATTTTCTTATTTAAGATACTTTAGTTCAGGAAAAAGAATACTAATTTCTAAATCACATCATTTCTATTTGTAGGTGTCTTCTGTGGGCTTTCAGTGTTTAATATTGATTCCTCATTGGGCTATTGCTGTATGTATATGGCCACATCTTAATGGACTAATTAGGTTTTACTAACTGTTTTAGGCAAATGTGTTTTACCTTCATTGGAACAGAGCTGGCAATTCTTTTGATGAGTTTATTTATGATGAAAAATTTCTTACATGCATCATGAAAGTTATGAGGGATCAAGACCTTTAGAACTGATGGGCTAGACTCTCTCAAAAAATTTACTCTTTTAAAATTTTGCAATGAAAAAAAGATCTTGTCTATATGGAAAAAAAAAAGTTGTTTGAAGTTAAGTGAAGATTTTGATCTCTTTGTATTAAGATGATTGAGGTTTTTCTGTTGTTATTGTTTGCTTGTTTGTTTGTTTTTCCTTAAAAATTATTTGCAAAAAACTACTGTGATAGCCAAGACAAACATCTTGATAAAAGATAAGCCAAGATAAAAACAAGAATACCTTCAACAGTGGAAACTGTCTGCACCTTGTAAAGCACAAGGGGGCAAGAAACAAAAATTGAGACAAAGTCTTCTTCCAACTAGGAGAAATCATTTAGTTCTTTTCTGATCAATGCTAGCATTATGTCATCCTATATGTGAATTGTGGAGTTTTAATGTCTAATATTCACAGTAACAAGTGGTCAATTCTTCCCAATTTGTCTCTTTGTCTAGTCACAGTAAGTATATCTAACTTTTCTTGCATAAAAGTTGCAAAAGCGTGGTACTAAGGTCTATATCTTAGAATATAAAAGAAGAACATGGATTTCTGTCTTTCATGAGAACTTGGTCTATTTGGGAAAAGTTACTGTTAGATTTTCTCAGAACACCTGAAAATGAATGAAATAGCAATTTTTGTTATTGTCCAAATGCCTGCCAAAGGTTCTATGTTCTGAAGACTGTTTTACCATATACCCACATGCTACCATCATCTCCATACTTTATATCTCTTTCAGTCATACAAAGGCTATTTTTGTTGCAATTGATGTCAACAGAATATTTAATACAAGAGAGAGATATCCAAACTGGACATCAGATGCTGCTCACATTTCAATTTGTGGTTCTTCACTAAATCTTAACAACATAATATATCCTATAGATCAAAAAGAGGTGACGGTAGCTTAAATCTAAAGCATTCTGTGAGAACATTTACTGTGAAGCAATTGCTCAATGCTAATTTCACTCAATTTGAGGAGGAAGAATGGAATGAATGAAAGGACAACTTTGTACACTCTCACATGTATGTCTACACCATTTTTAGGACCCAGAGTATCAAATGTACCTAGTGGTTCCATAACAGTGTGGACAATAATTAGTTGGCATCAAGAATTATTTTATCAATGACAAAATGTATTGCTAACAAAGTTCATCTGGAACCCAATAATCACATTTAAAGTGTTTAGTACCTTTTTATATGTCCTACTTTTCTGTGTTAACTTATTTCATAACCTTGAGCTAAAATCAAACAGAAGTTGTTAGGAGACAGCTTGAAAGATGGCATGAGAAAATAATATATATATATATTTATTATTATTATTATTATTATTATTTAGAGCAGCTATCTTCCAGACCACATCAGAGAGGACCTTGATCTCACTAACTAAAGTGATCTATGGTATCTGAAACTGCCCTGTTCATCACTTAAACTCAAGCATAAGGTAGATGTTATTTATTTTTTATTAGGTATAGGTATTAGTTCATATCCACAAGGATGAAATTTAAATCTACTTTTTAACCTTTATCTTCCTATTAAGATTTATGTTCATTGTTAAAAAATTGGGGGTTAATTTACCATGCTGTCGTTGGTCAAGATATATATTTTTCATTTTCTATTTATCTATGTGGTGTTTTCTACTTCGATGACTTTACTACATATTGTGATGTGCTATCATGTTCTTGTGTTCATAGAATCACAGAGTCATAGAATCATAGAATATCTTGAGTTGGAAGGGACCCACAAGGATCATTGAGTCCAATTCATGGCTCTGCACAGGACCACCCACAGTCCCATTTCATGCTAATATCAAGTATTAAAGTAACTGTCTTCTATGTTGACAATAGAAGCATTTATGTGTTGTAATTATCTAATATACATCAGTAGTGCTACAAAATAGTGCTATTGTTTAAAAAATGTTATTGCTTAAAAATGTCTTAACCACAGAATCACAGAATGGTTGAGGTTGGGAGGGACCTCTGGAGATCATGTAATCCAACCCCCCTTCCAAGCAGGGTCACCTAGAGCACATTGTGCAGGATGACATCCAGGTGGGTTTTGAATACCTTCAGAATAGGAGACTCCACAACCTCTCTTGGCAGCCTGTGCCAGTGCTCTGCCACCCTCACAGTAAAGAAGTGTTTTCCCATATTCTGATGGGACTTCCCATGTTTCAGTTTGTGCTTACTGCTTCTTGTCCTGCCAGTGGGCACCACTGGAAAGAGTCTAGGCCCATCCTCTTGACACCCTCCCTTCAGATATTCAGACACGTTGATCAGATCTGCTCTCAATCTTCTGTTCTCCAAGCTAAACAGGCCCAGCTCTCTCAGCCTCTCCTCATATGACAGATGCTCCAGTCCCCTCATTATCTTAGTAGCCCTCTGCTGGACTTGCTCCAGGAGCTCCATGTCCCTCTTGTACTGAGGAGCCCAGAACTGGACACAATACTCCAGAAGTGGCCTCACCAGGGCTGAGCTGAGGGGCAGGATCACCACTCGATGTGCTGGCAACGCTCTTTGTAATGCACCCCAGGATACCATTGGCCTTCTTGGCCACAAGGGCACATTGCTGGCTCATGGTCAGCCTGCTGTTCACCAGGACTCCCAGGTCCTTCTCTGCAGTGCTGCTTTCCAGTCAGTCAGCCCCCAGCCTGTATTGGTAAATGGGGTTATTCCTCCCTAGGTGGAGAACCCTCCTTGCACTTGCCTTTGTTGAACTTCATCAGGTTCCTCATTGCCCAAATCTCCAGCCTGTCCAGGTCTCTCTGAATGGACACACCCCTCTGGGGTATCAGCTGCTCTTCCCAGTTTTGTGTCATCAGCAAACTTGTTTAGGGTGGAGACTGTTCCATAATCCAGGTCATTGATGAAGAAGCTGAACAAGACTGCTCCCAATACTGATCCCTGGGGGACACTGCTAGCTACAGGCCTCCAACTGGACAGCACTGTTGAGCACAATCCTCTGAACTCTGACATCTAGCCAATTCTCAATCTACATCACTGTCCACTAATGTATGCCACCTAACCTTTGCAATACTTTTCTTACATATCAAGTAGTCATAATATCATAAGCTGTTTCAGGAAACTATTTTTCTTACACAATATATAAATAATTATATATATGTATACACAAAATATGCTTCTATAGAAAAACAGATTAGTCAGTTTACTGTGTTATTAAACAGAAAATGTAAGAGATTAGCAGGTTTTAGTTTTGTATATATACTTATTGTTTAATGAATACATGCAATTTTACAGCAAATTCACCACAGCATCTCTGTTATGATAACACCCACTAAGTGGGGACTTCTGAGTTTACTGTATTGGAAGAAGTATCATGTTGTATATTTTTAGTTGACCAAAAGGGTCAGATCTAAAAGCTCTAATAACTTCTATGATGGCAAAAAAATCAGAAAACTGTAATACGTGTGGCTTATGGATTAGTTGGTATTTGCTGTAAAAATACACAGACATAAGTAACTCCATTATAATTGGCTCTCCTCTATTTGAGATTGTGTGCATGATTTCTGTTAAAATCTGCACCACAGAATGAAATGTAAAGTGACCACAAAAATGATGCAACAGTTTATGGTTTGATTAATGTATCACATCATCTTATTCACAGAGCAATCAGCAAATTTTGATCAAAGCATTGTATTGTTAATTACATGATTTTTATTTTTTATAGGAACTCATAAGAGCAACATATTTTTATTTATTTTTTCACTTTATACATTTTGACTACCCAAATCTAGGAACAATAAAGTCATTTTCTAAATGCTTAATGAATTTTACAACGTTTGTGATGATAGTCCACTAAAATGCTTTCTAATTGTTTTTATTATTATTATTATTATTATTATCATCATTATTATTATTTGATATTTTTGTTTGATTGATTGATTTTTATTTTATTTTTTTTGCATAAGGGCTGAGAAGTTTATGTAGAACAAACTCTTATTTTGTTAACTTGTTATTTCTCCAGGAAACCGAAGAGAATTACAGCCTCAGCATCAGGTTTAGTGCACAGAAATAAACAGAGTTTGAGACTAATAGATTAACATACTGTATATTCAGAAAAAGGAAATTGCCTCAGGAAGGATTTGAAACATAATAAATCAGATTCAAGAACAAAACAGAACCATTTATTGTTATGCCACAAAGCTTTTTAAGGATATACCAATAAATTTCTACTCTCCACATACAAAACCTCTAGATTGCTATGATGACTACAATGTCAGAGAAACAGTTGTTTGAATATTCAAATGGAGGTTTTCAACCAGGAAGCTGCTAATTTTTATTTCCAGTCATCCTGTAGAAAACTGGTAGTGACAGATGACATCCAGCCTGCCTGACATGAATTTTAACTGATGTATATTCTCTGATGATTTAATTGACTGATACCTACCTGTGTGTGTTTCTACACACGTTTTAAATTATCTTTCCTAATCTTTACTTATGCTGTATATGAAAAGCTTACTCTTTGGTGTGTTAGTGATGATGTAATACAAATATTTTACATGTTATTTGTTGCTTTTTTTTTTTATTTTTTATTTTTTTTCATGTAATTTCTGAGCAAGATCTGTGACCTATTCTATTTGGATATCTCAGTTCTTCTGGCTGAACCTATCTCATCCCTTTAGGCCCTTTCAGAGGAAGTCTTGGCACAGATACTGCCTTTCAGTTATAAAATCTATTTCCTTTTGACCTATTCAATTTTTCCAGTTTCTCATTTTCTCTATGGAATTTGAGTTACTTTTCTTTCATTTTTGGATAGAGTATTTTCATTTGCTTCTCACTTTACATTCTGCTAAATCTTTCCTCTTTTCTCCATCTACACATTCTCCTACTCATTGTCATGTTGTTGGTGTTGAGCATTCCTACTGCACCTCACACACGTGGAGGTGCTATCTCTTATTCAACTCCTTTAGTGGCAACAGTCACGAAAGTTCTGGAGGAGAAAGGATGCCAGCATTTTAACTCCTTTGTTGTCTAAACTTGAGCAGATGGTCTTGTAATCTCCTAGACAGAGGAAGCTTGAATGTGCAATAGATAAAGTCTTTGGGGTGATTTTCTGAGAAAAATGAAGGACTCTGAAATGCATGAGGCACTGAAGTCAATGTTTTGATGGGAAACTGAGAGCTTCTTTGACTTTTCTTTCTTCCTCTATTTAGAGCTTCATCCTGAAGTTCATCCATGACACAGGTGAGGCTTTAGCCATTTTAATTTCAACTAAGTCTGACTTGTATGGCCAAAGATGGATAGCACTTCATCCTTTCTACAGTAAAACATAAAAGCTATCCTCATTAAATATTGTCAGCCTTCCAGTGTCACTGGTGTGTAACCTATCTCCCAGGGGTTCTCTCAGAGCTCCCTGTGATGCAAGGGCTGCTTTCACAGAATCACAGAATCACAGAATTTCTAGGTTGGAAGAGACCTCAAGATCATCGAGTCCAACCTCTGACCTAACACTAACAGTCCCCACTAAACCATATCCCTAAGCTCTACATCTAAACGTCTTTTAAAGACCTCCAGGGATGGTGACTCTAACACTTCCCTGGGCAGCCTATTCCAGTGACTAACAACCCTTTCGGTAAAGAAGTTCTTCCTAAGATCCAACCTAAAATTCCCCTGGCGCAACTTAAGCCCATTCCCCCTCGTCCTGTCACCAGGCACGTGGGAGAACAGACCAACCCCCACCTCGCTACAGCCTCCTTTCAGGTACCTGTAGAGAGCGATAAGGTCACCCCTGAGCCTCCTTTTCTCCAGGCTGAACAATCCCAGCTCCCTCAGCCGCTCCTCGTAGGACTTGTTCTCCAGGCCCCTCACCAGCTTCGTTGCCCTTCTCTGGACTCGCTTAAGCACCTCGATGTTCTTCTTGTAGCGAGGGGCCCAAAACTGAACACAGTATTCAAGGTGCGGCCTCACCAGAGCCGAGTACAGGGGGACGATCACCTCCCTAGCCCTGCTGGTCACACTGTTAATATAACATTTCAATATAACATGGTTGTGTAACCTTGACTCAGACTTCAGAAAAAAATGCTAAGCTGTGAGTAAGAGCTGTGAAAAAGTGCTAAGCTAGAAAAGAGGGGTAAAACGACAAGCAGAGGTAAGAATGCTTAAACAGGGATAGTTGGGATCTTTATTCCAGGAAAAACAAACAAACAAAAATAACATCAACATGAAAAGGTATAAAATTAAAAGGGAAAAACAGGGATCTAGAAGATGTCACATCAGCAACACTAAGGATCAGCAATGGTGGCTGACCCTCTCCATACCTGTCATCAAACTGTCTGGCCAGCAAAGACTTGCCGCATGCCTGACTGAGGTGGAAAGCATATTAATACTTAATTTTCTTTCTTCTTTTTCCAGATTCTCTGTTGTGTGTAATAGCAAAATAAAACAAAACCAAACAAGTCCTCTTTTATGCTCTCTGAATGCATACATGCTTCTTGTAGAGTGTCTTTGTTCATGGTAAAAGTTATCCAAATAAAGTGAGGCAGAAAAGGCAGGTTATAGATATTAGTTAAGAAAAGGCGTTGGCCCTGCCAAGGCAGCACATCAGCTGGTGATTAACCAGGGAGATTTACATAATAGTTACTGAGTGGGAAGCCTCACCTTGGAAATCAATATTACTGAGAAAAATTATTGTCATATAAAGTCTTAACATATGTAAAAGGATATCTGAAAACTTCACAGTCATTTTTTCTCAGTGATTATTGGATCACTAACTATACTGCTAGTACAGAAACCAGAACTTTGGAGTTCCAAGCATTTGGACAGTGCTCTCAGACATATGGTTTGATTTTTGAGTGGTCCTGTCTAGAGTCAGAAGTTGAATTCAGCGATCCATGGTCCCTTGCAAATCAGAATGCTCAATGAATCTATAATTGGCCTAAGGAAACGTAATTTACTGCAACAATTCCTCCTTGCCCCACTGTATACAAAAATACCAATGCAAAAAGAAGAGGTTAAAAACTTTTTTTTTTTTTTTTTTTTTTCCCTGTTGCAGTTATATTGTACATTAATTTCAAGAAACTGTAGAAGCTTCTAGGCAGAATTTTTTCCCTCCTATAGTTGATTTGGTATCATCCATGATGATCCAAATGTCCACTTCCACAGAAACGTCCATAAATGAAATCCTGGCTCTATTAATAGCAAAACCAGAACTCAGAACTCTCTTTCATTCATTTTTTTTTTTTTAAAGAAAAAAAAGAAAAAAGAAAAAAGAAAAATTCTCAGAAGACCACGTGGATCTATAAGCTACTAAATATTTTACCAATGTTTATTGAAGTATATTGAAAATAATGAGGGTTTGTGCAAGTTGCTATTATATGATGACTGGGATGCATTGCAGTAGGATCCACCTGTTTCAGCATTTTATAGTGGTTCCTACCCTTACATTCCCAAACAGCTTTGAAACAAACTGAGATTAATCCATAGTAAATCTCATTGTGACTTTGACTCTCTTTTCTCTGATCAAGAGAAATTTTCTTTGAGACAGTCAAATATGACAAAACATTTGCATTTTAGAAGAAAAATGTATCCAAAAGAACATCTGTGACTGAAAAATGAAAACAAACATCAAACAAATTTATGCGCCCTCTTTGAAAAACAAGTCGTTATATACAAAACCAAGAAAGAAAACAGTTAAAGTTCAATGCAACTTATATTCCTTGTACTATACAGTATTTCCCGTGAGGTTTTTTCCTGATATATAAAATGTTACTGTGTAAATGTGCTACGTACTGTAGTTCCATTTTCTATTTAATATGTGTCATGATTTACCTCTAGAAAATGAAATCATTCATAAACTGACAAGTAGTTTTGTAACAGTCTGTTGAAAGGTAGATGATTTTAAGTCGTTCTCTGCAGTTGGGACTTTTTTTTTTTTTTTTTTTTTTTTTTTCTAGAGGCTCTAGATATTTTTTAGCTGACTATATCATAGTATAGATTTAAAATAAATTTCTATGGCTATATGTAAAAATACCATAGTACAACGGTAACAGAGTCTGTTTTCTGGCATTCTAATGTTCTCTAAAAAGGTTTGAGGCATTTCTTTCCTTTATTTTTTAATGCCTCTTGTATTTCTAAGATTAAGAGTAAAAAACTACTGAAGTCCGTTTGTGTTTGTTTTTATGCAGATGTGTGTTTTTTACTATAACATATGAAAGTGATTCAAGTAATACTCTGTTCTTACAACGTTATTTCAAATATGTTAAGACACTCCATTCCCATTCAGTGCAGTTTGACCTACAAAACTAACATCTCACTATTGCTAAAGTATCCAAAGAAGACATTACAAGCCAAATGGGATTTATCAGGAGAAATACACTTTTGAAATGTAGGTTTCTAATAATAAACAATAAATAAGATTTAAGATGGAAAACAGAAAAGCATAACACCTTTTCCTATTCAAGCTGAAACTAATGGAATATAGAAACAAGTAAGAAATGTTAATATTTGAAATCAAATTTATATATATTGCAATATGAGAAGTTACTTTATTTCTAAAAGACATAGTCAGTGAAGTTACTGACACTGTCATCCCTGAGAAAACTGAATACTTTCAATGTAAATACCACAGTACAGGTCAACAATTTTTATGTTGAATTTTTGCTTCATAATAATTGTTACTGGAAAGATAAAAGAGGTGGAAGGATAAGAGAGAAGGTTGTTTGAGGTCCTTTTATAAGCAGTGTTGAGTCAAGAAATGAGCTCAAGCAAAGCAGTTTCTCAACACATAAGGGAGAGGAGAGCTGTGGAAAGATGGCACCCTGGATGCAGTGGCTGAGTGCTCAAACGCTGCATCAAGATGGGAAAGAAAATACACACCTGGGATGAGCAATGGCAGTAGTCTGAGACAGAGGCATGCAAGAGGAGAAGGAGGTGCAGAACCTATACCACAAGAGAACCAATACAAATGAGATCTGTACTATGCAGGATTCTCTTTTCTGTATCTGTTAGAGAAATGAGAAAACCTAATATCACTATGGACATGCAACCAGCAAACAGCTGTGAAACCCATATGCTTCTCTTCTGACACTAACAGCTAATCCCACAGAAAATGACTGTTTCTGCTTTCTGTGAGCTGGAGTAGCAGGTGACTGGTCTTAGATACATTTAAAGTCTTCTGGATAAATCATAAATGTACCAGTGCGATTCCACATCAAAAATCTTTTTTTTTTTTTTTTTTTTTTTTTTTTTTTTTAACTGCAATTTATTTTTTAAACCTGAAAAATATGAGACCAAACTGCACTACAACTATGTTGCTCTCTTCTGAAAGTCAAATACACGGAATTTATCTAACAACATACTTAAGATTTCACTTACTGACTTAGCTCAGATTCTTTCTGTGTTTATTTGTACTATTTATTTTGCTTTCTAGTCACCAGAATATGAGAGATCCTCATAATATTTCAGATTTTTGTCTTCACAACACCCTTGTGAGTCTCTACTCAGCACTGGTGAGGCCATACCTGAGTACAGTGTCCAGTTCTGGGCTACCCAGTGCAAGGTAGAAGTGGAGCTACTGGAAGAGGTCCTGTGAAGGGGTCAAGAGGATGATGAAAGAACAGGGACATCCATTTTGATGACAGGTTGAGAGGGCTGTGACTGTTTAGCCTGTCAAAGTGAAAGCTCAGGAGGGAGCTTCTCAATGTGTATAAATATCTGATGGCAGGATGCAGAGGACAAAGCCATGTTATTTTCAGTGGTGCCCAGTGCCAGAACAAGAGGAAATGGAAACAAGCTAAAACACAGGAGACTTCCTCTGAACATCAGGAAACACTTTCCTACTGTGTGGGTCATGGAGCACTGTCAAAGGTTTCCCAGAGCAGTTATGGAGTCTCCCTCCTTAGAGGTCTTTAAAAGCCAAAAGCCACCTGGACATGGTCCTGGGCAACTGGCTCTGGGCGGCCCTGCATGAGGAGGGGGGTTTGACCAGATGGCCTCCAGAGGTCTCTCCAACCTCAGCCATTCTGTGACTCAGTGTAGGAATAATACCTCATAGTTGTTCTCACATTTGTATTTAAAAATCTGAGATCATAAAGACGGGATCCAGCCCGTTTAAACTCACCAGGTGTCACCCAGTTTGACCCAGAACTTTCCTTAGTAATTACAAATCAGGCATACTGGACCTTCTCCCTTTTAAGCAAAGAGGCTGAAATTAAAATAAAAAGAACTTTTGCCATCTTAATATTAATATAATGTGCTTGGCTCAAATTCATATCTTATAGGACTTATATGCCAGTGTCTTCTCCACTGGGCCTCTGAATTCCCTTTGATTCCCTTGTCACTGTTCCCCAGAGCTTCTCCCAGCCCCTTCCTGCCACTTGCCACCTGACAGGCAGGAGAAGCAGCAGAAGTGGCACTTCTGAGGTAAACCCTGGGGCTTTGTTTCTCTGCTGTTGACAACAACCCCAGCTGCTAATTCTGTCATAGACTCACTATCACTGCTTATTATAAACTGTTGATATCTATGACAACTTGTAATTTGAACCCTCATAACTTAAAGGTTTAGATAAAAGTGGACTGATTTTTAGAGAAACTGCACATTTAGTGGCTCTCATTGACCTCAATGCAGTTTGTTTAAAATTGTGCGTGACTCCTTTAAAACTGAGCATGTAAAGAAGCATTAAAAAGGAGAGAATCAACCTCAAAAACCACATCAAAATGACTAAAAGGAATGAAAATATAACCAACTAATTTTAACTTCATTTTTTTAAGTAAAAATTGGCAGCTTGAAACTGAGCAGTGAGTGCTGGAAACCTTAAATATCACATATACATCATATATAATAAAGCATATTTTGTACATATGCACTTCCATCAGCCCACCTTTAATAAAAAAAGCTGTCTCCAGTTTTTGACACTAACTGTTAGTGATTTCAGGCCTTGATTAAAATGTGTATATTCATCTAGATACAGTATTTTTATATAACCTGTGCAACACTAATGAAGATTGCATGCTATGATTTACTCCAGTTTCTTGTCACATTTTCCAAACTGCAGATACTTAGGGCCGACTAGTTCTAAATTTCTTGTCGAAGTACCACTAAATATGGAGACTACAGTCCTGATTTAGGCCCCTAAGTTAGATGCTAAAAATTAGATGGTGTGAATACCCCCCTGCTGAGAACAAAACCATATAAAGTAACAGGAGCTATGTATAGAATGCAGTGCAGCCTAATACAAATCTCCTGAAAAAAAAAAAAAAAAAGCTATATGTATGATTTTTGCAAATGAAAGCCATTCCTAAGAGACGGCCACTTAGCTTCATTGAGAACTTCAAGAGCTGCTCAGCACCTCCTAACTCCAGGCCTTAAATGATCAAGCATTTTCATTCACTACTGTTCTCTACCTTGCCTGATTTCAAGCATGGTTATTACAAAAACAGGACTTACACATCATTTCCGTCTACAGTACTTTGAATTATTTAATCAATGACTTTTATTCTGCTAGCCATTCTAACAGTGATTGTGAGGGTTTCAATCAAAAGACTGTGCTGTTTCATGAGCAGTCTTCAGAGGAACAAAGCACCCTGTTGGTTTTTTTCTATGGCAAGAGCTAGAAAAATGACATTTACCATTTATGCCCATGGCACTAATGATGGATTTTAATCTGATGTATTATTCTAATATTCTCCCAAGTTTCATTATGGTGTCATGTTGATCATTCTTCTGTTAGTAAATTTTGGAACAACTCACTTCCTGCTGACAGGTACAGTGAGAGAAGATATTGCTACAGCTGACACCAGTGATCTGTCATTAAAACTGTCAGAAAGCTGACTACAAAAGAGATTTACTGTCCAGAGAAAAAAATCCAGAATATTTAGCTTCCATGTCCCTGCTGTGTCTCTTGCCATTATTAGTAACATTATAATGGCTACTTCAATTTTGATCATGAAACATTTTTAACGGAAAAAAAAAGTGAAAAATGATGCAAATTATTATTTTAACAGTATTATCAGTCTTTCACTATCAGCATTGCAGAGATCATTGTCAATTTTCAAATCTAAAGATTGTATCACCATTTATATAATAGTTTAAATAACATTTATATTGTAAAATTTATATATTTCCTGATTTTTTTTTTTATTTTTATTTTTTATATTTTAATTCCATTGTATAATTTAGCCTACCTGTAATGTTTTCCTTTAAAACTGAAGCATTTACCCTGAGATTAAAACATTGCTTTCTGAAGTATAAATATATTTCAACTACTTAACAAACAAACCTTACTATTTCATTCAACATGTGTTTCTACAAAGAGATATGAAGTCTAGAGTGGGGACAGAGCAATTACAGAAGAAATTGTGAGCCTACTATAAAGCCAATTTAATATAATATTAGTCCTAAAGTTTTAGGACACCATTATTTGGGTTCACATGAGATTATCGGTTTATAAGTGGGTTTCAATTGCAATATTTAAGGACTGGTGTCAAACAATAACTAAATCAGAGGACATACATAAAACCATTTGTTTTGTAATATTTATCTAGAGTGTAACCTTCTAAAATGGGCTGATTCCTCCTGGAAGAGGAAATAATAAATTCAATAAGAAACAGGTCCATAAGTGGTATATGTATTTTTGGACAGAGTTAAGAAACAAATGGCTTGGAATTCTGGCTAACCAGAAGGAAAGAATGCAAATAATCAAAGCTGTGAAGAGGTTGAGACATAGTTTCCTTGTGCTGTTCCATAGGACTTTCAGCCAGCAGAAGCAGTTCATATCAGCATCCTACATCCTGGTATTTACTCCAGTTTTTGTCATCTATGATATCAACAAAAACTACCCAATTTCTTTCACAATTGGAATCCCCTTCTGTAAAATGAGGTGATAATAACACTTGTCTCTCTGATGTCAGGAGAATATATTTTGTATGGTACCCTGCTTCCATTTATATAAAGCTTTAAAAATATGTCAGTGTATATTATTATACAGAAAGGAAGTTTCAAAAATCCTAATGTCAGAGTACAATATGTTTAAAATATGATAAATATAGCATCTGGTTTCAGATGCTTTTCTTTTTCTTTTTCTTTTTCTTTTTCTTTTTCTTTTTCTTTTCTTTTTCTTTTTCTTTTTCTTTTTCTTTTTTTCTTTTTCTTTTTCTTTCTTTTTCTTTTTCTTTTTC
>CM021765.1:24669648-24715219 GCA_011076525.1 Nettapus auritus
TCTTTTTCTTTTTCTTTTTCTTTTTCTTTTTCTTTTTCTTTTTCTTTCTTTTTCTTTTTCTTTTTCTTTTTCTTTTTCTTTTTCTTTTTCAATCAGAAACAGAAAAAAAGGTATACAGGATGCCTCAAAATATGAGATTTTTCACAAAGGAATGCATTTTTATTTCTCTACCTATGTCCCAAAACATGAACAATATCTTCCTACCTAGCGATCAGAATCATGTTCTGTTTTTTTTAGACAGTAGCATAAGAAATAGATTTCTGTAATGGTATTTTGGTCAAGCTGTAGGTTTTCATACATTTCTACACCATAAATGGTCCTGTCAGATGAAAGGACCTCTTCATTAATAACTTTTTACATGGCAAAGGTTGTGCTATAAATGCTTCCTAAGGATAATTATTGACCAAATTACATTTGTTTCAGAACCAGTGACTGATTTTGATTTTAAAATTCTCTTGATAGAGAATTTGCTAAAATATAAATCCTTTTTCTAGGTTCAAATCTAACTAATGGAAAAAATCATTTCTCTCTGTTAGATTATAGAACCTATGTTTGATACCCACCACATCAGTATATGCTACAATTTTTCTTGACATTTTAATTGATAAACAGAATACATAGAGCTTCTAGAGTCTTTTAATGTATATTTTGCTTTTCACTTGATTTATGAGCCTTATGAAATTTCGCCTGTACTTTTCACTAATATTTCTATATATGTGAAATTTCAATATTTCAAATGGACACAGGATCACTGGGAGATTGTGTCAACACTACAGACTGAAGTGGTAGAAGGACTTTATGTATTGCTTGACATGGTTTGGTGCACCTGAAGACCCCTCCCCCCCCCCCTTTTTTTTTTTTTTTAGTTCTTTTTGGCAAGTGGCACTCAAGCTGAATTTTATTAGCATGGTATTCAGAATTCTTTTCTTCCCAGAAAAGTCCCACCCATCATAGGTTACATCTGACCATTAATACATGTTTTATTTGCATTCAGTATCCCAAGCAATCCAGAACTTTCAATAAGTTTCAATTACTATTTATTTCATTATGTATCAGTATTCTAAGTTCTATGTCTACTGAAAACTTTGTTTTATAATTTTTCACTATATAGTAATTAGATGGGACTGACCTCTTTCAAACAGATCTCTTTCTACACGTTCATTTGATATGTGTCACCTAGCTAGTATAGTACTTAACCCACTTGATCTTATGGTAATTTTTTATTTCTACAGTTTCCAAATCAAAATTAGCAATGCTAAATCATTGTCCTAGACTAGTTTGAATATAATATATGGGCAGTATAGGAGTTAGCAGACCTGATCATTAGGGCTTTAAACTATATTTGAAGGGGGAAAGGGATAAAAACAGGCCTGCTGGTGGAAAGCTATCTATGGCACAACAAAATATGAGGGACTGTGTTCTAATGAGATTCTTCAGTCTGCTCCATGAGGTGCTGGGTACAGTGAAGTGTATTTCAAGTATTTCTACACCAATGCATACATCATAAGGAACAGACAAGGAGTCAGAAGCCTTGCATCAGTTCTAGAGCTACAACATCGCTCGCATAAGCAAAACCTGGTGAAAACAGTCCTGTGACTGGTGTTGTGATGGAAGAAGCTTTTCAGAAGGGATAGGCAGGGCAGGTGAGGCAGGGGAGTGGCGCTGCATGTAATGGAGAGTCTGGACTGTATGTAACTTGCCAGGTGTTAACTGGGAATACCACACAGCTCATGCAAACAGGTCCAAGATATTCCTAAAACACCTTGATGACAACTTCTTGGTACAGGTGCTGAGGGAGCTGACAAGGAAAGTTGCCCTCCTAGATAGATCTGTTGTTTTCAAACAGAAAGTGTTTTGTGGGTGAAGTGGTAATTGGTGACTGTCTTGGCCATAGTGACCATGAAGTAGTTGAGTTTAAAATCTTTAATGACAGCAGAACTGCCACCAAAACTTCGATGCTGGATATGGGGAGAGCAGACTTCAGGCAGCTCAGGGAACTATTTAGTAAGGTCCCCATGGAAACTGCTTTTGAAGATGTTGTGGTCTCTTTTTCTGGTCACTTTTCAGGTACCAAATCTTAAGAACACAGGAGCAGGTAATTCCAAAATGCTGGCAGTTAAACAGGTGGCACAGAAGGTTGACATGGCTGAGCAGGAATCTTGTAGACATTAGGTGGAAAAAGAAAGAAAAACATTGGAATAAACATTGATTTGTCACTTGATGAGGATGCTCACCTCATAAATAGGGACATAGGTAAAGCAGAGATGTTTAATGCCTTCTTTGTCTTTGTCTTCAACACTGATGATGAGCTCTGGGACCTCTGGAGCTCTGAGCTGGAAGATTGTGACTGCAGGAAAAATAAACTCCCACCCAGTCCTGAACTTGTGAGGGATTTGCTGCTCCACCTGGTTGCATATAAGTCTATGGGTCCCAATGGGATTCATCCCAGCATACTCAGAGAGCTGGCTGATGTCATCATGAGACCTCTCTCAATTATTTTGCAGTTGTCTTGGGAATCTGGAGAGGTCCCAGTTGACTGGAAGCTGGTAAATATTGTTCCAATTCTCAAGAAGAGCAAGAAAGAAGACTCTGGTGATTACAGGCCTGTCAATCTCACTTCAGTGTCTGGTAAAATTATGGAGAAATTTATTCTGGGATTTCTTGAAAAACACCTGAAGGACAATGTGGTCACTGGTAATAGCCATCACAGGTTCATGAAGGGAAGGTCCTGTTTAATTAACTTAATTTCCTTTTTTGACAAGGTAACCCATCTAGTTGGCCAAGGGAAGCCAATTGAGGTAATCTCACCTCAAGTACTGTGTGGGCACCATAGTATAAAAAGGACACAAAATTATTAGGGTGTCCAAAGGTAGGCTACGAAGACAGTGAAGTGTCTAGAGGAGAACATGTATGAGGAGCCACTTAAGTTGCTTGCTTTGTTCAGCCTAGAGAAGAAACTGAGGGGAGGCCTCATGGTAGCCTGCAGCTTCCTCACTTAGGGAAGCAGAGGAGCAGGTGCACTCTCTGGTGACAGTGACAGAACCCTAGGTAAAGGCATGGAGCTGTAACAGGGGAGGTTCAGAAAAAGTTTCTTCACTGAGAGGGTGCAGGAGGCTGCACTGAGTTTCTTCACTGAGAGGGACACTGCAGCAGGCTCCCCAGAGAATTGGTCATGGCACCAAAGATGCCAGAGTTTGAGAAGCATTTGAATAATGCTCTCAGACATATGGTCTGATTTCTCTGTGGCCCTGTGTGGAACCAGGAGTCAGACTTAATGGTTCCTTCCAACTATGGATATTCTGTGAATCTATGATTCTATAATTCAATATTTATCAACAGAAATTGTCTTATTATAACGAGTCTGTGTTGGAGGGGAATCATTTTCCATATACCATGTCAATTCTCTTGTGTTATATTATTGTGATTGATGACAGAGTAAAGACTTGTTGGTCAAACTGAGGCACAAGAACTGAATGCACAGGCAGTGGAAGTGGTGACATGTGGCCTGGGAAGAGTACAGGGATGCTGTCTGATGTGCAGGGATGGGATCAGGAAAGCCAAACCACAGATGAAGATGTACTTGGCAAGGAATGCAAAGAATAATAGCAAGGGATTCTGTAGATACATTAGTCAGAACAGAAAGGCTAAGGAGAGTGTATTCCCTCTGATGGATGAGAAAGGTAAACTGGTAACAACAGACATGGAGAAGGCCAAGGTACTCAACAACATTTTTGCCTCAGTCTTCAATGCCAGTGTGGCTTCCCACATCTCTAAAGTCTCTGAACCCATAGATGAGGGCTGGGGGAGCAAAGTCCTTCCCACTATAAGTGAAGAGAAGGTTTGAGATCACCTGATGAAACTGAACAGGTACAAGTCTATGGGGCCTGATAACATGCATCCTTGGATCCTGAGGGAACTGGCCAATGTAGATGCCAAGACATTCTCTATCACATTTGAAAAGTCATGGCAGTCAGGTGAAGTCCCCACTGACTGAAAAAAGGGAAACATCACTCCCATTTTTAAAAAGGCATAGAAAGGAAGACCCTGAGAACTACAGACCGGTGAGCCTCACTTCTGTGCCTGGCAAGATCATGGAAGGAATCCTCCTGGAGGCAATGTCAAGGCATAAGCAGGATAAAGAGTTGATCTGAGACAGCCAACAGCAGCTTCACCAAGGGCAAATTGTGCCTGACCAATCTGGTGGCCTTCTGTGATGGAGTGATTGCATCAACTAACAAGGGATGACCGATTGATGTCATCTACCTGCTCTTCTGCAAGGCCTTTGACAAAATCCAACATGACAACTCGATCTCCAAATTGGAGAGGTGATGGAGACTTGACAGGTGGACCATTCAGTGGATACAGAATTGACTGAATGGCCATGCCCAGAGGGTAGTGGTCAATGTTTCTATGTCCCGGTGGAGTACAGTGATGAGTGGTGTCCTTCAGGTGTTTGTCCTTGGACCACTGCTGTTTAATATATTTATAAATGACATAGACAGTGGGATCACGTAAACTCTCAGCAAGTTTGTAGATGACACTAAGCCGAGTAGTGCAGTTGATACAACAGAAGGAAGGGGTGCCATCCAAAGGAACCTGGATAAACTTGAGGTTTGGGCCTACATGAACTGAATGAGGTTCAAGTCTAAATGCAACTAAGTCGGGACAATCCCAAACATTACAGACTGTGAGAACATAGTGAGAGCAGCTGTGCAGAGAAGGACTTGGGGTTCTAGTAAAAAAAAAGCTTGACATGAGTCAGCAGTGCATGCTTGTAGCCCAGACAGTAAAATACATCCTTGGCTGCATCAAAAGAGGAGTGGCCTGCAGGTCAAAGGATGTGATTGTCCCCCTCTGTTCTGCCCTTGTGAGGCCCCACTTGTAATCCTGCATCCAGTCTGAGACCCCCAGCACAAGAAGGATGTTGATCTGTTAGAACTGGCCCAAAGCAGAACTACAAAGATGATCAGAGGGCGCACCTCTCCTAAGAAGAAATGCTGAGAGACCTGGGACTGTTCAGTCTGGAGAAGAGAAGGCTGAAGGGTCACATTCTTGCAGCTTTTCAGTACTTAAAGGGGGCTTATAAAAAAGATGGAGAAAGACACTTTGCTCAATCAGATAATAACAGAACAAGGAGAATGGTTTTAAAATAAAAGAGGAGAAATTTAGATTAGATGTTAGGAGAAAATTCACTCAGAGGGTGGTGAAGCACTGGAACAGGTTGCCCAGAGAGGTTGTGGATGCCCCACCCCTGGAGGTGTTCAAGACCAGGTTAGATGATGCCCTGAGCAACTTGATTTAGTGGGCGGCTTCCCTGCCCATGGCAGAGGGGCTGGAACTAGATGATCTTTAAGGTCTCTTCCTACTGAAGCCATTCTATGATTCTATTATCATTTAAATAGTTTATTAACTGAGATTTCTATCACTGTTTCATGACTTTTCCTGAGGGCTTATATTCCCACGTTGTTTTATTTATAGTTCTTAAGTAATTATATAATAGCTATTATCTTCCATTCCTTTATATATATATATATATTTTTTCATTCTAAGAACAGGCAAAAATCATTTATTATAATCCAAGGAGCTCCTTGATTTCAAGGCTTTTATATACAAGACATTTATAGATGCTAGTTATAATTCTTTTAATCTTCAGTAGCTGATGTTAACTTCTTATTTAGTTACAATTGAAACAAAAAGTATTTTTTCTCATGCTGCAGTCTTAGTATAGCGTTTGTCTTTTTCCAATATGCAGAACAGAAAAACTTACTGAACATTTTTGCTTGTTGAGAATTATTGCAATGTTCAACTATTCCTGTTTTGAGTAATGTATACTGTGAAATCCTATTGTATTATAATGAAATTGCAGCCCTGATTTCTCTTTGCTAATTGATGATCTTTTACGAAGATGTATGGTTTCAGAAATTTTTAAGTCAAGCCCTGTGAAGCTTTGAGCCTCTTTGTGAAGTAATGAAAGTGATAATCTTACTTGATTACAGAAGTATTAATATTTGTATACATATATGTATACATACACACAACACACACATATAGTCACTTTCCTTTTGTACCTGTGACTGAGCTCTAGCCTAAAAATATCTGTTTACTTCAAAGTACTTTTTTTTTTTTTTTTTTTTTTTTTTATAAGATGTACAGAGATGCCCCAATTTTCCTCCCATATGCTGAGGAGACATGAATCATTGAAGTTTAATTCCTTTATGTCAAGCACTTAGTGCAAACATTTGCAGACATTATTTTGATTTGATAGTAATTTTGCATTTGCAATGGCCACATGTAAAGGATTACATGGTGTGCATGGCTCAGAGACTCAGCACATTATAACATAAACTAGCAAACAGACAAAAACATTCCATTCAGGATATTTAGGAAGAGCTAAAAAAAATAATAATGTTAAAGAAACTCCACAAACTAACTTGATATGAAATAAGAAGCAGAGAACATTCATATTCCTCTGGGAGACATAAAGCCATGCAATTTAGAAGGAAACTAGAATAGATAACAATAGCTAATCCAGACTGGTTTTGGATGCACCTGTGCAAATAGATTTTTTTTGCAGGGTGCTAAATATAGGATACACATTCATGCATGATATAATAAAAGATCAGACCTTTTATTTCAAAGAATCTAAGTGGTATAAATAGAATGAGAGAAAAAAAAAAAAGTAAGTGTATATGTGCATGTGTGGTTTCAATTTATAAAGATGCAAGACCTTCTGACTCACAAAGGGATAAACTGCTGACAGCCTGTAATGCTAAAAGGCAAGAACTCTGGCAATGTGGTTAAGACCATGTATTTCTGTTTTCTTTATTAGCACAGTTGTAAGTATTTATTTTGTCTAGATGAGCAGATAGCCTACACTTAGGACAGACGTTTTCACAGTTTTATTCTTTTTATCTGTTTTGATAGAATACCCTCTTAAATTAGCAAATAAGACTACTCCTGGAAAATTCTTGGATAGGCATTTATTCAGATGTAAATAAGATCAGACTTCTACATCTGAGCTATCTTCCAGTTTAGTGAAAAGCACTTCTAAATGGTTTGATCATATACCAATCTGAAACCAGCAACTGATCACATTAAGATGTTAAAAAAAAAAAAAAAGAAAAAAAAAAAAAGCCCAAGCCCTGTGACTTTTTTTTGCCAAATTCTGTTTAGCATGGTGTTTTTACTCCTAAGTAGGAATTCAGTATAATGCATACTAATATATGCTCTTTGTAAATGTGTAAAAACGTGTGTCAATGCACAAAATGCTTTATTTCCTTGAATTTTAAACAATATATCAGATGTGACGAAAAGATACAATATTTTTCTGAAAAAAATCCACAAGAAGATGCTCTCCTGAATGAGGCCTTTACAGCACCTATCTAGGTGACTTAAAACAGCTAGCCATGAATTAGCATAGGGCAGCAAAGGAATATGCATTGGCAGCTCCTGAGTGGCAGATAGTCTTTGGCTGCCCCTACGATGCTTAGGCTGTTATGCAATTTTCCATTTTAGTTTCACCTAGTGAATAGGGTCAGCCCATACTGTCTGCAACGGATCAATATCTTAGACACATGGCCAATTCAGGGCATGCATAGAGTTCCCTTACATAATTTTTCTTTTCTCTTGTTGGGGTTTGCTGTGTTCCATTTATTAGCTATTGCTAATTCCTTTATGCACCATGTGTTTTCAAAAGGCATAATAAAAAAGCAAGATTTTAGCAATAATTGAGTGACAGCTTTAATGACATGATATAACGTCATCTACATTTATTTTTAAACCTTAAATCCCTCAAAGTTGCTTCAACAGGGTGGTGTAAATGAAAGTTAAAATGTTCTCTGATTAGGTTGTTATACATAATTTCTGTGTGATGTGAAATTGTTGTGTCTGTTTTCTCAAGGGCTCTTCTTTTATGAGACTGAATTACATCATTGCTTCACAAAAGGCATTTCTCTGCAGTATCAAGAAGGACATAGTGTGAGAAAGAGATAAATGCCAGCAGCCAACAAGTGTTAGTGCTTTTTAGCATTACTCCATTAAGACATGCTCCTAAGTACAAATTTAATTCTGAGATTTGGCGGCCCAACTAAAATCCAGAAGACTAGTTAGAGGATTAGTGTTCTAGGATGCCACTGTATATTTGGGACATTTGGGGATCAATGGAATTTACAATAGGTTTCTTCCCCCTTCCTTCTTTAAGCTTGCTCTTTCACAGATTTATAAGATGCTAAAGCAATAGTCAGTCATCTCCCCTTCAAACAACTCATGGTCATCAAGGACAGCAGCTCTCACAGATCCCGTACTGCAGATACCACTCCTCTTGCCGCACACCACCACCTGTGTTCAGAGGGAAACACTGTCTACCCCAGAATAACTATAATAATATCTCTAAGCAGGACAGAGGTGATTTTGTACGTCACACTGATGCTTCTGATCACATAAAAGCCTTTCCTTCCAAAACTCAGAATGACTGGCAAAAGAGAAATAAGTTCTGTCACTGGCAATGCAGCACAACAACTTGAAACAACAGCAAAAATAGTACTTAAAAGTAAAGGAATTACGTGGTAAAAATGACTGAAAGGTATTCAGCTAGGGTTTGATTTTATCCACAAGGCCCAGTCATTTCTTGGAAGAGTATAGAGTTCTGTCCTTAGGAAAGAAACAATTATAGCAAGAGTTCACAGAGAAGAGCTCATGGGCTTTTATATCTTCATCTACAATGCATTTTTTTGTCTGCCACTGCTACGTGGTGCACAACAAAGAAAGCAATATCATCGCTCCCCTTCACAGACCAGCAGACCTTCAGAGAAAAAGGGAAGACAGGGTGGCAAAGAGAACGAGGTCTGTCTGCAGAGCCAACTTTTTGGCAGACAGAATGGGCAAAGTCAGAGACGGAAAGAAAGTTTTGGTTTTATTTATTCTTTTTCCATACACCAGCTGTGCCTTTAGAGCTCCAGAACAGCATATGAGCTAATTGCAAACTGCCCTGCATGGCTAAACTGAACTGACAGAAATTCAGTGATGTGATATTTATATAAAAATCAAATTAAAGCTGTTTAGCTGTTTAAAATGGGCATAATACTGAAATGACCTACTAGATCTCAAACACTCAGGTATCTCTGCTGCCTTAATACACAGGAGACATCAAGGTCATGCTTGAGAAGCAGCATACAAATTAGAGCCTCATTCCTATAAGCAAAATCACATAAAAATTAAGAACATAGAGATAGAAGAAGGAAAAAAATAAAATAAAATAAAATAAAAAAGAACACCCCTCCCCCCCCCCGACAAAATCTAACACTGACAATGCATCACATAAGACTTTGAAAATTATTGAAAATTCTATTAAAATAAAATATGACAGCATGTTTTTTATACTGGTGAGATGCAGAGTTGTTGATGCCCCAGAGAGTTGTGTCCATTCAGAGAGACCTGGACAGGCTGGAGATTTGGGCAATGAGGAACCTCATGAAGTTCAACAAAGGCAAGTGCAAGGAGGGTTCTCCACCTAGGGAGGAATAACCCCATTTATCAATACAGGCTGGGGGCTGACTGACTGGAAAGCAGCACTGCAGAGAAGGACCTGGGAGTCCTGGTGAACAGCAGGCTGACCATGAGCCAGCAATGTGCCCTTGTGGCCAAGAAGGCCAATGGTATCCTGGGGTGCATTACAAAGAGCGTTGCCAGCACATCGAGTGGTGATCCTGCCCCTCAGCTCAGCCCTGGTGAGGCCACTTCTGGAGTATTGTGTCCAGTTCTGGGCTCCTCAGTACAAGAGGGACATGGAGCTCCTGGAGCAAGTCCAGCAGAGGGCTACTAAGATAATGAGGGGACTGGAGCATCTGTCATATGAGGAGAGGCTGAGAGAGCTGGGCCTGTTTAGCTTGGAGAACAGAAGATTGAGAGCAGATCTGATCAACGTGTCTGAATATCTGAAGGGAGGGTGTCAAGAGGATGGGCCTAGACTCTTTCCAGTGGTGCCCACTGGCAGGACAAGAAGCAGTAAGCACAAACTGAAACATGGGAAGTCCCATCAGAATATGGGAAAACACTTCTTTACTGTGAGGGTGGCAGAGCACTGGCACAGGCTGCCAAGAGAGGTTGTGGAGTCTCC
Source organism: Nettapus auritus (assembly GCA_011076525.1). Classification (NCBI taxonomy): domain Eukaryota; kingdom Metazoa; phylum Chordata; class Aves; order Anseriformes; family Anatidae; genus Nettapus; species Nettapus auritus. The sequence continues at coordinate 24,679,763 of CM021765.1, forward strand.
TATTCTGAAGGTATTCAAAACCCACCTGGATGTCATCCTGCACAATGTGCTCTAGGTGACCCTGCTTGGAAGGGGGGTTGGATTACATGATCTCCAGAGGTCCCTCCCAACCTAACCATTCTGTGATTCTGTGATTCTGTGATTTTGTTTTTCAGTCCATTTCTCCTCCCTGCAAAATGTTCTTGTCAAATCTTTACAAGAAAGGGAGTGTGTATGAGAAATCTACATTGACAAGTGCAGAGTGGTATCTAATCAGTATCCTAAAGAAAAGAAATGCAAGAAGAAAGCTTATACCCTTTTATAAATTAATGCCTTTTCCTCAAATCTGAATGTCAGCTTGTTTTGGATCACTGGATCCCAAACATTTATTTTATATTAATGTTATATTATCTGTTGACTTCCTTTTTCTTCACTGTCCAGCTCTGCAACTGCCTCTTTGAAACCTCTTCCTTGACTTTTCTGCTTCTTGGTGCTCTTGCTTGCTGCCAGAGTAGTTTCTTGCACCACTTGTCTCTCAGCCATATTGAGTCCTAGAGGAGGTGCAGCAAAAAAGGAACAAGCCATGAAATAATAGTCCAAAAGCTACAGAGCATAGTAGATAAAGATGGAGGAGTGGACTATTTGTGAAGTTCAATTCCTCCCTGTTCTTGTAATATATATAAATGTGTTTCTTGCTCCCATAGCAGTGGAGACTCCAAGTTAACAAACCGCGCTAACCTTGTACTCCAGGTCTTATCCGTGATGTATGTAAGGTTGTTATCTGCTACTCTAGAGGCATGTCGTAGAAATCAAGTACACATTTGCTCTCTTGAACAGTAGCACGGTAAAGAAATCTATACTGTTTTTCTGCAGTGTTTTTAATCACGTCCACACTTCACTGTGTAAGTGAGTACAGCAGTGCCCCAAATCCTTGCCTGCTCCATGGGCTGCCTGACCTCTTCTTGAAGGACAACCTGTAGACAGCCTGTCTCTCATGTCCATTTGCACACCAAATTGCTCAATATATTTAGACTTGAAGAACACCTCAGAAAACAACAACAACAGCAACAAAAAAAATCAGTTCAAAATGCAGCATAAGAATTATATCCAGCCAGATTTTTAAAAATGCCTAGAAACCTGCCCCCACTTCTTGCTTTTACATGCCATCCCAGCCAACAACCAGCATTATACAGCTGTGGGCTACACATACCCCATTAGGTCTGCTTAGCTCTTTATCTGCCTCTGACAGGATGCACACAGCAACCTCTTGCTGAGTGATTGGTGAGTTCTGGCCACTTTGAGTAACAGTCTTTGGGACTGATAGCCTTCTGTGCCTGAAGGAATCAAAAATATGACTGGGAAACAACTTGGATCTTAGTTCTGACACTGCCTTCCTATATGGCATTAGACATATCAGCATCTTACCTCAGGGTGCTGTGTAGGTGACTGTGGAAAATAATAATGTATCACTCTAAATTCCCTGGAGACTGTCTCAGACATCCAAAGCCCAACTGCCTCAGAGAGAAGAATTAAATTATATTCTAGGGGGTACTAAGCTCCGAGAAATATCAAAGTATTCATGAGGTCTAAGCTGAGGATGCTTGCCAATTCTATTTTGAAAATAAACTCTGCTACCTTTTAAGAAAATAGTTTGGAGTGACACAAAAAGAAATTCTGAGGAAGCCACTTTTCTTTCCAATCTTTGCTATAGTTTGTCTGCAGAATGATGCAACTCACCTCCAGAATATTGTAGTAGAATGAAGCTTGAGGTGAGAGATGTATTGATCAAGGACAATGTGTCTACGTAACAGCTCCAAACAACAGGTTTGCTTTATGTTCCAATATGCTATCTTATGATATGTACCATATTCCTATAATCTGTGTCCTATATTCATTTATACTGCTGTACGTTTTGTTCCTGTATGCTGTAAAGAAGACCTACACAGATTATCAGGAAAGAGTGAGTAACAGCAGTTTTTACAGAAAAAAAAAATATATATATATATTATTTATAAATAAATCATAATATAAAATAAATCATTTTATTCAGAAAGATTCAGCATGTTTAAAAGGTATCCTCACCCTTTTAAAAAGTGTTTTCTCTGTATTTCTTTCATGGAGCCTAAGGTCAGACTGGGTTCTCAGTAGATTAGAAGGATGAAAATTCAAGGGAAAAACTACTCTGCTGTTTATCAGAGGAAGGAAAGTAGGAATCTGAGATGTCAAGAATGAGAAAAATATACAGTCATAAACAAATGGATTAGGGGAGTATGAGACAAGTGGAGAACACAGGAATGTTTAGAGTGACAACAGTGATGGGAAGACAATGGGAACCAAAACAAGTTTCATATCCTTCAGCCTAACTTTGTGCTCAGAATAGATACTAGTGGAGATTAAGTTGCTGTGTTTCACGGATACTGATTGCTATTTATAGACACATATTTGTTCTAGTTTTGAAGCATTTATGAATTTCTTCTTACATTAGAACAATCAAAAAATAAAACCCGAAAACATTTGCTCTCAATGTACAACATTCCATGGAGTTTTAATTAATTACATGGCATTAAAATTAGCATTTGTAAAATGTTTGAAAAAGGTTAATGATATATTAATTTTTACAAAGGGTTGTTTTTTATTTTTATTTTATTTTATTTTATTTTATTTTATTTATTCTATTGACATTAAGGATTTTGGAGCTTTTTAAGGAGAAAGAGGCTAATGGAAACTTACACAGATATATATATATATATTTTTTTCAGGTTTTCATCTTGTGTCTAGAAATGACCATTACTGTTCAAAAAGTAGAGAAATAAAGGCATTTCTATTAGTTGTTAGAACAAATCTTTAAAAACATAAAATCTATCAATTTACTAAGTGTTCTAGCTTATAGGCTTATTTATAAAGTTATTTATAAATATTTTTAAGTTATAAGTTATGTTATTTTATATATAAATTTTTAATCAGGAATTTTTCATCAATATCTATAACATATAATGATACAGGCTGTTTTAAGAATCAAAAATAGAGTGGTGTGCATTCACCAGGAAATCATTTAGCAGTTTTTTGGTTTTTTTTTTGTTTGTTTGTTTTTTTTTGAAACTTTCCAATAAAAGAAAGGGGGAGCTGAGTTTATCAGTAACCTGAAATGAAATGAAGCAATCATCCTGAAACTTTCTATGTTTAAATCTTCAGATATTTACACAACCAGAATTTAAGCGAATTATTTAAGCAAATTGTACACTAGCCAAAAGAAAAGCTAAATGATCAGTAGGAGAAAAAAAAGCTACAAAGAACAGAGACATAATTCAGCCTGTGACAGGTGATCTGCATCAGCTACTAGGAATTTCATACCATCTTCAAAGTTAGGTGAGATGAGAAAGGTTGAATTTGTCACTAGTTGAGAAATCCATTCCAGCACAACATTTTAGTATCTGAAAGTATTTGGGGTAAGATATTGTTCAACCTGAATAGGGAGGTGGGACAGGCAGAAAGAAATCACTGGACCAGTAGACAGGAGGTGTGAGGGGGCCGTGGGAATGACAAAACTGGGGAAGTGGATGTAAGGAGAGCCAAAAGTTAATGCAGAAATATAAGATGCATAACAGTGATCAACAGAGTTGCCTTAAGAAGATGAGCAAAATATTGTGCGAGTTTAGATGAAAGGATATATATAATAACTGACAATATGATAAATTAGGAAGAACATAGTTCTTGATTCCTATTTAGGAGATTTATGACCTCAGAAGCCTGAAGGCTCATATTATTGTTCCCATAAGGGGACAGGGGTGGAAAAGCCTTATGCCTTATTACTTGCTATGACAGAAAATAACTAGACCTATCAACTTATCTCTTGTATTTACAGCAGAAAATTGTTCTGATTATTTTTTGGGAAAAAAAAAAAAAAGAAAAAGAAACATGTCTTCTGGAATGATGCCTACTGGTAATAAGGTAATAAACTATTGATAAATCTATTCACATGTATAGAGAAGAACACACTGTTACAGTAGCTTTTATGCATAGAGAAGAATGCACTGTTACAGTAGTTTTTATCAGACATGAGACACATCCAGCTCCTTGGATCATATGTGAAATGCACTCCGGTCTCCTGGCTGTACATGCAGAGCCTTGTCATGCTGTCTACCTGAATTTACCCTTCCAGTTCATCTCAGGTATTATGAGGAAAGAGACAAGGGTGAACATAGAAAGATATAGAAATGCAAGGAATAGAATAAAACTTCAAGTAAACAAAGGGAGAAGACTGGAAACAATAGGAAAAAGAAATATGTCAAAAGATTATTTTTTTTTAAGCCAACGTAAAACAATGTCTTTCCGGTTATAGAAAAGAAGAATTTACCCTTTAGGGAAGTATCTTAAAACTAAGCATGGATTTTCCCTCTGAGCTCCCAGGATTATTAACTGAGCCATGTCATAAATTGTGATACCTTATCACTGTAACTCTTGAATTCCTCTATGCTTTAGGGGTATTTATCAACCCCTAGCACATCTGTTGTGCTTATGTAGTTTGAGAGTATGAGCATCCTGAAGACTAGGAACTGAGGGCCAGATTCTCATATAACGTGAAATGTTAGAAATCCTTTGACTTCCACAGCACTTCTGTCTCAGTTGCACCACTAAAGACTGGTCTTCATTTTTTCACTTGCAGGCTGTCACTCTGTAGGTCATGCATTAGTAATAAACATCACAACAACGACCATTATTTAGAGTTTGCAGGATAATATGCCATTCAGAAAATAAACAAACAAACATACAAATAAATAAATAATTCTACTTTGTAGTTACAGCAATTTTTCACTCAGGATAAAAAAAAAAAAAAATCTTGTATGCATGGAAGACAATAAAAAACATGCAGTAATATAGACTTTATTTACACTAATGTTTAGATGAGTGTCCTATGTCATTTTCCTAGATGGTTTCCTATTTAAAAATCTACTGTCAAAACATTTTATGATGCTCTGGACTGTCTGTTCTCAGTCAAAAATCTGCAGAGCTATTCTTCTCTCCTCACATTATTTATAATGCTAATACAAATAAAGGTCATATTATGCAAAGATCTATAAAATTCTTTATCACAACAATCATATTTGAGAGGTTTATGTGATTAGCATTACATAAAAGTGACCTTCCTTTTAGAGTACTGGTATTACCCTTCCCAGTGAGAACGACCTCACTTTGAGATATCTTACTTTATTAAATTTCAACAATTAAGACTCCCCTGATTTTATTCTTAATGTAATTTTTGAGAAATAGTAATCCAATGATTGTTCTAATGGTGCTAACATTTCCTTTATGCATCTCCTCATACTGTTTACCATGAAAGCAAAATGAAGTCGTCCTCCTCCAGCAGTTTACATTGCAATATACAATTTCTGTGCAGCTGTTACCATAGTACAGAAACTATTTTAAACAGGCTTATATCACTCCATACCTAGAAAGATATACAGTGAAAGACTTCTTTAGAGGGTACAACAGAATAAACTTGCGGATATATAGCTCAGTTTGTAATCTATTTATTTTTAAATCAAAATCAAAATCCAGAAGAAGCAGGATCCTAACTTGTTAAATCTTCAGATTCTAAAATTCAGTCCTAATATTTACCAACCTATACTTTTATATTGTTCTTCAGCCATTACTAATGAAATATGTGGTCTATGAAAATAAATAACTTAATTGAGAATTAGACTTGAGAAAATAAAATAATAATCTCAATAATAGAGGAAGAATTAGTTTCATAGCTCTACATCAGATACCTCTTTTCTCCCTGAAAATATACTTTCATTAACCTATTTCTCTACAGAGCAAAGCAGCAATAATTTTAGAGTGCAATTTATCTTCCAGAGCAACCTAAAAGGGGGACAGAATGGAAGACAACTGTGTAGCTACCTGGAATATAACAGAATTTGCCTCTAGCAAAGGAACATAAGGAGCTAATTACATTGAAGGTGCAAACTAACCAATTTAAGGTGTTAGCCTGCTCAAATTATTCACATGAACAGCCCAGATAAGGTTATTGAAAATAGTAAGAAGTTGCTGATGAAATGGACAGTAACATTGAAAGATGTTACAGATGCCTGATGTTCAATGGAGCCAGACATTAGTCCTAATCCACCTTCTGTTCTACTCATGCTAAAGTTCAGATGTCTCATATAACACTGTTCCTCAGCTGAACCCTGCATGTTATACAAACACCATATGAGACTGTTCTTTCCCCATATATCCAAGGCAACCTGCCGATTTTCCAGATGTTCACCAACCCAGAAATGTAGAAGCTACCTCCCTGTGCACAAATCCTGAATAAATAAATTTGTATATCTTTGGCATACTTTCAGCTGCACTCATTTGTTTTGCACATGATGATGTCTTTTGCACTTGTACAACTTGGTGTCTGAGAATGAAAAGGGTCTTGAACATCTCTTTAACAGGGGTCTCTCATGCTGAAAGGGGCCTGGACTATGACACCTTGAAGACAAGGATTGTTTGTACATGGTGCCTTCTTTGGATGAACAGCTCTGCAAAAGTTTTGTGTAGGTTGGGACTGTGTTGTCTTCTAATTTTTAAATCTACAGTAATATTGAAAGGTAAGACTCATGGAAGTTTCGATCAATGTGTAAAAGCCTTCCTACTCATTTAGAGAGAAATGATATTCTTCATTTCCCACAAATGGAACAACTCTGATTTTCTCTCCAAGTAGGTTTGCACTAATGTAAGCGAACTCCCCTCAGAAAAGTGATTTACATCACCATATAGCGGAACAGAGTCAATAACTACTGAGACAAATAAAGGAAATCTTAACGAAGACTTCACTTCTGTGTGCATTTTTAAAAATGCTAGGTAAATAACTCTAAGAAGGGCATAATTATGCACCATTAAAGGCTGCTGCTGCATCAGCTTGAAGAGGCTGCAGGAGCCTTGCGCACTACCACAGCTGGGGCATGGAAGTTAAACTTGCTTGCACTGGTCTCCCTACAGAGCAGACATTTGTCCACTAAACAGAAAAAGTTTGTTCACTGGATAAATGAGGTAAGATGACATAGGAGTGGAGGACAGGGGAAAACCTTAAAACAATTCATCTTTTCCCAGCTGCCACACTTGAAAAGAGTAGTTACTCCTGCTCTGCTGAAGATACTGATTTGGAACATTTCATAATGGATAAGATAGGAAATAGATTGCCACTTTCTCAGACATTTCTATGCACTGATCCCACTTCCTTTTGGCAAGACCAAATCCACTTTCATAAATGTTTAGGAGTTTTTTTTTTTTTGCTTTCTATGTTTTTGTATTTGTTTTTGTGTGTATTTGTGTGCATATGTTTTCTGATAATTTAAAAATGATAGATAAACGTGTAGCAGATCAGCAGATATCAACCCTCATAAAACCAAACTTGGAATAAGGCAACCTATCTTGTATTTCATATCTACATTTGTAAGGAAGGAACTGTAATCCCTCTCAGGTAGCTTGTGAGTGAAGTTGAGCAAAATGTTTCAGAAATTATAATCTATTGATTATATTGATTACTTACAACAAACTGATTATACATGTAATCCATTGACTGCATACATCTTTAAATTATATGTTGTTTGCCAAAAATACATGATTGGAGTTACTTCTGAATTTTTCTAATTTTGAATTAATAATTTCAGATGAAGAGGCATGTTTTAAAAATGAAATAAAAATGAATGTTTGTTTTCACAGCTGGCTGTGAAACATACGAAAAATACTTTGAATTTTAACTTTAAATTTTATTTATTTAGGAAAAAAAAAGAATTAAAGATGGTATGAACCTCACTCATAATCCGAAAAACTCAACTGTTGTCAAATATGACAGTGGTTAGTAAAGCTGAAAATATATATTTTTCTCTTTCTATGCTGTTTGGCTGGTAAACTAAAGGGAATCAGTTACTTTTTCCATGCTCCTTATGATGATACACTTCACCCATGAGGAGAAAAACACATTAAGTAGAATGTACATTATTAACAGAAGTCAATGCATATTAATTATCTGAAAATAAGCAGAAGTTATTTTTATGTAGTTTGGTGTGTGTACAATTCTAAATCTTCAAGGAGATTTCAGAGTTTATGTTAGAGATTTAATCACTTTTTTTAACAGATAAGGGTGATTAAAGATAATATTCAGCTGCCCCACATTTTCTTTAAACTTTGATTTGTCGTTAGAAGAGAAAAAAAAAAAAAGACTGAAAATCTGTTTTACTCCTGCATAATTCTGTCTTTGGTATTCATTAAGAAAATATGTACATGCCTTGGAAAATAAAATTACCCCTGACATTTTTGTTCTTTGTGAAATCTGATATATTTTAAACAAACGTAAAAATGATATAACCTACTATTTTAATTGTTTTATTCTGTCTATATTATGTGTACTTTGTAGATGTATTAAATTGAAAAGACATGGGATTAGTAAGTGCATTCTTTCTTTCCTTTAAAAGAGACATCATTCAGATTTTTTCCACATAATAATCAAATTTTCAGATCTGCTTTTAAATATTGGTAGTTTTAAATTTCAGTGAGACACAAAGCATTTTTCAATATGTTAAATATTTTCTTGATTGTCTGAAAACATCTGATTCCTGATGGAGGAAAAAGTAGAAATGAAAAAAAAAAAATCTTCTGTAATTTGGAACCTTTTTTGAAAATGCCTCATCTGGAATTTAATGGCTACTACTATATTATCATTGATTTCAGTGTATTTTGAGGGACATCTTGAGATCTTCTAAAAGACTAGATTTGCTGTGTCAGCACTGATGTTTCAGCTGTGGTGGCAGGCATAGCTAGAGCCTGCTGGGATGCCACATGCCTCAACACATTTGCTGACTTCACATACACATATTGACTTCAAGCATTTTTCTAGTGAAGATCGTGGAAGGTCTGGGGCCGTAAAGATGATAGGTCACCACGATGCTCTCAGCTTATGACATTCTCAGACCATGAGGGCGTTGAGGTAGGTAGTAAGCCTAGTAAGGTAGTAAGACCAACCATAAGGTATTGGTTATTGAGTCTGAAGAACCAAAACCTGGTTTTACTGATTAACACCAGTTTAGGAAAACTGAATAAAATTCCAATCTTTTTGTATTTTTTTTTTTTCAGATTGTCCTCAGTTTGGCATTTCTTTGGCAGTTTTTGTTAAAAAAAAAGGAAAAGTAATAATGCTTAATGTATCTGTCAATTTCCAATCAACTTTTGAACCCATTGTCCAAAGTCTACCAAATTTGATAGAGAAATGATGATATCAAATATAACAAGTTCCTCAAAAACTTTAAAATATTACTACTAAATATGAACATATATGAAAACTGAATGGAGTATGAATTAATCTCTAATTAGACATGTGAAAAGTCATGCAAGAAAGATATATTATGAATACCCCAAAACAGAAAAAGCTCCTATTAGAGATTACAGTTTGAGATGTCAGAAAATCCAAGCGTGAGCCATAGCACAACAGAAAAATAGTTCATTACTTCTTCCACTAATTCTACTACAATTTTTTTCATAAGGTCACTTTCTGAAACAGAAAATCTGTTCTTGCAATGACTATTTCTTTGAGTACCCAGTTCACATTTAGCTAACAGCATTAAATTTTCTGTATTATATCTATCTATATATATGTATTAAAAAAAGTTACAGAAATTGAAAACACCAGCATTTAATAATTTCAGTCTGAAAGAGATACATCAGGTCACATTCAACAATTTTGCCAACAGCTATCTCTTGAAACATTATTACATTTAAGATGAATGAGTACAGGACTGGTATTTGAAGAACAAGGCAAAATTAGATGAGTAGACCAGGTTTCATATATATATATATATATATATATAATACTAGTAATCTAAATGTTTGTTATTTTCAATATACCATTTAGTAGCTTTAAAAAGTATTGTTAGCTTCCAGGATGTGATGGAATATGTAAATCATCATCTGATGGATAGTTTTGTTCTACAGTCCAACTCTGTATTTCCTTCTCACACTAAACCATGTCTGTGTGTGCCTTCAGCAAAAAATTTTGATCCACAGACTTTAATGGAGTTTTGCCATGGAGTCTGATAGGATTGTGTTTTCCAGGAATTTATACCTGATTAATGATTGTAACAATGAAACAGAGCAAGTTGTTGACCTGCATAAAATATACAACTAATAGTAGATGAGTGATCAGAAAATGTCCCTGGCTACTTATTTTTTAAAGAGCTGTTCTACAGCTCTAGATGTCCACAGAGATATATGTCTTTATTATTATTATTATTATTATTATTATTGTTATTATTATTATAATATTTTTTTATGAGTATCTAGAACTTCTGCCTCAGTGTAGCTTTTACATTAGATTTTTCGGAACATCTCTTCAAGTTACAAGGGCCGCTACCCTAGAGTTCAGCTTAATTTTAATGCAAGTGATTTTTAGATATATGTTGATTTATAATCAGAGGAATTAGAATTTATTATTCATTCCCACTGCAGTTTTGATTGCATTCTTCTACTAAGGTTCCACAAAACATACAAAGATCCTTAGTTGAACTTTCTGGCCACAAACGAGGAGTGATAGAACATGAGTAAGTCTACCTTTGTATCGTACATCTGGATCACTCCAGAAATGATCCAGTTTACAATGAAATAGAAACGGCTTGACTCTGCTCTAGCTCCTGGTAAAAAAGTTAACCTTATAGTGCTGAATCTTTTGAATATTATTAGAGTAAAATATTTTCAATTTAGAAGAGTCAGCCTTACTTTCTGTAAGTGACTATTACAATCTAGTAGCCATTTATTTCTGCTTTATTTTACTTTCAGCTACAAATGAGCTGTTCACTTAAACTGACATAAATTTTCTGCACAAAGTGGAAGACAATGAACCGTTTGCTGCAAAGAAATATAATATTACAACTATATATATATAAAAAAGAACAACACTACCTTTTAGTGTGTCAGATTTATTAAAAACCTCATGTGTTTATCAAAATACCAATCAGCTAACACCAGATACTGAAAGGGGATAAAATGAGTTGTCTTGGAAGAAGTACTTTTGGTTTGGATTTCACTGTGTTTAACAGCAGATTTGGAGTAATAACTCAAAAGATGGACATTCCTGGCATTCACTCTTGTTTTAGAAACACTGAGTTAGCCTGTGCCAAAGGAACACTGACCTTTCCCCAAGCCAGAAATTAAGGATGAAAAATTCTTTGAGCCTGGGTAACTTACTGTTTAGATGACAAGAACCAGAGCATTAGGCAAACGCACACAGACTGTCTCCATCCTTTTTGGACTCTGATGTTTTAAAAGGAAAGAGTGATTCAGTTATCCACTCTCAAAAGGGACCACAGACTTTTTATATATCTATGTGACAACTACCAGGCTATGAGTTTGAATCCCATGGAGATGCCTAATTGGATGGGATTTAGGTTTTCTTGCATTTCTAAATTTACTTGAATGTCTTAACCGTACAAGCCATTGGCATATTGGGTCTCTTTGAATTCTACAAAGATTGTGTCAGCGTGGAACCACGCTTACATCTGGTAAGCACTCGTGGTGTGTTTCTCCAGCACAAAATGTTAACTGGCCTTGAAGTACAGGCTTTATTTGCTTGTATAGCATTGAAATAATAGTGCTGTTTTCAGTTCAGGGACATTTAGGCAGCTCTAACACGCGGGTTTGTGCACTGTGCTTTACTGTGCATAAAAAATGTAAATTACAAGCAGAAGTAGAAGATGTGTTCAAATTTGGGAAGGCAAATTACTTAAAGTGTGAAGTTATTCCCTGATCATAACAATACTTAAGTTTCTTAGAGGAACCAGGCCTAATATTGTGGTGATCTACATTATTTTTATATAATTTTGTTGGGGGAAACATTTTTAATAATCAATGGCCTGCCTTCAAACTTTGGTCAGAAATTTGATGGTGTATATATAGACTTTAACAGAGAGGCAATGATGGAGATTTTTTTTTTGTCCCATTCATAAAGAAACATTTGAATTGCAATACAAAACAAAGATATACAACATTATTAATTCTTTTTACAGAACTTGAAGAAAAATCATAAATCACATGTTACAAAATAAATGAACAAGTAAAGAGCTCTTGCATCCACTGATCTCTGACTTATGCGGTCTTAAGATTTTTTTCAGAGCACAGAAATGAAATAAAATAAAATAAAATAAAATAAAATAAAATAAAATAAATCAGAGCTAAATTAATTATCTGTCCATTTTGCATTCTTCTGCTGTCTTCACAGCTTTGATTTCTTCATTATGTTTTCTTAAGTGTAATACCTAGCAATTCATAAAGCCCAAATGCTGGTTGTTAAACAGAAAACAAAGTGAGACAATATCTCTTATTGAACTTATTGGGAACAAATGCAATATAAAACTAACATAATATAGTTTTCTGATCCTCAGTGCAAGAGGCTCTCAGATCCCAAAGGCTGTCTCCATTCACATCATTTTAAGCATCTTAAAGTTAGTTACTCCATCAACTTTAGTCATGTATGCTCCCTTTTTAATCAAGGAAGAGAAATTGATACTTCAAGAGTAAAAAGAACAGGCATGCTTATGAGATGCCTTATCCCTTCTTCAGTTAATGAAAACTTCTGCTATTTACCTAAAATATCCATACCTACATCTGTAATCCAGTACAATGAAAGTGACCTGAGATGAATCCCAAGCTAAAACCTAAATCTAAATGCTTAAGTATACCATGAAATTATATATTACCCAGCTCATTTACATTTCTTTTTATGTAGTTCTGGGATATGGGCTGAAAAGACAAGCAGCTTCTCCTTCAATGAAGTTACAAGCATAAATCACATACCAATTAATGTACCATGAATCATGTGTCACATCTATTGACAAACCTGTTCCTGCCTGTATGGATGCGGCTTTGATAGAAACTTCTGCTGCAGTTTCTATTTTGAGACATTCAAAGATTTGCTTCAAGATTGCTAGGCACATAAAAGATTGAAACTTGATTTGATCTTGCCAATGACAGAGACACTGGCTCATTAATCTGTCTAGGAGCCTCTTAAGTTCTTTGTTTTGTTATAAACTGAATTGTCATGAAAAGGAAGAAAAATCTGATTTTAAAGCTGTTAAAGAAGTTAAAAGAATAACTAGTGCAACTAGTGATTAGTTAATTTGGTTTGAAATTATTACGGTTTTTCTATTACTTTGAGTTTTTTTGTTTGTTTGCTTGTTTTTTGTGTGTGTGTGTGTGTGTTTAGCATTCTGGACATTAGCTCACTGAATTTCACTCCACTATTGTGCTGATTTTGTAAAGTATACTGTAAGCCCTGAAGCTAGGTGTTTTGTTGTTGTTGTTTAATTATTATTATTATTTTTTTTTGTCATACAAGTCAACATAGAATGTCTGATTATGAAAGCAGAAATATATCCAAACCATGCAAAATTGCAGCTCCTGATATGAACATAGAATTACCATATAGGAAAACATACCTCTTTGTGCAGAAAAAAAAAAGTTCAAATGTATAATGGTAATTAATGTAACAAAACATGCAGATTTATAATTTTGCCAATGTTTTGTGTATTGGCCCTGAGACTCTGCATGTTTCAAAAACTGGTGCTGAATACTTATAATAGATATATAGCCTTATAAGGATAATTCTGTTCACTATTTAAGGGCTGGAATTCATTTATAATGAACAGTTATACTTTTATGAAGGCATATTTTAAGTAAACATTATGATAATATTGGATAAATTCTTTCTTTATTCAGTCCCAGACCCATGATAACTTTTTTATTATTATTTTTTAATTTTTTATAAGATACCCTTTTTATTTCATTCCTGTAGTCAGCAATTGCAGTAGAACCTACTACCTTCCTTCAACCTTTTTTTGCGACTTCTGCAATCTCATATGCACCAAGATTTCAGAAGAGCAGTTGACTCTTGCTTTTGTCAAGGGTATGTATGGTATTTTTTAATGGTCTTTCACCAGACCTGTTTACTATATAAAAATGAATTTTTGGAAAGTGTATTTGTACTCCATATGCATCAATGTACGCAATGACTTACCACTAGATTACCCAGCAATTTGGTACTGTAGTAGATTGCTTTGTTTTTCAGGCAAAATGCATTTTCTAAAATGGTAAAATCAAATTGTAAAATTTCAAATTCAAATTGATTTGAAATGGTAAAAAATGAAAAAAAAAAAAAAAAAAGTAAAAAGAAAAAGGGTAAAGCCTGTCTGTATGATAGTAAATTTCTTAGGTTTTGTCTGAAGATATGAACTGACTTGAAGACATGAACAAGCAGACATGATCAAGCATCCTGTGAAAAGACACAGCATAACAGAAAAAAAAATGCCTCTCCTGACAGGGGATTTGAAAAAGAATGAGATACATTTATGCTATAGACAGCTCAGTTAAAGTACTTTTGGACTGTGTTTAAATACTGTGGTGATGGACATGTTACAAGGCACTTAAAAAAAAAGAATTTATAGACCTCCCTACATTCTATCAAGCACTGGTAAAAACTTGAAAAGTGTGTAACTGTAGCTGCAAATATTTTTCAAAAAAAAAAGCAGCACTTAACTGATATGTGAATTATTTAATACGAAAAAAAATATGGAAACCATAACCCCACCCCCCCAGTGTAGTATTTCTCCAGAATTCACATTTTATTTGGACTAAGTGAACACTATCCATCTCTTTTCAGATTAATCTCTGAACATAATGCACAGACTCCAATATGGTAAAATGATTCTGTAATACTTAGAAATAATTCAAGGATGTGTACAATACAAAAAGAGAAATGGACTTAATTAACTCTGAGCAATCTTCTGACAGGAAAAAGCTTGTTAACTGGATTTTCAAACGCTAATCCACAGTTCGTTACATTTAATTTAACTAATTATGTCACACAGAAGGTACTTTTAGCCTATATGATATTTTGTTCTATTACCTTTTAGCTACACAAATAAATGCTCCCTTTTATTTATTTGGTTAAAATTTCCTAAAGAAAGCTCTATGAACATAGTGCTTTCAGTAGTGTTTTAAACCAACATTAACAATTGAAAGATGCATTCCGTCGTCCCTTCATGCTTAAAGATTTACAGTAGATCATACATATGACAGCTAGATTTTGATAATAGTGACTAATTTAGATTTCAAAGAAAAGAGGTGTGAACATATAATTTAGACAATTCCAAATAAGTTCAAACTCTTTGATGATCAGGGTAACACATACAGTGATAGAAAATGCATTCATCATTTTCTGTGAAAAAAAAATGTAACAACCTATGTTACTTAATCCTTTCAATTTAATAATTCAGTTTTCATAATTACTGTAATTAAATGCAATTTAATTGCAAGTATTGATCCTGAGAATTATTTTATAATTTTTCATTGCTGCTTCCTAAAAATTGCTTTTGAGTAGTGATTTTGTTAATAATTGTATAACTTTAAAACAAACAAACAAACAAACAACACAGTTTAAAAATACTTTTACAAAGCTATCCTTGATCTGTCTGGATTCTCAAACAGCAATTATAGTTTATAATCTCTAAGAAAACCAGTTACCTTAATCCCCAAAAAATCAAGGGGAAAGCTTCTTTTGTCCTTGTAGATCTGTGCCATCAAAATCTAAGTCCCACTAACATTTAATGAAATCTACTTTTAAGGATGTGATTCCGATATGTGTCTCTGTTGTCACCTCTTGTCCAGCAGTTACAGATGTTCTCAAAACACTGTTTTTACTAGTGCCTGAGTGCTTCTTGTTCCCCTCATGGGAACGCAGAAGGGCAGGCAAAACTTTTGCTGGTCTTGTAGGAGAGGGCAATTAGAAAGGCCACCTTCGAAACAAAAGCATTTGGCTTGGCTTTGGTATTATTCACCTTAAATCTCAGCAGGACTGCTTCACTGCAGTCTTATGCTTGAATTTCCCACCTTTTATCTAAACTTCCTCTCCTGTCTGATTTTCAGTTATCTAAACTAGAGTTTAGATTTCTCTTGTGGGAGCAGTTCTTTTGTTTAAGCAATTATCTAATGACTGACACAGAGGTTTGAACTTGGGTTACCACTTCTCAGAGAAATGTGTTGGAGCTGTACCATAAGCTTGTCCTTCACTCTTTATTACTTACAGAAAAAGGAACAGATCCATCAAGCAAGAAACTGCAGCTCATGGAGGCAAAGTCACCTGCCTCCTGCTTAGGCAACCGTTTTTTCAAGGCCCTGTTTCAGGTCAGGTGAGCGGGGAGAAGCTTGTGTCTCCCTCATTTCTTATGGATACTCTTTCCTCTATAGGTTTTTTTAGAAATAGGAAGGGAATCTTTTTTTTTCCCAATACTAGGTTGATATCTAGGAGGCACAGAACTAGTGGCTGAAGACATTGAGAAGAGGCAGGTACTACTGAGCTGACTTGGCTACCCATATTTCCTCTCCACACTATTTTCACTTGCATTTAATTCCACACAGCTAAAGCTGTTTTTCATGTCACGTGCTTCCAGGAGGCCTAGGTTTTTAACTTTTAATATGTGGTATTTGCTGCTCAGAGCTTCATGTCATTGTAAGATGACAGTGAGGCCACATGGTTATAAGCAGACCATGCCAAATACTCTTGATTGAAACACCTACATCACTTTCTGTAAACAGATCTTAAATGACATCATACTATTAGAAAATCTAAATTCAGAGATTTGCCCAAGCTCATTAAAAAACTGCATCAGGGAAAAACATCCCCCTGGTCTCTTTCTAAATGATGGACCTATCGGCAGTTTGTGAGTCACTCAGACCAATGTTTATTAAGAAATATGTTCCTGAAATAATCACAGTGAATCATGAAGCTTACTTGCAAGAGATCCCAGAACTGAACACAGTACTCCAGGTGGGGTCTCAAATAAGTGGAGTAGCAGGTTGTTCAGTTAGTGTTCATACTTTGCTTTCCTGTAAAAATACCCCATTAAAATTAGGCATTCAAAAGTGAGGTGCAATGGAGGTGAATGAGTTAATGTGCATCAAGCCACATGGTCCTGACTATTAAAAATTAGTGAGACAAATTACCTTGGAGGAGTATGCTTCAACAGTGACAAATTTAGTCCATTATGAAGCCACAAAATTTTCTCACACTCAAAAAATCCTTCCACTGTACAACGAAGTTGCTCCTTCTACTTCCAGTTCGCAGTCTGCTCACTGCTTTTACAGTAAGGATGCCTACAGTTTGAGGTCTTAAGCAGAATTTTTGACTCCTCTTTCTCTAGTCTTACTCCTTTCTCTCAAAGATGTTTCCCTTCTTAGCTTTACCACTATTACCCTTTGAAGTAATGAGTTCAAGCTGACTTCCAAGTTTTTAGGTAATCACAAGGAAATGAGAGGAAATGAACAAAGAAGTGACAGAAAGTGTAGTAGAAGGGTGGGAAAGGTACAGGAAACAGGGTTAGGATTTTGTTTTAAGGGTTATGAAGCATGCAGTCGGGTGAAGAACTCAGAACAAAATAAGATCATTGTTTTTATGATAAAATCTGGGCCCACCTCTAAATCTTTAGATTGAGGGTGGGAGTAGTGACAACATTAGTGAAAGTGGAAGGGAAATGCTTCAAGGTTTCAGCAACAGGGGAGTAGAAAGATGCAAAATGAAGGAGTACAAAAAGAGACATTCAGGTACCTTGGACTTTCTTCTAGATTGAGGCCTGCCTTCATATCTAGATACAAATTCAAGGATCTGCGCTGCTTCCACTTGTTGGATATTGAAGGTATTTGATTAGACATTTATTTTTTGGATTATGTAAGAAACAACATATGCTGTTTGAGGCCAAAAGCTTATTTGATGCTACATTTGATTAATTGGTAGGCTGGGATTAATACATTTTAAGATTAATTTTGTTCTCCTTGTCTCCTGTGGCATTATGTCAAGGTGAAAATGTACCATTGGCTTTTATTATTATTATTATTATTTTTTTTTTTTTTTTTTTTTTTTTCTGGTGTACTCTGTGTATCCAAGTTAATCTGTAAATGGGTTGTTATAATCTGGTTTGGTACATCACCTTGATAGTGATTTTTAAAAGGTACTAGTTAGCACAAATTCTGTTTAAAATTTTTATGCAGCTGATGTTTTGAAATCTCTGAAACTAAATAGTGCAACCTGGTGCAGCAATTCATTTTTATTCTGACACCCAGTAAAAAGGATGATCCTTAGCTCAGTATAGCTTTGACTGAGGAGGATTTGCAATGATTTACACCAGATTACAAACCAGTCCTAACTTCTTAGCCTTGTAACCGCAAGTTCAGTCATTCTAGGAAAGATGATGTAATTGTTTCTATTCTACCATCAGTTTCCTGAAAACCTTCTGAACAATCTGACATCTTCTCAGAATAAATAATCCAGACACAGAGCATCATCTTTCACCACTTGATTTTTGTGCAGAAAATAGCTTCTGTGTAAAACGAGTCACAAATTGGACGTAATACAAAACACTAGCAATCAACATATTTTCTGACATAACACCATACGTAAGAAAGAAAGCATTATACCATATTTCAATGAACTTTAATAAAATTGGATTCAAATATTTCAGCAGTCTATTGAGCCACAAAAAGAATAAATTTTTCCCACTGGGAAAAAAGAAAAAAAAAAAAAGTGGTGTGTGTATGTGTTGTAAAGAACTTCAGCAGTGAAAGGACTGAAAAGATAGAAAATCCCCATTTGCCAGTGAAACTACTCTCACGCAGGACTGAAGTTACATTTGAATTGACACCATTACAATTCACACAGAAATGCCTTCTATATATGCACAGCAAATTTTAAGCAATGGTAACAGACAAAAAAAACACTGAATGGCCTTCTTTCCTTGATTTCAAAGAAACTATAACAAAACAAAATATCTCTGGATCTTTCAGAAATGAGGTTACACTAAGATAACTGCTTTCAATGTACGAAAATGTAACTTTTTTAAATTTATTTTTATTTTTATTTTTTATTTTTTTTTAATTCTGTGCTCACCATCTTCTTTGCTACTTTTCTATAGGGAAAGAAAATATGTGCATTTGAACTGAGTGATGCCCATTAACAAATGGTGTTATCTCTGAACAAGAAGGGTCAAAGCAGAAAAAGAAAAAAAAAGTGGATGTGAAATAAGAGGCAGAGAACATACTGGGTAGAAAATATGAGTAAAAGACCAAAGGCAGAAGACAAGGGTTACATAAAAGGAATAAAGAATGATGGGGATGAGAGAAGTAGACTGTAGAGACTGGAGAGTAGTACCAACTGTGAAAAATGTGATTGTGGCAAAATTCTTAATGCCTCTTGCAAAAACCTTACAGTTCAGACTGGAGATACCCAAATGTGTGATTTGCTTGCTTCTTAAATTATATTGGCCAAGTAGACAAAATGTTATACTTTAGTCAGCAAAACTTATTTTTTCTACGAAGTGATGTAAACCTCTTAATGTCTGGGATCCTGGATGCTAGTAAATCAGATTATGTGCTTACAGTACAATAAAAAAAATGTTTTTATCTACACTAACTAATATAAAGAAGCAATGGTGTTTGTAGAGTAGCAACGTATTAATATCTTGGGGAATTCCGACATTCTGCCTATATATATCTGAAGACTGCATGCAGCATTAAATTGTAGCTGGTAAAAGAAATACATTTTACTATATATTACTGATTACCCACAGCAAACTCAGCATTTTGTATTTTATTCAGTATATATATATATATATATATTTTTTTTTTTTCTATTTGGGGACTTTGAGGCAAAGAAAAACACAGAAACGCAATGGGAAAAATTGAGCTGATCTGACATGAGTTAACTAAAGTACCATGGATGATATTACCTTGTGCATCAACTCATGCTTGAAGATGGGCAAGTGGGAATGTTTCTTTTTGATATTCAAGTTTAAAAGGACAGTGGGAATTGAACAGAGGAGAGGTAGAAGGGAATGATGGGGAAGAGACATGATGACTAGTGATCAAATGAGGAAGAGCTGGACCAGACTGGCAGACAAAGTTTGCAGGGTGATGTGAATAAGTGGGATTTTTTTAATCAACAAAACAGTACTGAAAGGGTTCTACTTCAAGTGTCTGCATATACTTAAAAAAGTGTCTACAGGATGACATTATGGGGAAAGCTCACATACCTTTCCATGAAAAATCAGCACATCTTGGTGCCCATCTGAAGTGCCTGTGCAATAATGTCTACAGCATGAAGAACCAACAGAAGAAATCAGAGTCAGAATGCAGTCACAGGGCTACAATATCTCATTGGGATCACAATAAGGTGGTAGGATAGCTCACATGACAAAGGTGTTGCAATGGATAGATACATATGAATGTTCTACTATATCATATGTGATTTCTCAAGGACAGGCTAGAAGAGAAACAATGAATCTCCTTTTATGCCTGCAAGGCCTGTGCCATGTGAGCATGGAACTCTGCCTATGGACAGGTATGAGCCAACTGAGAGTTGGGTCTCAATGGTTCAAGATTAATAGACAGACCAACACAGGCAGTGTTATGGTAGATGCCTGCTAGAGAACACCTGATCAGGGAAAAGAACCAGATGAAGCCTTCTTCAGACAACTAGAAGAAACCTTACATTTGTAAGGCCTCGTCCTCATAGGGGTAATCATCCCAATATCTGCTGGAGGGACAACAGACAGGACAGGAAGTTTCTGGAATGCAATGCAGATAGCTCCTGTAACATCTCTGTCAAGAAGTTAATGGTGAGAGGCACTCTGTTGGACCTCAGGAAAGGAAAACCAGATTGGGGCTGTGGAATTCAAGGATCCTGAGAGAAGGGAACAAGGCAAAAAGTAGGATCAACAACACTGGACTTCAAGAGGGTAGGCAGTGCCCTGTTCAGGGTTCTGCTTGGAAAAAATCCCATTAGGGCCAGACCTGGAGAAAGTAGGGGTCCAGGAGACCTGGTTGATTTTCATGGGTCACCTTCTCCAAGCTGCAATGTCAGCAGAAGGCCTGCAAGGATGAACAAGGAGATCCTGACAAAACTCAAACATAAAATAGAAGCATAAAGGAGGTGGAATCAGTGAAAAGTGATAATACTATGGAGACACTGTCCTAGTATGCATGGGTGGAACCGGGAAAGCCAATGCCCTTTTGGAATTGAATCTTGCAAGGGATGAGAAGTTCAGTAAGAAAGGCACAGGTACATCAAAAACAGAAGGAAAAGGAGAGAAAACATGCCAGGGCTGCTGGATGGGACAGGAAAGGACCAAGGCATGAAGGCTTTCTTTGACTCAGTCTTTACTGGTAAAATCAGGCTTCAGGAATCTCTGGTCCCTGAGAACAGAGAAGTCTGCAGCAAAGAAGACTTCCCCTCACTGGAGGAGGATTAGATCATCTAACATTTAAATAAAGTGGACACATGAATCCACAGAACCTGATGGGATGTACATAGGAGGACAGAGGGGAGAGACCAGTGTGATCGTGGGACCACTCTCAATTACCTCTAAAAGGTCTAGGCAAACAGTGTTTTTTTTTTTTTTTTTTTTTTTTTTTTTTTTTTTTTTTTTTTTTTTGTTTGTTTGTTTGTTTGTTTGTTTGTTTGTTTGTTTGTTTTTTGTTTTTCTGAGGATAGGAAGACAAAAAATGTCACTCTTGTCTTTCAGAAGGGCAGGAATTAGGGTCAGCAGAGCTACAGGTCAGATAGCCTTACCTCAATCCCTGCAAAGGTGATGGAGTAAATAGTCAAGGAAACCATTCCCAAATGTATGAAGGACAAGAGGGTGATTGTGAGTAGTCAGCATGGATTTCTGAGTCACTCCTGACCAACCTGAGATGACTGGCTTGGTGGATGTAGGGAGAGGGATTGATGTATTTTGTCTCAACTTCTGTAAGTCTTTCAGCACTGTATCCCATAAGATCTTCCTAAAGAAACTGATGAGGTACAGGCTAGATAAATAAATGGTTAGGTGATTTGAAAACTAGCTGAACTCCTGGGTTCAAAAGGTTGCGATCAGTGGCACAAAGTCCAGCTGGAGGCCAGTGGTATACTCCAGTGGTTGATACTGCAACTGATATGCTTTAGCATCTTCACTAATGACCTGGATGATGGGACAGAGTGCACACAAAGCAAATTTTAAGATGGTACAAAACCAAGAAGAGCTTGATGAACCATATGGTTATGCTGCCATTCAGAAGGAGCTTAGTAATCTGGAGGAAAGGACACATAGGAAGGAATAATTGTGCACATTGCTACAGGTTGGGGGTTGACTGTCTTGGCAACTCACTTTCCAGAAAAGACCTTCATGGTCCTGGTGGACCTGGTGGTTTTGGAGGACCATGATCCAGCAATGCGTCCTTGTGGTGAAGGCCAGAAGCCTCTTCTGGGCTGCATCAGGAACAGCACTGAATCACTACCAGGTTGGGGGTATGATCCTTCCCCTTGTCTCAGCACTCCACGGCTGGAGTGCTGACCCCAGTCCTGGACTCTCTGAGAGAACTTGGACTATTCAGCATGGAGAAAATAGTGTAAGGGGGTACACTTATCCATGTGTACCTGACGGGGGAGTGATGGAGTTACTGATGGAGTCAGACTCTTCTGAGTGGTGCCCAGTGACAGACCAGGAAGCAATAGGCACAAACTGAAATAGAGGACATTCATTTAAATGTAAGAAAAAAACTTCTCCACTGCTGGAGTACACACCTATAAAACAGTATGGCTCTAACATAGAATAACATATATTTTACAATACATAAATATTAAAAGGATGAAAATATGCAATGATTAAACCTAGATCAACACCCCATGCTCATTAGATCTAACACTTTACCTGTGCATTTTTGTCAGTTTTGTTAGGACTGTCAATTACATTTAAATATCCTAAGAAACATATACTTATCTGCTAGCAAGCCTGGGTTTGCTTTGGGTGTTTGAAGAATGAAGTCTTCCATTTGTGCTCTGAGAGAAAGGGAAAGCTGTTCTTTGTCAGTTGACTTCATCCAGACTGAATGATCATAAAGAATTTGCTAGCATTGCGGAGAATTTAAAAGAACTGTTGCATTTCTAACTGCCTTTGAAGCCACTCCAGAAGATGGTATCATTCATATCGAGGTTCTTCTACATACATGCAGACAATAATGGTGTGACTTTACAAAGCAGGTTAGTTTCAAAATTCAAAACTTCTGTTTATTACTTTTTTGACATAATTCTTTTTCCTTTCCTCTCATTTTTAGTGAGGAAACTGGACAAGAATGTACCCCTTCCCCTCACCCTTGCTGCTTTCAGCACAGATGTTTTCTTCATGATCTTCATGAGCAGAGGTCAGGAAATAAGGAAGAAGGAGAAAATGGAAGGTTGTGCGAAAAAAAACATAAATAAATATATGAATAAATCTTCAATTGGATAAATAAAATTAAATCTGGAAGGAAAATAACAGATGAGTGTCCTGTTAATCCCCCAACGTCTACTGGAAAACAACGTTATAATTCTTAGGGGACATTCTTCTGTTATCTTTAAAAGATAACATATGCTATCCAAATATAGTAAAGTGGTTTCTAGAATCTAGTAAAGAGTTTCTAGAGGGGTTAAAAGTTGTTTGTACTTCTTTGTTTTATCATTGTTTTTCAAGACTGAAACCAAACATTTTATCCCAAAAGGAATCCATAATGAAAGATTTAATGTCCACTAAGCAAATCAACTTTAAAAAGTGAACAAAAAAAAACACCAAACAATTTTCCCCTCAACCTTTCTGTTTGGTTAAACAGTGAATTGGTTAGAAGATTTTTGACAGCAGTTCCATGTCTGGAGTACAACATATAGCTCTGATCTTGTACTGTCTGACAGTGCTAAGTTTAGTAGCTATATTGTTTGAGATTTTTTTTTTTTTTTTTTTTAATCTGCCTGTTTATTTTCTAGAACATTGAAGAAAAAAATTAGGAGGCCTGTCAAAGAATTAAGAAAAAAACTTTCCCATGCAGTGATTTCCCTGTGTAGTGCCATTCTACTTTGCAGTATTAAAAGGCAAGGGAGAGGGCCTTTCTGAGTGAAACTCAATGAATGTTTTTTAATCTTTTAAAGCTTGTGCGTTATGTCTCCACTTTCACATCTCAAAGTAAACAAGGTTAAGGACAGATTTTCAGTGTAACATGTTTTTAAATGCCATTATACTTTTATAAGTAAATAATAAATAAACAAATAAAACATTTAAAGACTAGGTTGTTAGCCCTGCAGTGTGCTTGGATAGCATCTGCAGTAGATGGAATGTACCCTACCTGTGGACTTGGGGTACAGCTGTTCTTTCTGTGTCCTTGCTGCTGATCTTTTCCAGTGAATAGAAAGGGGAAAGGAGTGAACAGAGACCATACCCAACCTCAGGCAATAAATTTCAAATTTATTAGCTGGTTTAGCTATAGGTAAAGATTGCTTTTGCTTTTTTGTCCTTTATTTCCTTATTTTAATTTACATTTTAAGAGGAATTCGAACAAATTGAAACTGCATCATACTCCATCTGCCCAGGACCAAGATCAGACATCAGACTGCATAGGGCAGATGTTAGACACATCAGGTACTGCTGGAAGATATTCAGATGGTTGGTGAACGAGCACAAGGCAACCTTATAGAACAACCTAACAGAAACAGAGTCAGTAACTCTAGTGGAAGGAGTAGTGCCGACTGCTTCCTGGAATGAGGAGTAAGCACAGACCAGAATTGAACTTTGCCAGTCTCTTTTTAAGAGATAATAACCCTAAAGCCATACAAAATTCCTTTATTTTCTATGAGAGTTTTTACTGCATTGTTAACTTTCATAGCCCTAATTAGTGCTGTGTTAAGAAGCCATTGCTAAAGATAGGTAAGAATTACTGTTCTCATTGTATAGTAATTTCATCATGTTGTACTGATATCTTTATGTATGGATCATGCAAATAATGTTAAAAGACACTGATGTAAAACACTTAAATGAATACTGGAATTACTAGTGTGATACTAAGTGACTAAGCAATATAGCAGATATGAAATAAACAAGGTTCATTTTCATGAGGGCGATCATCTTCCAAGTTCTGCAGTTTTATCTGACTGATCATGTTCCTGGGCAATCTAGTTTTAAGCAAAGGAAATCATTGCATTAGTTTACCATTTCAGATCAGGATTTGGGTGGGGTTTTATTTGATTCTTTCTATACTCACTTTAAATCTGGTAGAAAAACAGTATTTTTTTTATTTTGGTTACTTCACAGAATCACAGAATAGTCTAGGTTGAAAGAAACCTCCAAGATCACCAAGTCCAACCTCTGACCTAACGCTAACAAGTCCTCCACTAAACCATATCCCTAAGCTCTACATCTAAACGTCTTTTAAAGACCTCCAGGGATGGTGACTCCACCACTTCCCTGGGCAGCCTATTCCAGTAACTAACAACCCGTTCAGTAAAGATGTTCTTCCTAATATCAAATCTAAACCTCCCCTGGCGTAACTTTAGCCCATTCCCCCTCATCCTGTCACCAGGCACGTGGGAGAATAGACTAACCGCCACCTCACTACAGCATCCTTTAAGGTACCTGTAGAGTGCAATAAGGTCACACCTGAGCCTCCTCTTCTCCAGGCTAAATAGTCCCAGCTCCCTCAGCCGCTCCTCGTAAGACTTGTTCTCCAGACCCCTCACCAGCTTCGTAGCCCTTCTCTGGACTCGCTCAAGAACCTCCATGTCCTTCTGGTAGTGAGGGGCCCAAAACTGAACACAGTACTCGAGGCGCGGCCTCACCAGAGCTGAGTACAGGGGGACAATCACTTCCCTGGACCTGCTGGCCACGCTGTTTCTTATGCAAGCCAGGATGCTGTTGGCCTTCTTGGCCACCTGAGCACACTGCTGGCTCATAGTCAGTCGACTGTCAACCAAAACTCCCAGGTCCTTCTCTGACAGGCAGCTTTCTAACCACACATCTCCCAGCCTGTAGCTCTGCTTGGGGTTGTTGTGCCCCAGGTGCAGAACCCAGCACTTGGCCTTGTTGAACTTCATACAGTTGGCCTTGGCCCATTGGTCCAGCCTATCCAGATCTTCCTGCAGAGCCTTCCTACCCTCGAGCAGGTCGACACACATACCTAACTTGGTGTCGTCTGCAAACTTATTGAGGGTGTCCTCGATCCCCTCATCCAGATCATCAATGAAGATGTTAAAGAGGACTGGTCCCAGTACCGAGCCCTGGGGGACTCCACTAGTGACTGGCCTCCAACTGGATTTGACTCCATTCACCACAACTCTCTGGGCCCGGCCATCCAGCCAGCTCTTAACCCAACAAAGTGTACGCCAGTCCAAGCCATGAGCAGCCAGTTTCCGGAGGAGAATGCTGTGGGGAACAGTGTCAAATGCCTTACTGAAGTCAAGGTAGACCACATCCACAGCCTTTCCCTCATCCACTAAGCGTGTCACCTTGTCATAGAAGGAGATCAGGTTCGTCAAGCAGGACCTGCCCTTCATAAACCCATGCTGACTAGGCCTGATCGCCTGCTTGCCCTGCAACTGCTGCCACATGATGACGCCCAAGATAATCTGCTCCATGAGCTTCCCTGGCACTGATGTCAAACTAACAGGCCTGGGTCTACCTTACGGACCTTCTTGTAGATGGGCATCACGTTTGCTATCCGCCAGTCAAGTGGGACCTCCCCTGATAGCCAGGACTGCCGATAAATGATGGAAAGCGGCTTGGCCAGCTCTTCTGCCAGTTCTCTCAGTACCCTTGGGTGGATCCCATCCGGCCCCATCGACTTGCGTACATCCAAATGCTGTAGCAGGTCGCCAACCATTTCCTTGTGGATTGTGGGGGCCACATTCTGCTCCCCATCCCCTTCCACCAGCTCAGGGTACTGGGCGTCCAGAGAGCAACTGGTTTTGCTGCTAAAGACTGAGGCAAAGAAGGCGTTAAGCACCTCGGCTTTTTCCTCATCTCTGGTAACTAAGTTTCCCCCCGCATCCAGTAAAGTGTGGAGATTCTCCTTAGTCCTCCTTTTTGTATTGATGTATTTATAAAAACTTTTTTTGTTGTCTTTAAGAGCAGTGGCCAGATTGAGCTCCAGATGAGCTTTGGCCTTTCTAATTTTGTCCCTGCATCGCCTCACAACATCCTTGTAGTCCCCCTGAGTGGCCCGCCCTCTTTTCCAAAGATTATAAACCCTCTTTTTTCTCCTAAGCTCAAGCCACAACTCTCTGTTTAGCCAGGCCGGTCTTCTTCCACGCTGGCTCATCTTTGGGCACGTGGGGACAGACTGCTCCTGAGCCATTAAGATTTCTTTCTTGATAAGCACCCAGCCTTCCTGAGCTCCTCTGTCCTTCAGAACTGCCTCCCAAGGGACTCTGCCAACCAGTGTCCTGAACAGCTCAAAGTCAGCCCTCCGGAAGTCCAAGACAGCGGTTTTACTGGTCCCCTTCCTGACTTCACCACGTATCAAGAACTCTACCATTTCGTGGTCACTCTGCCCAAGACATCTCCCGACCACCACATCTCCCACCAGTCCTTCTCTGTTAGTGAACAGAAGGTCTAGCAGGGCACCTCTGGCAGGCTCGCCAACCAGCTGGGTCAGGAAGTTATCTTCCACACTCTCCAGAAACCTCCTGGACTGCATTCTCTGGGCTGTGTTGTGCTTCCAGGATATGTCTGGGAAGTTAAAGTCCCCCATAAGAACAAGCGCTGATGATTTTGCAACTTCTGTCAGCTGTCTGTAGAACTCCTCGTCCATCCCCTCATCCTGGTTTGGTGGTCTATAACAGACCCCATCAGGATGCTTGCCTTGTTGGCCTTTCCACTGACCCTTACCCATAGCGACTCCACCTTATCATTCCCAGCCTCAAGTTCAACGGCATCAAAACACTCTCTAATTTAGACAGCCACTCCACCACCCCTTCCGTGCTGCCTGTCCCTTCTGAAGAGCCTATAGCCAGACATTGCAGGACTCCAGTCATGAGAGTGGTCCCACCACGTTTCCGTGATGGCAACCAAGTCATAGCCTGCATGCTGCACAATGGCTTCCAGCTCCTCCTGCTTGTTGCCCATGCTGCATGCATTGGTGTAGGTAACTTGATAGTGTAGATACTTGACTATAATGAAGGTGGGATTGTGACTTGGCAAAGAACTGCCAGGTGGAATGTACAGGCATGGAAAAAAGCCTGGAGAGACTGATCAGGGACAAAAGAAGCATTGAGACGGGTGTTGGTGGCATAAAGAAAAGGAATGCAAAAGGGGTAAGGTTAGAGAAATAGCTTGGGGCAAATCTGTGGGGGTCTTTCAAGGCAAGGACACAGAGTCTGAAGTCAAGGTGAGATGTGTTAGTAAAATGAAACAGGGCTAAGTTTCACTATGAGTTCTCCAAATATACTTTATATATTTATTTATATTTATTTTTTATATAGTTATAATTTTAAAAAGTATAACTGAAACAGACAGATGCTTACTTTTTTTGGTAAGATTGTTATGCTCTCAAACAACAATGTGCATCTCTTGACTATCTTAACATAAAATAAATTAGAAAAAAATTTAAAATAGATGGACTTCATCAGCTAAAGCAAGCTGAGAAGAGACTCCAGCTACAGGGGTCATATGAAGTTTCCAATTACATATCCCCTCAAGGGGTGGAGAATTTGGAGCAACATACTCAGGGACAGCCATGTGCTCCAGCATTCAACTTGTTCCCATTTTCCCTGAAGATTTGTGTCTTCTGAAAAATTTACCCAAAAAAGAATGAAGGTAGGAGTAAGGCAAGAAACAGTACAAATGTTGATATAAAAGTTTGCCATCCCCAAAAGGAAGCAGTTGCTGTGAATTTGAAACTAAAGCCAGCGTTCATGGAACATCTGTTCCCCCTTCATGAGCTATGCACAATACCAGTGTGAGAAGAAAAATGGCTGGAATCCTCAGCAAGTGCTGAAACACTAAATTATGATTTTACCATTGCTTCATAGGGTCACTTAGTAATGAATAGGAGAGTTTTCCTATGAGATTAGCAATTTTTGACAGACACTAGGTAGTACATGTTTCCAGCTTTGCCCTGCCAGAGATAGTCACTTGAAAATATTTACAAATCTAAAGGAAGGTTAACCTTTTCTTAAAATGTTGGTACAATTTCCTGAACAAAGATCAAAACTGTAAGAATATGTTTGTGTTAACTATACAGGAAATTATCAAAAGTTTATAACAGCCTTAAAGAAAACTCATGTCAGCAACTGAGGAACAAAAGCAAGTTAAAAGTTTAGAGACATATCATTTCAAAATAATTCTTCTATGAGCCAATTCATATTTAACTTCATATTAATATTGAAATATTCATTTATTTCTCAACAGAATAGTGCATCATATGAAAATGCCAGTTGTCAATACTGAAAAGTTCTGTATGGATATACTGGATTTGCTTTGGCTTTCATTAAAATGGTTCATTATATCTAGGACTGAATAATTTACCTGAGTTAGATATCAGCCCATGCAATTATGTGACTTATCAGTGCAGTCACTTGGCACAGGGAAAAAAACAGTTATCAAGTCCTTGTCCTAAAGGTCATTTCTTGAAATGCTCTTATGTCATGTGATAATAACAGAGAAGGAGAGTCTACAGCCTTGCAGCTGAATTACTGATGCCAAAGATGCAGGCTGAAGTTCCTGCTCTCTCTAAAATCTTTGGTCAGGACACGACATTCCACCTTGCCTTTGAGCACTTCTGCTGTGAGGTAATTGTATGGAAGGAGATGTGGAAGCAGGTGATAAATAGAATTGTGATCACCCCCTTCAGAACCCACTTTCTATATTGCATAACTAATTACATAAGGATCTCTGTTTTCACTAGGAAGGATGGGACCTAGATACCAAAAATGTTTTTGAAGTATCAACTCTAAACTGAAGAAACAAAGATCCCAAACTGTTACTTGTTCTCATTTTTCTCCTTTCTCAGTCATTACCTATCAAAGCATCATGAAGAGATTTTCTGATGGTAAAACAAACAAACAAACAAACAAAAAAGTCATGTTTTTAATTCTGTGTGTGATATACTTGAGATTTGTATATAGAGAAAATCCACATCAACATTTAGAATGAAGACTTTCACTTGACAGCAAAATTGTGCATGGAAAAAATTAGACCTTTTTAAAATTCTCTTTCAGCTAGGGATAACAGGATTTTTATTTATTTATTTAACATGAAGTATTGGCTTGCCAAATCACAGCCATTGTAAAAGATAAGAATAACTGACTTGTCTAAAGTTAACTGGCTTGTGAAAGAGTAATGAATCATACTCTAAGCTCTGATCACACAGGACATAATCTTTCCCACAAGAGCAGTCTCTTTTCTAATGACACTTCTCAAAATCACTGTTCTTCAGCAACACTCCTTGCACTGTAAAATGCTGCCAGGGATACAAAATAATGTAAATTCATTATAGAGTATTCTGATAGTAATAGATCATCTCTATTTATCAGAAAAGTTGGGCAAAGATAAACACACAAACATGTATGCATATATACATAGAGATAGGCATTTACATTTGTTTATTTACACAGTCATATATACACACATAAAAAGACACTGCATTTCAGGTTCCTAGATCCTACTAACTGTACCAGATTTATTTCCTTTCATCTGTAAATGCTTTCAATATCTGCTGCTTCTTATTAGTAAACTAGCAGTATCTGCTGTGTTTTAGATGTTACCAGCACAGAGAATGCTGAGAGATTTTGAAAAGGCATCCGGAACTGGGAATTGCTTTGGAAAAGCCACCATCTGTAATTAGTGACGTAAATCATATTATTAAAATGTAATTACAGAAAGCACTTTAATAATAAAATGAGGATGAACATTAGAGGTCTTTGTCAGTATCATAATCACACTGGAAAAAAAAAAAAAAAAAAAAAGGATTTATGTCATATGTCATTATATATTCTTTTGGTTTTGAGCCTGATTGAGAGTTCAGGGGTTTTGTTTGTTTACCTACGAAAATTAGCTTAGCTTACAGTTTTTTGTTTGTTTGTTTGTTTAAAAAAAGTCAGTAAATGTCAGTTAAAATGTCAGTAAATTCAACTGGCTTGGAGGATTGTTGAATCATAAAAAAAAAAACAAAAGGTCTTAACCATATTATTTACCTTGATTTTCATCTATCTTTACTATGTAGCTGTTGCACTAGAGAAAACTGTCCTGCAAACTATGTGCTTACTAAAAATGGAGAAAATTAAGAACCCAATCCTAAACACAGCCATAGAGGCAACAGAGGATGGACACCAAAATAAATAAATAAATGCAAGGAGATGAAACACAGAGACAGGATGAGTCATTTTGTATCAATCTGTGCCAGCTCCACATTTGCATTATGGAAGGTCAATTATCTCACACTGAAATATAGCTGAAAACATGAACTCAGTAGCTCTGGGCACTTAACACTGTTTAGATCTGTACTTTAACACTTAATTTAATACTTTTCCTGAAGGGAAATGATTAATAATTGCATTCAGTGAAGCATACACTTTAAAAGATTGACCCTCACAAGCTGTTGTTTTTTACGACTAGAAAAAAAGTAACTGTGTTTCCCCAGACATTAACCACTTACGTGACATTTTTTACACTTCACAAAGCTGCCGAACGTAATATGCTAAAGGCAAAATTTTAAAGATAACTAATTAGAAAAGTACTTTGCATTATGTTTTAGACCACTCAGCAACAAATAAGGGTGAAGTGCTATTTGATGTTGAGTCTGATGTTGATGAAAGTTCAGACTTTCATCCTACTGAATTCAGTGTCATATCTCATCTACAGATCAAGTGGAACCAAGGAGTAAGTGTGAAATTATGCCTGTTAATTCCTCAGTTTTCATACTCAAATGCACACTATTGTTTTGAAAGGATTCAATCCCACATGTGAAAGGATGTTGGCCTCCACAATAAATTGCCAGATCTTCAGTATACTCCATATATACGTTGAGAAACAAGAAAATATATGTAATGGAGTATTGAGAAAAGCAAATAATAGCATGAAGTAAGAATGCTTGACCTAGGTATCAAGTTAGAAAGAGATGAGAATAATATTTCTAAGTGCTATTTAAAAGCACAAATAAAGTACAGTGAAATCAGTTTAAATTCCAAAAAATAATGCTGGAAGAATAAAATGGTATTTTTTCAGCTCCTCAAGACTTTTGATACTAAAATCTCAATTGTAGCAATTAACATTTCATATTTTCAGAGCACATGACAGAGTTGGTGGAAGTTATTGCTAGGCCACTCTCCATCATCTTTGAAAGGTCAAGTGGAGGTGCCTGAAGTCTGGAAGAAAGACAATGCTAATCCAGTCTTCAAAAAGGGAAAGAAGGAGGAACTACAGGCCAGACAGACCCATATCCATCCCTGGAAAGGTGATGAAGCTGCTTATACTGGAGGTCATCTCTAAGCAGGTGGAAGATAAGAAGGTGATCAGGAGTAGTCAGCATGGATTAGCTAAAGAGAAATAATGCTTAACCAATCTTATCTGCTTTTATGATGAGATGACTGTCTTAGGTAGACGAAGGTAGAGCAGTGAATGTTGTCTACCTTGACCTCAGCAAGCTTTTTAACACTGTCTCCCATAACATCATCATAGGCAAGCTTAGGAAATGAGAGATACATGAGTGGACAGTGAGGTAGATTGGGAATTGGCTGGATGGCAGATCTCAGAGGGTTGTTTTCAGTGGTGCAGTGTAGGTGGAGGCCTATAGCTAGCAGCGTCCCCCAGGTGTCAGTACTGGGTGCAGTCTTGTTCAACTTCATCAGTGACCTGGGTGAGGGAATAGAGTGCACCCTAAGAAAGTTTGCTGAAGACACAAAACTGGAAGGGGTGGCCAATACCCCAGAAGGCTCTGCTGCCATTCAGAGAGACTTGGACAGGCTGGAGATTTGGGCAATGAGGAACCTCATGAAGTTTAACAGAGTTCATCTAGGGAGAAATAACCCCAAAGACCAGTACAGGCCATGGGCTGACCTGCTGGACAGCAACACTGCAGTGTAGGACCTAAGAGTCCTGGTGGACAGAAGGCTGACCATGAGCCAGCAATGTGCCCTTGTGGCCAAGAAGGCCAACAGTATTCTGGGGTGCATTACAAAGAGCAATACCAGCAGGTCGAGGGGTGATCCTGCCCCTCAGCTCAGCCCTGGTGAGGCCATTTCTGGAGTACTGTGTCCAGTTCTGGGCCCCTCAGTACAAGAGGGACATGGAGCTCCTGGAGCAAGTCCAGTGGAAGGCTACTAAGACAACAAGGGCACTGGAGTATCTGTCATATGAGGAGAGGCTGAGAGAGCGGGGCCTGTTTAACTTGGAGAAGAGAAGACTGAGAGGAGATCTGATCAATGTGTATTAATATCTGAAGGGAAGGTGTCAAAAGGATGGGCCCAGACTCTTTTCAGTGGTGTCCAGTGACAGGACACGAGGCAACAGGAGGGGCTAGGCAGGGGCGTTGGACTAGATGATCTCCAGAGGTCCCTCCCAGTCTCAACCACTCTGTGATTCTGTAATTTTGACAGCAAGGTGGATAAACATTTGAAATCAGCTTAGAAATCTTTTTGTTTCTTTCTTCCTTTCTTTCTTTCTTCCTTCCTTTCTCTTTCTTTATTTCCTTCCTTCCTTCTTTCTTTCTCTTTCTCTCTCTCTCTGTTTCCCTTTCCCTTTCTCTCTTTCTTTAAGTTGGAAATGTGAATCAAGGGGATTTTAACAAAGATACCTCATTACATAGATGAAAAAGCAAACAGCATTTCAGGTCCTTATCTAGGTCTTCAAATGAGTAAAGTATTTGTAGTTAATGAATTTTCCAGAGAAATTCTGACTGGGCAGGTAATGGTGCACAAAATGGCTAATGGCTAGAAACTAGTCTTTGAGAACCTAGTTACTTGTGCACAGAATGTGACACAGCAGTTGCTACATCAAAGCAATGTTTAAGAAAACATTTTTAATGCCTCTATTGTGTCTTCAGGTGTGTAGCTCATATCCTGCCAAGGTTGCTTACATTCATGTTCATTGTGTTTGTATATTCACATATGCCTACATTGCAATAGGAAGTGCACTGAAAGCTTAGCCTCCAACCTCAAAGATCTCTAAAGAGCCATTATTAGCAATAATTGTTGACCCACACCTGTAACACCTAACCTTAACATTGTATTAAGTGTGGGAGGTTCTCTGCTCCATGCCAGCGTTTTGGGAAGACAGTCTAAAGATTAGGTTGGTCATTCTACTGTAAGAACAAATATTGTTAAGGAATTGACCTTAATGAACTCTCTCAAAAAATACTGCCCCTCTCAAGTTTATTGAGAAGCATAAAAAGTAATTATTAACTTGTGATCTCCTCTATAATCTCAGTATGTAGCTTGAATAAACAGTATAATTGAAAAGACTTTACATCAGTACAGTGGTAAAATAAAAACTGAAACTTATAGACAGGCTTTCAATTATAATGAACTTTTAAACAGAGGGGGAAAGTTATGGTCAGACAATATACTTAAAACAAAATAAAACACTATTTTCAACACTATTTTACTTCTATTCAAGGAAATGTGATGTATGCTGACATGTAGCACAGCTGTCATTTCACACATTCTCTGCAGTATATCAGACTCCATAGTTTGAAGTGTTTACAATGTAAATGAAAAAATACATAAAAATACATAAAAAAGAAATACAATGTACCTTTCCATTGTATAATTATCAGCTGATTTAATGTTAGAGTCCTTTCTCACAGTATTCCACTAGCTACTTAAAATAAAGCCTAATTCTCTGATGCTTTGCACATGTTCAAAACGAGAACAACGTTTTACAGGTTCGCACTTAGTGGTCTGGGTTATCTCATCTACATCTTTTCCTCTGCACCAACCAGGTGGTACAGAGGAGTGAAAAACACCTTACCAGCAGGTGATACTCTTAGTGTGATAGATTCCCTGGCAAGTAGAGAGCTGGCAAAGCTGTTTCCTACCCCTTCTTCTTGCTCTCCTACCCTTCGTCTTGCTTTGCTGGGGTTAAGAAGACAATAAACAAGCCAAAAGTAACAAGCTAAAAAACAACAACAACAACAACAAAAAACACCTCAATTTCTTAACAAATCAAGATTAAAGCCTCCTGCTGTCAATGTATAAGTATTTATTTTGCATGATTCAGAAGCAGAAGAAACTCCATGGGATTTTAGAAACCATGTAAAGAGATGGAATTTGGTCTCTGTTTACCTTAGATGATGATACACTTATCATTGAGATGTCCTTTGTTTTCATTTTGATGCCTGAGGAGAACAGCAGGCACCAAGATGACTATTTCCAGCACTATGAATTCTCATGAATATTTTTACAGAGATACTACAAGGATGTTCCTTGGCTTGTCCACTATGGATATTTCTGATTCACTGTTCCAGCTAAACAGTGCCAAAACTACTCAAACTCTATGCCAACGGGGTTTCCACCATTCTGTAAATATTACAATTTCTGAACTGCACTGTCAGTGCCCTTATTTGGTTGTTTCCCAAGTTTCAATCATTTTGTTATGTCAGGAGGACCTTTCCCTCCCCTCCCCTCCCCTCCCC